>JARHVA010002465.1:195000-285000 GCA_037957365.1 Torreya grandis | reverse complement strand
AATAAATAGTTCATTTTATTTGTTCAAATGCCTCAAATTCTTTTATTATCACATTGGCTATGCCAATCTAAATAGATGCATAGACCATAGAATTGTAATATTGAGTTATAATTACATCATTGACTACTATGAACATCCATGTTTGGTATAAATGGTGTATGAATGGTGTGAAGACGTTAAAGGCTGTAAGGTGTTATAATCCAGTCGGTAGCACTAGAGAATCTTGTAACTAATTTGTTTATGTTATGCCTTAGTATAATTTTTTACATGAATGAATCAAAATCTACAAGTGTTTAATTAATTATATTTGATGATTTTATCACTTGTTTAATTTATATAACATGTATTTTGATATAATCCTATGATTCACCTAAATAATAAATTAGGGAAATAAAGCTATCCTTCTCGGTTAAGAAAATACTTTAACTTAACCATCCTCAAGCTAGACTAAAACCCACTGAGGAGAGTGAGGTATTTGCTTAGGGTTAAGGACCTAGAAATGGTCTTATGTGGAAATATGGGTACCACTTATGGTGCTTGGGACTTATAAGTGTATGTGTATGATGATACACCTAAATCTAATAATATTTATAATACAACAAGCTTCCCCATAACACCTTTTATATGTGTTTACTTATATCTAATTACCTTAGTTTCCCTTGTTCGTTTCTAGTTGAACATGCGTATGTGCACTGAATATTTTCATTATGATAGTAAGACTTAGAAGTGGGAATAACACATTTCCAAAATGTATCTTGATATACAATTCTAATTATTTTTAGGTCTTTTTTAGTATAGTACATCTCTCTAATATCCAATAAATGCTAATGACCTTTTCTGAACACTAAATGTGATAGAAACCCCTTTCAACTTTTACTATCATTGATGACTAATCAAAGACCAACTAATGTTATATTTTCTCTCCTATCAAGTGAAAGGTGAGAATATATGTAATGAGAGAAACAAAATCAAATAATATTATCTACTCAATGTTATGAATATTAGGTATAGAAATTCAAAACTAGAAGAAAAAAGAAACACAAGGTCTTGAGCCTAGTAGCTCACACAAGATGGGTGAATCATTGATCACTCAAAATAGGTTATCAAGCCCATCTGGACCATATATCTTATCCATATAGGATGCCTCTTGATTAGAATAAGTATTAAAATATCCTAAATAGATGGATTAATTAGAATATCTACCACTATAATTATCTACATAATTAGCTTCATCTCTCTTTTTGTATGGAGAGCGAGGTCATCAAGAAAAACATACATATGGAAGATGTCCAATACCACAAAATTTGAAACATTTGGGATATGTTTTATGTCAATTATATCTATAAAATTTTAAATCATTGGAAGAATAATTAGATTGAGAAGAGTGCCTATGGTGATGTTTTCATTTGAAATCTCTTAGAGAGTGTTGGTGAGAATGTTATGGAGACTATCTAGAATGGCTTGAAGAGTGTCTTGAATAATATCTCAAAGAGTTTTTAGAGACTACTTCTAAAACTACCTATGGACATGTAAATAATCTTGTGATGTGAATTGGCATTTTTATAATTATCCTCTTTATTAGGCTTACTATTTTTCTTTTTAAACTGTAACTCAGGTTGAGTCAACAACTCAACAAATAGAATCAAAAGTTGTGCCATTGGGATTATCACTAAACTAAAATATTTTTAAAAATTTGGTATATGTATAAATGAGACCATTCAAATTTATGGATATGATAATGTCATCATGAATCTTACCACCTATAGTAAAATACTCATATTTTAGAGTTTTCATGTAGGAGACATATTCAGATACATCTTATTTAGTATTAAGCTTGTTATTAAGCAACTTCATTAAGAAATCCATATTTTTATAGGCAAGTTATTTTTAATATATATATATATATATAAATGTTTTCCAACATTTCATTAAACCAAATTTAAAAGATTCAATGTCAATGATCACCTATGCAAAACATGATGATTTTAATATCAAGGGTAAACTTTTATCATTTTTATACTCAAGTAATTTTATAGATTCAGCGGGTGGCATAGTGTATTTATTTGTTATTTCACACAAATCATTAAAAGTGAGCACATTTTACATGTTCATACTCCATTTCTTTTAAATTTTAGGTTTTAAACATCCATTTTTTAGATATTAAACTCACAATTGTTTCCATGGAGTGTAATTTGAAGAAGGGGAAATGCTATCAAAATTTTGACTTGACACACAAAATAGCTTCTAACTATAAATATATGGGACTTGTCAAAAAACAATGTGATAATGACACCATAAATTGAATTTTACACCCTTATATCTCCTTTACAATTTTAAATTTGACCAAAATATAACACCAAAATATATACAATCAGGTTTTGAACCCTAGACCTCTTTGGTGGCAAGTAACCTGTAAAACATTTATAAATAACTCTATTACAATAAATATGGAAACATATTTGAATAATTTTCCATATAAGGTAATTTTTTCTAATGTGATAAATACACAAATTGGGCATGTAAAAGGGTTTTACCTATTTTTTCACTTTGCATGTAAAAAAAAACTATAATTTTCCTTTTTGGTGGAACCCATGAAAACTTTATAAAGACATTTTTATATAAAATAAACCTAATGGCACCATTTTTTTTTCTATACCACTACATCATCCAACTATCTTGACCTTGAGAAAATTAGAGGGAAAAAATGAGAAAAGATTTAGGAATGTTCATGAATTTTGTGCTTTACTCGGTATATCCTTTCTAGAAGAAGATCATGTCTAGCCTTTGGAATTATTTATCTCACAAAGTAGAAAAGAAATAAGCTGTATATAAAAAAAACTTCATTTCACTTTCATCATTACACAAGGTTTATGGTACAATCAAACTAGGTCTATCCTCTTAATCATTATACATAGATTCATAATGTTATTCCTACATTGTGATCATGTAGGTGAGTGATAAAAATGGTGAGCCTTTCAAATGATATGTTGATCCATGAAATTATTGATACAAGATACTAGATACTAGTTATGACATGATACTAGTTATTTTTAAATTAAATAGGTGAAATCTCAACTTGTCTACTAATTTATTTACTCCTCTTATTAAAATTTCTAGGACTTATATAAATAATCAAAACAAAATTTAGTTTGCAAACCAAGTAATTTTTTGGTTGCCATAAAAATTTAGACAATTCTTTCTCTCCTTTATAAACATCTTTTTCATCCTATACTAGCACTTTGATACCATTGATAGAGTGCAAATAGTGGAGGAATAATATAGAATTATATTCAATTTAAATCATGGAATCGTAGATGAACTATTTTAAAATTTTATAGGTTTAAAATAGTTGGTTTTTATGACCAACTAACATGTTTCAACTAAATTGAATGACCAAAAAGAAATTAATCTAATAAACAATTAATGATAATAAATAAACAAACTACCATGGATCATAAATGACCCAAAAATATACAAATATAATTGAGTGATATATATAGAGTTTTAAAAAGTGTTTCCACTTCATATTATAGCTTTTCATTATGCCCAAAGGAAGGACTCTTCATATTTTGAAGTATATTACTATGCTCATAAAGGCCAAGTACATACAAGAAATATGTAAAATAAAGAAAATTTAAAGTTACACACATGTCCATAAATTATAATCCATGATTTTTGTATGCCTATTATACTCCCAACACTTTCTTAGTCTTAAAAAATTATCTCATCCAAAGACAAATTTGTAGCAAGGTTTCTTGATCTACTTGAGCTAGGTAACTGAACCAAAAATATGAGTTATGGTTATCACTACAAGTGTTGTTTACTAATTTAAACCCTTTTCACACTATTATGCATCAAATTTTCTCCCTAAAGGAGGTCTAATAAAAACTAAATTAGATTTATGTAACATGGAAACATTTCTCAAGTTGTGGGTGATCTATGGGAGAGATGAGTCTCTAGATTGAAGGGCTAGCTCCCTTGATATATCTATTTAAGCTCATAATCCATGCTACTAGCTTGTTGGGATGAAAATGGAAAGATAAAATATGAAATAAACCTAACCTAATGAGGTTATGCACTGATTTTAACTCCAAAATACTACCACGAACTTGCACTATGAAAGGTGATTCACAAAATTGATCTCAACATCCAAGGTTTCTCTAACATAAGTATTTAAACATAGAGGTAAGTTGTAATGAATTTATCAATGTGGATGAACAATAGGCCTAATTTTAGACACTTTTACTCTTACTTAAACTTAAAACATAGAATAACACTAACTACACTTCATGTGACTTGTTAGAGGGTAAATTACTTGCACAAAACATGAAAAAATAAGATGAAAATAAGGAGAGATGACTATCACTTTCCATTCAACTATGAACTATTTAACACACTTAGAAAATAATTTGAGAACTAAAAACTAGATTGAAATATTTTATTCGAATTAAAAATTAGTACTCAAAATAATAGGACTTTACCACACCATGTGTGGATTGATTACAAATCCCAAAGTGCTTGCTTTTATAGAGAATTATGGAGAGAGAAAGGGGTGTAGTAGGATAATATTTAAAAATATCCATGTGATTTAAAAAAATAAAGGGAGGATACTTATAAATCCATCTATATCACTCTTTAAGATGCTCCAACCCTCCATATGGCATAGGAGTTAGAACTTGGCTTGACAACTAGACTAGCTTCTTAAAAACTACCCTTATTTACATAAGAAGAGTGACAAATAAAATTATAAATCATGAATTAACCATTATATTATCTTATACAACTTATTTGACACCTAAAATTCATTAAGAAACTCCTCTGATATGACATTCCATCATTCATATGCATAGGTGTCTTGAAACTCTTTATTTCCCTATGATTTTTACATTTTAATAACCTTGCTCATTATTTGATTAAAAACTTATGGATATATCTGCTCTAGGAATTATTATCTTGGGTTTTGATTATATTGTTATTTAGTTTTATTATGTTGTGTTTATACCAAACTCATGTTATGTTTACATATATGCACTAGAATCTTAGTCATTATGATTATATTTTGTGTTGTATCAACCTGATAATATCAATGTTAAACTTCATGTATCGTTTGATTAAAACTTGATCACTACCCTTTTATAAACCTTGCTATTATAAATAGGCTGTGGTATTCTCATTCAACTATGTGGGTAAGTTGTGACTTTTATTTTGGATTTTGGATTATATAGTTATAAACTTTTATAATGATGGTGTTTCATTTGAATCCATTTGAGCCTTGTATTTTTTATATAATCATAAATCAATCAGAATCAATTGTGGTATTCTCTTTAATAAGTGGTTGTGTCATGTTTGGTCATGTTATGGTTCCTTATCAAATTGTATAGATGTTTAATTATATATGTGTGTATATGTATATATCTATGTATATACATATATATGTATGTGTGTGTGTGTATGGATTCAAGATTTATGTGACTATGTTTACTTATCATGATTGGGTTGTTATCTTAGACTTTATTTATTTTATCATAATATTACATCTCATCCCTAGTATTTATTTTATTTAGGTCTTCAATTTTATTGGGTTTTGATCATTTTGATTATACTTAATATTGGCTTGATTAAAAGGTGTTAATGAAATGACTATATGTAGAAAAATATTTAAACCAAACATTATATATATATATATATATATATATATATATATATATATATATATATATAGTTTATACATTATTACAAGCTTATATTCAATGAAATGTATCGATATATTGCCATAAAGGGTTTGTGCATGCACCCAAAAGTCCAAAAACTTCTAGCTGCATAAACAACCTCTAAATATTTTATTTTCATTTAATATATTTAACTAAAATCAAACCATAAAAACCAAATCACTTACATGAAAATTTAGAAGACTCTCAAAATCTCAAAATATAAGAGCCTTTATTTCTTCACCAAGCACTGTGGTGTAATTTCCAAACTATCAAGATCACCAATAAAAAATAGTCAAGATTTTTACTATTTTTCCCCGAAATTTACATCTTCTTAAGACTTATACCTACCATCCAAAATCCTCACTCATTCCATCCACTCTCCCATACCCCAATCAATTCACATTTAATTTGGGAGGAAATAGAAACACCTATGGATCCTAAGGAAATCCCTATCAACCTCACCATTAATGGTGAGTCCGAAAGCCTCGATGATTAAGTAATCCACCACCAATAGAAAATGAGATTAGTGATAAACCAAAGGGATTAAACATAAACCAACATTAATAACATTAAAACCTTTCCCAAATGCCACCCACCTCATTAAATGAGGTTAATGTAATTCCTAGTCGATATAATATTTAAAATAATAACAATGGATTAAACCAAGTCTATGCCAAGGTCATGCCATAACTATTTAGTCATTGAAACAACATGCAACCACCCTAATAAATAATGCTAGGTCGAATGGGGTAAAATATCAATGTAGGGTGACAAGGGTTCCCAAAGGGGGTATGTTAGGTCTAGGTAGTTCTAGTTAGGTTTAGGTATAGAGCTGCATAGCTAACTAAGATCCATGGTAGAACAAAGAAAGATTTGAAGGCTTCATGATAGAGGAATGGAATGGAGTTATGTGTACAGGAATAAAAGTTGTGACCAACAAAACATATAACATGTTATAATAGAAAATAATCATAAATAATGACTTATAATGACATTGTAAAGTATAATAACAATCAAAAGCATAAGGACCATAGTTGACAAACACAATAACTAAATCAAAGTGTCTAAAGGATAAACAAGACAATGATTATCCCTATTAGACATGTCGATGTGCTCAAAATTTACTCAATTCTAGGAGTTATTCTTAGCTCATAGATAAATATTACAACCACCAAAAATGGCATCAATCACATTATGTAATTAATTAATAATAAATACATATTTATAAAATCATCATCAGTAGTAATAATTCCATAAAATAATTAATTATAGAATTAAGTATGCAACCAACACTATTACAACCAGTACCATAGATAATCCAGCTAATAAATAGATAATAACCAGTATAAAAATCATAATATTAATTTCATAAAAACAAAATATATATGTAAATATGGAATCATAATATATATATAGTACAATTGGGTCACTTGGATGGGATTTGAGGTGGAGCCTTATGTAGATTAATGTAGTTGGATAGGATTTGATCATGTTCTACTATAGTCTGGTATGATGATCATTGGTAATAAGTAGGTGTTGATTATGGGACTATAAATGTTGGGAAGGGAGGATTGTCATGTCCCCTTTTGGACATAAATCAAAATAATTCACCCTTAGCCTTGTTTTTAGTGTTTCCTATACGCTAAGGTAAAACAGGTTCAAAAGGAAGCAATGAATTACCACTTCAAATGGAGAAAAAGGTACTTTTGGTTAAGTATTCTAATTTTGAGTTTGGGATTGGTCATGTTGGTTCAATTATTTGATCATTCACCAAGGTGTGGATGATAACTCAATTGTATGGGTGGACCCATTAAATATTTTTTTTTTCATAATCTTGGTTACATATAATCTTATAATTTTCTTTAAAATCATTATATGAAAACTTCCAATCTAGTTTAGCTAACACATCTTTTATTTTTTGCAAGTAGTTTGGATTAATTTATAATGTGTTATAGATGATTTGATCTCCTAATACTTTATGGACTCATTTATTATTTTTAAACTCTTTAATATGTTTTTAATAGTTGTTCAACTCTCTGACACAACTCATAGAGTGGGATTATTTAGGGAGTGGAATTATTTTTCATAAGTAATAGGATGTAAAATAAACTAGTTGCAGTTGCTTTAGAGTTTCTTTTATGACTTCAGAGTCATTGCTCTAGTGTTTTTATTATAAACCCCTTTAGATAAAGAGGGTTTTTTTATCATTTATGATCCACAATAGTTAGTTTATTTATTATCATAGTTTTTTATTATATAATTTCTTATTGGTTACTCAGTTTACTTAAAACTTGTTAGTTAGTTATAAAAACCATCTATTGTAAACCTATAAAAGTTTACAATAATTCATGTACAGTGTTATGCTTTACACTGAATACAATTCTATATTATTCCTCCACTACTTGTGATCTATAAAATATGGTTTTGATGTGATAGAGATTAATGTATCCTTCTAAAATGGTTTTCCTCTATATCTTTTATCATTTTTCTATGCATAGTGAATACTCAATTTGCTTAAATGTATTAATCATATAGTTTATATTGATTGTAATAACTCTATTTTTCTTAGCATAAATATCTCTACTTTACTTACTAATGAATATATTCAGTCTAAATTTCCATTTATTGTTTGTTTTTATCACATATTATGCAAGCTATCCATATATTAACATATTCTTAAGGGTTTTTCAAGAACCTCTACTAACATAAAAAAGTGTGAAATTATTGTATAAAAGGTTTATCACTAGTTTATATGTCATTATTCAATTGTATGATCATTATTAAGGTCCTCACATCCTTATTCCAATATTAAATTTAATATTTATATTTCTATGAGTATCACAATATTTAAATATAGTGTGTATTTATGTGAAAGTTAGCATATAGTTTTGATGGATTATCCCCTATACTATAAAATTTCCTTAGAAAATAAATATGATATTTTTAAAAACAAGGAATAATAATCAACCATTGAATAATGATTACATAAGTTTTGGACTAAATATTTAGTATCAAGATGAATTTCAATGCATTTTGGGATAGTTTAGGTCAAGCTCATTACTATTTTGACTCCAAAAATAACATAGAAAATTAGCATTAGAACAAACACCAAAATATTCTAGTTATAGATCTGTATGGGAATTTAGCCCCAAACTATTTGAAATAGATTATGACTAATAGAAAATGGGTCTAATTTTCATATAAATACAATCATATTTATTTTTAAAATCATACTTACTTTACTCATGGTGATCTTCATTTTCTCATTACGAAAATCAATGATTAATTGACTTGATTATTGATCTTTAAATTTAGAGATTTAACCTTAATTTTTTTGGTGAATTAAATCATTGTAAATTCACAATGTTTCTATTTGGACACCTAAATGTATTTTATAAATAATATATTAATTTTCATTTGAATTAGTTTAATTATCCCTTTCAAAATAGTGCCAAATTATTGTAATAATGTAAGGTATGTGGACAATGTTTTATATGTCAATGTTCCTGACTTGTTATAAAGTGTTGATCAAATTAATGTAACTTGGAACCCATGGTTCTATTGACTGATCAATTAAATGAGAAATTTGATGAAGTTATTAGTTCCCAAAGGCACTATACTTGGTAAAAATGTATATAGTTTTTAAATTAATTTTTAAACATTATAGGTGATAATATGGATAAATATTCCATCATTTCTTATTTAATCAACTCTTTGATTACTCATGCAATGGGACACATTAATATAAATTTGGCCTAATTGGCATCATAATTTTTATTTGAAATAGTATGGCACATAATATATCTAGGTCCAAAATAAAAAATATGTCATGTCAAATTCACTTCAAAGATACAGTAATCAATGTAGTCATAAATATCGATAGGGATCAATCATTTTGTATTTAATAAAACTTGTCCTTATTTTTCAATAGGAGGATGGGAATTTATAGAATAAAATTTTCTATTTTGGTGAAATTGTTAACTTAGCATAGCTCCAACCAACTCATTATTTTGTTTTTCTCATTTCCAACTCAGTAGTTAGTTTCAACATGGAATTTTTGCTAATTTGGAACTATACCAATTTGGAAAAACATTGATAAAATGCCAAAGTTGGTATTAAATACTAGGAACAACATAATTAATATGGATCATTTTCTAAAGTCTTGATTACTTTTACTAAAATTATTTTTTTTCCAAGGACTTCATCATTTTATAATTTCCTCATTTTCCATATCACCTTAAAGCACATATGAAACTAACCTTAAAGGAACCAAAACTCTGTAATTGTAATTAATTATTTCATCTACTAGATGAAAAATATAAATGGAAGGTGGTAAAGTTGGCTCATGCTTTATAGGTCTAGTTTTAGAACTTTCTTGAAGCCAAAATTATTTTTAGTATAAATTAATATGTATCTTTCAGTTTTATAGGTTTGATCAATTAGTAATGTGTTTTCAAAATATTTTATTAAAGTTTTAGGTTTAAGTTGTAAGATATTGGTTGCATTTTAGTTTTATGTTTTATTAAACATATACATTATAAAGTTTGTAGTTCCTAACTAAATATTTAATTTGATAATGTTAAAAATGCATGAATTTTTTTGTTAAAGTGAAATGATATAATATAGTTTCATTATCCAACAAATCAAAGAGATTGATTTTTTAATTTGATGAGGTAAAAGCCAAGTTTTACAAGGACCTAAAACCACCAAAGTGTAGTATAAAACTTTTATCATGCCATAAATAAGGTCGAGGAGCTAAAAAGAAAAAAGTTATAGTACTAGAATGAGAGAAAAAACAAGAAACCAAAAAAAAATTAGGAGGAATGTCCCTCCTAAAGGTCTTCACGATCTTAAGTGTCCTACATTGGAATGATCTCTTTTTCCTTAAGAACTTCTTCCCAAGTGCAATTCTTGGGGCCTTTACCAGCTTCACCAAGGAAGATCATTTGGGGGTGCCTTTTATATTTAACCTACATAGGGGAATACTTAGGGGGGACCCACTTAGGGAAGCCCTGGGGGGATTTTAAAAACCTTTGGTGATTGAAAGGTATGGGACTGAGTGAGCTAGGTAGATTGGACAAAAGCCTAAACAATGGATTTGACCTATATATGCAATGAGTTTTAGTCCTGAATGAGTTTGGCTAGACCCAACCTTGCTTGCTAAACCTTGGAATTAATGTTTTCCATCTACAATTTATTCCTTTCTAGATAATTAGTCATAATGGCTTTCCCTTTCCAAGTTGTCTTCCCTGGGGCACCCAATTTGAGTGAGATAGGTTTTGGTTTGGGGATAAATATCTTAAGGGGGAAGTTATCAGGAGGATTTTGATAATCTATCCTAGGGATTGCGATCAGAGGGATAGTGGAATCCCTTAGTGGGATCCTCCACTAGGGAGTCCTCCCTGGAGAAGGAACCCCTAGGGGGAACCTCCTAGCCATAAAGGGCTTGGCCATGCTTGACTAAAAGGATAATAAAGCCTTAGTGAAGGATGGGATTGGTGTCATTTACTTGGTGTATGAAGATGGTAGTCTCAAGGTACTTTATCAAAAAGTAAGGTAGACTAATTTTATATCCAATAAAACTATTAAGTAGTAGAAAATGGTGGGAAAATATAATAGTATACTTACATTTGAACATCATGTAACACATGATTTGAAGAAAAATGTTGGGCTAGTAGTGTGGGAGATAAATTTGTGGAAAGCCTTTTTTATCCATTTACACAAAGTCATTCATCCTAAAAAAACATTGCAGTGACTCTTTTTTATTGATATTTGAATGCCTTGGTTCTTGCACATGACATTCCAATTGCTTCACTGATGAACTCTTACAAAATGTTGATAGTGATGCTATGGATGGTCACCTTACACTTATTCTAGGCCACCACAAAGTTGTGGGAAATTTCAACATTGTGTTCCATGACTCGCTCCAAGTACTTAGTGAGTCCCCCTTTTTTTTAGTTTCTTCCATACTTTTTTTTGTTTATGGACCTCCTTGCAGAAAATAGGTTCCAATCTATCCCTATCACCACCCATGGAAACTATGTGTGTAGAGTTAAAGTGGGTAGAATGAATATTTTAGATGGGGTGGATTCAAAAAAATCATAAATGGTTAGGGAATTGTACTAAAGGCTCATAAAAAGAATTAAGTCCCCTCCTTTTAAAATAATTTTAGATTAGCCTAATTAAGATCTACCCCTTCAAGATGAGGTCATACACATGTGGATAAATGATTTTTTTAACTCGTATTGGTACCTTCATATTGTATGGCATTTAGGACATTAGTAGGGATGTTTCTTTCATTTTGATTTGACCTATTAGTATAAGAGTTAAAACTTTGACATGAAAAATAATGGGGATGTTATTTATGAACATAATATATATTTGTTTAAATGTTTGTTCATGATTAGCTCATTTTTATTGATAATTTAATGTTTAAATTATCATTGATTATATGACAAGAAAATAAATATTGGATGATGTTGAAGAGTGAAGGATAATATGAATATTAAGTTGAAGATGTAAATTTTGACATTGTTTATGGACATATAATTATAGATTTTTTTAAATGTTTGTTTATCATTTGAATGAAATGAAATGAAATATTTTAATAATTTTTAGAAGACCAACTAGTGTATTGGACCAAGAGTTGCAACAAAATTTTTCCATGTTATCAAAACCTATTGACACAAGGGTTGTCACACTAATATTACAAAATTTCTAATCCCTTATCGATACTAACTCTTCTACTATGGATCTTGATTAAAAAATTATTATTCTATTTAACCTTTCATCTTAAAACAAGTAAGTTAAGATATTAATCCTCAAGCTATCTTTGTACTAGATATGTATGTCATTATATATTTCACACTCCATAATGAAGTGAAATTTTATCCCCACTACTCCCTTGTAATAAAATAAACATGTTCTCATTTACCATTCTTCCTTGGGCATTGTCTACCTACAAAATTGGTTTGTTGTTTATTGCTAATGTAGTGGTAAAATTATAATTTATTTTATGATAGGAAAAAAAGAATTGATGATGAAGAGTAAAGTATATTATAAGTTTTAGATGTAAATTTTGACATTCTCTACAGACATATTATAGATTTTTCAAAATGTTTATTCATGGTTGGATTTATGTTTATTTATAATGTAGTGGTTATATTTTCATATTTTATGATGAGAAAACAAATAATAGATGAAAATTTTGAAGAAGAAAATGAATATTAAGTTGAATATGGATATTTCCATTTATTCATGTTTATCTTCACATGAAAATGTCTTACATAATATTTTCATGTTGGGGATGACTCCTTAAAAAAAGAAGTAATCTTTGAAAAAAATCCTTAGTTGGAAAGATGGAAAAAATAGTTGTCAATATAATAGATCAAGTGTAGAATGAATGGATTGGGATGCTATATATTCATCCTATTATATTTATAACCATGTATTTAATTATATAAAAAAAAAATTGAAAGATGGGAGGTAAAAATAGAATCCTTATCAATTCAACACTTATAGGATTTTTATAATTGATTTATTTTTATACAAATTATGTGATTCAACAAATATTTTTTACATGATATAACATTATATAAAAAATAATTCATAAATGTTAATGTATATATTTTTTGAACGATATTATTAGGGACCATCTTCATCAAAAAATTGACATGCATCTAAAATAACTCATTTTTTAAAAGGAAGACTCATAAATATCTATGTCATGATGCTACATGGAAATATGGGACACTATCTAATAAAGTAAACACCTCTTACTTTAATGGTTTAAAATGTGAAATATGTGTCAAGGACATAAATGGAGCAACAACAATCAAGTGTCCATTTTCATTAATAATTGGATAATTCAAGCTAGGTATATGTTACTTGTCCTTACTAAATACACACATGTTTTAGATAAAAATTCAAATTATACTCTGCTAATAAAAAATAAGTATCCCTAAACAACCTTATTAATAATAGATGGGATTTAAAGTGGGCTAAAACCCTTATTATATTGTAGACTAATTTCTCAAGATGAGATACAATCCTATAATGTCTTAAGTAATTGGTGATGGTGAGAATACATCTTTAGCAAAAGACTATTTGAGGTTTATAATGACTAATATCCTTAATGTTGTTTGATTGTGATGCTACAACATCATCTTAAATAATAATAGTCAAAATAATATATGTAGTATTATGTTTACTGGTATGACTTCCATGGTTATTTTTAGTGGGCAACTACCCACTTCATTTAGATATTTTTCAAGATGCATTTGACATAATGAAAAAAGGAAAACTAATCATGTTATTTTTATATGTAATGGTTCAATGTCATTTTAGGTAATCATATAATGAAAATAGGATTAGTGGATTCTCATTTAGAGTGGGCTACCACCCACTCACTAATTCACATGAATCTTAGGATTTACTTAAGTGTTATAAGTATGACTAACCTTATTTTTCCACTAGGAAATTGTGTATCACTTATGCCAATAAACATGTCAGTGACACATTTTTTTACATTTAGATGGGGTCATTTTGATTGTAAAACCTAGATATAACAAGAAAGTAATTAACTATTATAATTTAACTTGCAAATGTTTTTAGTTAATACATTACAAATAAGATGAGTAGTATTTTATTAGTAACTAGTACTATCCTTGCCATGGTTGTGTTTTGGATTGGGCAGTCGTCCACTCTATTTAGAGCTTTCTCCTTATGGACTAAGCTTTGAAAAAAAATGACTAATCTTATTTTTTATCAATATAATAGTTTAACATCATTTTAGGTTATTCAATATGGTGTATATAGGATTATTATATTCACATTTAGAGAGGGCATCCACCCACTCTAAGATTCACAAGAATCTCAAGATTTTTGTAGTGAAAAAAGGATGAGGAACCTTATTATTACATTGGGAAATTTTAGTTCACATTTTCCATTTAACATGTCAATGATTTTTTTTTTTTTACTTATTTGGAGAAATTATAATTAAAACACACACACACACACACACACACACACACACACACACACACACACACACACACACACACACACACACACACACACACACACACACACACATCAATTAGAAACATAATTTTTACTATTATACCTACCATTGATATTTTTTAAGTAGAGTGGGTGGTCACCCACTCTATTTAGAGCTTTCTCATGATAGACTGAGATTCCAAAAAAGATGACTAAGATTTGGGTTTTTTATGTAATTATTTAACATCATTTAAGGCTATTAAATATAGTGAAAATAGTATTAATATATTCTCATTTATAGAGGTATACTTGGACCACTCTAAGATTCACATGAATCTCAAGATTTACCTTAGTGCAAAAAGGATGAACAACCTTATTGTTACACTAGGTAATTTTGGTTCACATTTCCCATTAAACATGTCAATGGTAGAGATTTTGCATTCAATTGGGGTAATTTTGATTTAAAAACCTAAATATAATAAAAAATTATTTAGTTAAGTTGTTTTTACTAGTATCCCTACCATTAATCTCTTTGAATTATACTAGACAATCAGCCACTCTTTTCAAAGTTGTCTCCTAACAAACTGAGCTTTCAAAAAGGATGACTAAGCTTGTTATATGTTTCTTTAATGGTTTAAAATTAATTCAGGTTATTAGATATAGTGAAAATAAGATCATTATATTTTTATTTAGATAATTTTTCCACGCACTTTATGATTTGCTTTAATGTAAAAAGGATGAGAAACATTATTATTACACTAGGCGATTTTGGTTCACATTTTCCATTGAGTAATTCTTAATGACATAATTTTTACACTTGGTTAGAATAATTTTGATTACAAAATCTTGATATAGTAATAAATTATTAGGTTATATTATTTTTACTAGTATCCATACCAATGACATCATTAAACTAGAGTGGGAAACCACCCATTCTATTTAGATCTTTCTCTTGATAGATTGAGCTTATACAAATATATTTTAAAATGGGTGACCACCCACTATAATAAATTTCTTAGGAAGATTTTTTTTAGAAAATTTAGTTGATTTAAATTTGGACACCCACTCTTAAAAAAATTTCATTAATAATTCATATTTATATAATATTAGGTTATTTAAAGCTTTAACACATCTTAGTGAAGATAAGACAAGTGGCACCTAGACTTTTCAAAGATTCAAAATTTTAAGGGGTAGGTGGTAGTACCCCTCTACTATAAATGTGATTTATTTAAAATGAAGTCCATTTTCATATTTTAAATATAAATACATAATTAAATTTTATATTTTACATTCAATGTATTATGATCGTAAGAAACCTTTTATAACTGATCACATTTATTAAGTATTTTATATGTTAATTAGAATATAAGTCCCACTATATTGAGTTTTTTTAAGGATGACGTAATTTTGAATATTAATACATTTTATTAATGGGTGATACATATCATCAATGACCATTATCATTCAAATAAAACAAAAAAATAGTGATATTTATATAATTCAAAATAAATTGATTTTGAGAAAGATATTTGAAAAAAGGTACAAAAAAGGTTTTTGTTGTTTGAATATCATGAATTTTTTATACTAGGTCCATTGAAATGTAAATGACATAAAAAAATTTAAAAAGAGAGAGATATTAACCATTCTATTTTGTAAGACCTCTTTTGGAGTGATATCCAAAGAAAAGGATTTTCAAACACAATGGGTATTTGAAAAGAATGAAACAAGGAAGCAAGGCCATTTCTTCAAAAAATTTATAGAATTTTATAGGTACTCAAATATAAATTATATTTAAATATTTAAATATTATAAACCAAGACATATAAAAAAGTTAAATATTGTTGTTTTTTTGAATTTTTTTTCAGTATCTGTTTAAAATAAAATGTTTACTTAATTTTTTAACATAATAGTAAAAATAACAAACAAGAAACAAGTTTTATATAGTTGTAATCATTTATACAATGATAAATTTGAGATAAAATTGAAACAAAAATAATATCAAATATTGAAAACATAGTGGAAATGAAACATATAAATGAATAGAAAGTACTAGCCTAATTATTCAAATTATTTAAGAATAAAACCAAAACCTCAAATTAGTCTCTTCTCAAATGAAGATGGACTTAGTGATATAAACACCACTACAAATATTTCATAAATTCAATATCAAATGTATCTAAAATTATTTGACTTTTCATTTCTTAATTTTTAATACTATGCATGTGTTCCTTTAATTTGTAACTCCATTGTAACAATGGTAGTTAATCACCATGTTCCTCTTCGAACCCCTGCTCATATATTACATGGAATTGGTCCATCCCTGCAAAACTTTTAAAATGGTTTGAAATCTACACACTTACTTATCTTATTTTTTAATTTATATATTAAAATTAAAAATCAAAACTTGAATATTTGTTTTCAAATAATTTATAATGTATTATCCCTTAAATAAATCCCTTCAGATTCAATTGATGGGATTTTTAAAATTTGAATATGTTGCATTGAGTTTTAATTACCACCCAAATATAAAAAGGGCATTCAATAATTTCAAATTCTTAGTTATAATTAATATTAATGATATTACATTGAAAAATAATCTAGGTGCAAAAATTTAAGGTGACATATTCAAATGTCAAATTTTATGCCAAAATTTTTATTTATCCTGAGAACAAAGTACATTATAATTTCTTAAAGTTGAGAAGATTTTAAGGAACCGTATTTATTTCTAAAAATGTTTTTAATAGTATTTTAATTAAACTAATTTTAATATTTTATATTGTAATATTAACTACACATTACTATTATTTTTTAAAAAAATATTTAATATTATTTTTGTACAATAATTTGTGGACTCATTTTAAATAAATTTATCTTTATTTTTTATTTGATTAGGTAAAAAATTTAGGTTTTATAGGATCCTACAACCAAAAATTAAGAAGAAAAATATCAAATATAAGTCATGTAACAAAAATCCCCATAGGCTAAACAATGAAGAGTGACTTTAGCCAACCAACTAAGAACTAACCACTAGAAAAAAGAAACTAGAAAAAGATAAGACTAGAATACCATGAATAAATGTGAAGAAATTAGTTATAGGACTTTTTGGAGTCATCATTGTTCCTAAGAATATCATGTTCCAACTTTAATTCCTTATCCTTCAACATTTCCTTCATGACTCTACCTCGAGTCCTCTTGTTTGACCTTTTAGTTAGTCGCTTCATATCTTCCTTCTTTAGATTCTTAACATCCTTCTTGTCATTATATATATTCTAACTTTTTGGAATAGTGTGAATATTAGGATAGGATTGGTAAAGAGCATCACATATAACTTTATCCTTCAGGGGGGTCTCATCTTTAAGTTCTGTAATTAGATTTCTAATATTACAGTTATCTAAATCTTCTTGAATTTGTCACTTTTAGCTTTCATGGTATTCCATTATTTCATAATTTCATCCATAACCCTACCAATTTCTTGAATTTTATCATCAAATGATCTCAATTTCCTCCTCTTGTCCTCATAGGGGTCCTCAAGTTCAAACTTTTACTTCCCCTTATCACCATCCTTCTTAAACCATGTGATAACAACATACCAGGTGATAAATGTATCTTTATTATAAACTATGCATTGTAATAATGTTTTTGAATATTTATTATTATTATTATTATTATTATTATTATTATTATTATTATTATTATTATTATTATTATTATTGTTATTATTATTATTGTTATTATTATTGTTAATACTATTACTACTACTACTACTACTACTACTACTACTACTACTACTACTACTACTCCTCATCTACATTAATATAAATTTTATATTGAATTTTATAATTAAATATCTATTTTATACAACCAATTTTGTAAACTTTCAATAAAATTATAAATTATAACATTATTTTGAATTTTACATTTATGGTATATTGTAATTTTAGATTGAATTTTATAATTGCTTATAAATATTTTTGAAGAGTTATTAAATATTTAAAAAAAAGACACTATAAATGTATTAACATAATTTTTTTAATACTAACTACTAATATTATTTAAATTAAATTATAATTTATTATAATACATTCCAAAAATATTTTCATATACAATTATTATTAATGGTATATTATAATATTTTACATTGAACTATAATAAGATTATTTTGAATAATTTAAATTTATTGAAATTTTAAAGTATATGAATGTAAACTATTAACTAAAAATTATGTGATTTATATTATTTAAAATAAATCAAAGTTGAATATAGTAATTAAATCAATAGTATTATAATATTTTAAATTACCTAAATAATAGTGAATAATATCTCACCACATGGGGAATTGTGATTGAGAGGATGTGAGCCAATCACATCTCACTAAGTGTCTGAACATCTATTAAATTTAGTTTATTTTTTTATAATAACTGATAATATTATGTTAATTAAATTAAAATTTATTATATTAAATTATAAAAATATCTTCATATAAAATTATTATTATTATTAATGGTATATTATAAGATTTTATATTGAACTATAATAAGATTATTTTAAGAATTCAAATTTACTAAAATTTTATAGTATATGATAGCAAACCATTTACTACAATTTCTATGATAAATTATATTAGCTAAATAAAATCAAAATTGAATATACTATTTAAATTAATACTATTATAATATTTTACATAACATACCTAATAAACAATCACATCTCACCTCATGGGCAATTGTCGCTATGAAGATGTGAACCAATCATAGTTCACCATGTGTTTAAATGTTTGATATATTTATGTTATAATGTCCATGCCATGTTTATAAAATAAATTCAAAAATATTAAAAATAAATTCATCCTATGAATTAGTCTTAGAGTGGTAATTTATCCACTCTAAATAAAAAACTACTACATAGAGTAACAACCGTTAGTACCTGCCTTTATATTATTAGTATTTGAAAATATTTACATGTTCTGTTCAACCACATTTATATAGGATGAGTGAAAACAAGCATTAAATTCATCCATTTTTCACTAATTCCATCATGATAAACCTAAGAGTGGGAATCCACCCACTCTAAATATTTGATAAAATATTGTTAATCTTAAATTAGTGGCAGGGTATTATTGTTTGAGAAATTAAATTACATGTTAATTTATTTGAAATATATTTATTATTTGGATTTGTCTTGATTCATAATTCATATATATCCCTAAAAAGTAACATGTAACTCATCTTTTTTTCACTACGCCCATCATGAGATACCTAATTTAGATTGGGTGCCACCCACTATACTAAATATTTAGAAACTACTATTAATCCTAAATTATTGGTAGAATGAGTCTATAATTACTTGAAAATATAAATTACATGTTAATATGTTCATTTAAACCATTTAAAATATATACTAATAAGAAGCATGTAAGTCATCCTTATTTCCATATGTTAATTTATCATCTTAAGAATAATTTATCTCTAAGTTAAAGAAATTACTCATTTTAATTTAGTAATAAATTAAGTTAATCCTTCCCATCATTTCAAGTCTAAAATATGAGAAACTATTTAAATACTTATAATTAATTGAAGTATATAAATTGAAGTGATGTTGAGCCATTATACAAATAAACAATAAGTTAATACTCATTCTTTTAATTTCACTAACTATGTCATCCTAAAAAATTCTAAATAATTTTTTTGGCTTTCCACTCTAAAATATAACCATTGCACTTAAGGATAGTATGAAAAACTATAAAAAATATCATCTTATAAATTTTAAAATATTTATGTGATTAAATAGTTGGTTAAAAGTGTTTCATGATGAATTTATGTTATATTATATTCAATAGCCTAGAAATATAATCTTGAGTCCTAACAAATTTTTTAAATGTTCCCTCAAGTGCTAATTTTGGTGAGTAATTTTTTGATTAAATAAATATTTAATGTTTTGAGTAATTAAATTTAATCTTCACTAATGATCAATTTCCATTTATTTCTATCAGGTCATAATGCATAAATTTGACCAACTATGCATTTCATAGAACCATATTTTTTCTTGATGATCTCAAAATTATCATTGAGTAATGACATTAATTAAATTTAGTCTATTACAACCTATCAATTATGAGTTTCTTGTTGGTCTTAGTGCACCAATTTAGGTGATTTTGTTTTTCCATAACCATAATGGTTCTCAATGATCTCAATAACAATGTGGAGTAACATTATTATTTACTTATCATTTATTATAACCTATCAATGATCAGGATCCTACACATCCTAATGTACCAAATTGGGTGAATATTATATATAGAACCATTTTAGTTATGACATGTTCAAAATCACTATGGGATAAGAGCATTGGTAAATGTTAGTTTACTCCAATGTAGTAATGATCAGTTTTTGAATTTCCTAATGCATGGAATTAGGAAAATCTATTGTTCTAAAAAAAATAGTTCTTAATGGGCTTACAATCACCATAAAATTACACAAATGATTTTAGATAGTGATGATAAAATCTCTATGTCATGAGTCAATTTTCCACTTGTCTTAATGCACTAAATTATGTGACTCTTTTGTTCTATGAATTATTTAAATTCTTGATTGGCTCATAATCATTGTAGACTTACACAAATTATTTTAACTGGTGATTATAAAAAATCTATGTCATTGATCTATTTTTGACTAGTCTTAATGCACCAAATAAGAAAAATCTATTATTCTTAAAACCATTTCAATTCCTAGTGGGATCACAATCACCTTAGACTTACATAATTGATTTTAACTGATGATAATGAGACATCTATGTCATTGATAAATTTTTGACTTTTCCTAATTCACTAAATCAAGTGACAATATTGTATTAGAACCATTTTAATTTTTGATAGGCTCATAATCACTATGAACTTAAACAAATTATTTTAACTAGTGATGATAAAAAATATATGTCCTTGATTGGTATCCCACTTGTCCTAATGCACCAAATTAGGTGACTCTACTATTATTAGAAACATTTTAGTTCTTGATGAGATTATAATCACCATAGACTTACACAAATAATTTTAACTAGTGATGATAAAGAATATATGTCATTAATTAGTTTACAACTTGTCCTAATGCACCAAATTAAGAAACTCTATTATTCTTAAAACCATTTTAATTACTTATAATATTATAATCACTGTGAACTTAAATGATTAATTTTAATTAGTGATGATGAATAATATATGTCATTTATTAGTTTTAGACTTGTCCTAATGCACTAAATTAGGTGAATCTATTACTCTCAAAATAGTTTCAGTTCTTGATGTGATCATAATCACTATAAACCTGGATAAATGATTTTAACTAGTGATAATGATATGTCATTGATGAGTTTCCAAATTTTCCAAATACACCAAATTAGGGAATTTATTTCACTCATAACCATTTCAATTCCTAATGGTCTCATAATCACTATAAACTTACACAATATTTTAATTGGTGATGATAAAAACTCTACGTCAATGATCATTTTATAACTTTTATTAAAGTACTAAATCAGGTAACTCTATTATTCTCAAAAATATTCCAGTTCCTAATTTTCTCATAATCATATCATACTTACATAAATGATTTTAACTAATGATCATAAAACCTCTATGTCAATGATTGTATTTTCAATTTTCATAATGCACTGAATCAAGGGACTATTATTGTCATAACCATTTCAATTCTTGATGGGGTCATAATTTCCATATAATTACATAATTGATTTTAACTGGTGATGACAAAAACTTAGTAATTGACATTTATTTACACAGGGATTGTCTAAAAGTTAATTTCTTAGTTTTTTAAGGGTCCAAATGCATTGATTGTGTAAAATATGTTGTGCCTAGAGCCATTTAATTTCCTAATGTGCTAATAATCACTATGAATTTTAATATTCCTCTTATTTAAATTTTGATCAAAATTATTTTATGTTATGGCATTTATGATGATTGATTAATTTAGATGTCACTGATTTTACCATGAGAGATTAAAATTGATATGTTGAGAATCATAAGTATTTTAAATGTTTATAGACATAGTGAAATAAATTAATACTAAGGAATAATTAATACAGTTTCCATTCCTAGAAATTTCAAAATCTCATTAGATTAACATCATTGGTGGATAAAATCCCTAGTAAACTAAAAAATTATTTAATAAATAAATATTTGGTTAAGTATTATTTTGGTTTTAACGGTGTTAAATTAATGCAAGATATTAAACTAGTGATTAATCTTGTAATAAGGTGCCAATTTCAATAAATATCCATTATTATTTAGTATTTAATAGGGGGTTCATCCATCACTAGACATGTGATTTTGAAGAATGAGAATGTTACATGATTTTTACATATTAATAGTCTACAAACTATTTATATTCAATTAGAAAGTTTTTCAACATAAATTTTATTTTAAAATTAGAAATTATAAATTCATATCTTTATCTTGATTGGTACATACAAATTTTAAAATAAAATGAAAATAATATTTCATTTAACTATGACATTTTTGGAGATCCAATTTGAACAAGTCATGAATATAATCCTACCATTATGGTAAATTACTTTTGGTAGTAATGAATATCCATTCTATGTTATTAAGTAAGAATTTATTCTTCCCATTGATTATTAATATTAATAATAAGTATTCATTAGGGAAGTATACTTTATCACATACTCTTTAAGTCTAAATTTTTAGAAAATTATGATAACAATCATGACATCATGCTAGAGTTGACAAAGTAGTTATAGAATAGGATGATTGAAATTTTGATGCTTCAAACCATTGATAGTTATGGATTTTTTCTATATTTTGATTCCCAACATGGTACATTTGAATCCCAATATGATATGATGTAAAATGTGTATAGAAGTCACTACATTTAAGATTTTTTTGTTAAGTCTAAAAATTTAATCTTGAGTTCCAATTTTGGCTCTAGAATATTTTCTAATATAATTGAATATAATATTATAGTTATGTAGTTTCATTATAAATTTTAAAATATAATATTGATTTAATTTGATTCCTAATTTTGGGTTTGGAATATTTGGAGTTTGGTCTGTCAGGTGACTCTAGCTTGGCATCATATTGACTTAGACTAATTTTTTAATCATTTACTTAGTGCACATTTAATCTTCATTTAATAAAAAGTTTAGTTTGATATATATTGTGTTTTATTTTTTTCCAAAAAATCTAATGAATTTTTTTAGAAAGTATATTAAAAAAAAATATTTTATTGAGGAATCCTAAATTTTACACTTAATTTTGCTATGATAAGTCATGCCTCTATATTAAATGTAATGTTTGAGAAAGTATTGGAATAATTTTTTGCCAATTTTAATATAGAACAAATGCATATTAAACATTGAACATGCCATATATCATGTTACCATATAATTAATTTTGGGTCGAAGGCATGATAGATATAATTATATGTTTTGAAAACTAATTCACAAAGTAATGAAATATTGAGACAATCATGGTTATTATAAATGAAATAAAATTTAGATAACATTAATAAAACTATTTCATTTATTGAATTTATATATATAAAATTATCATTTAGTCTAAAAATTTGGCTCCATTTTTTTTACTATATTTTCTCTTTATGTTTGTTATCTAGAGTATACATGCATCATCCTTCCAGTAAGCCACATACTAAATAGATTATTTTATCAAAACTTAAGTTCCAATGATTTTGTTGATCAATCTAAGCTATCCATACTACACTAGCTAAACATATTTCTATTAATACCTTTTCTAAGGTCATTAGTGAAAATTTTAATGGTAATTAAATTTATATATCTATATTAATTAACTAAATTCAATAATTTATGGTTTTATGATATGTTAAATAATATGAGCCCTAGAATTAAGTTCCTTTAATAATTTTTGAAATTTTAACTCCAAACTGTATCGACTAAGCATACCCTTTTTTTATTAATGTATAATATAATTATTTACTTATTGAAAATAGGACATGTAATTTTACCATTGAACATTTCAATTACATGTTAATAATTTACATTTTCATTGGAATCATTTTTTCTCTAGATAGTCTCAACTCTAGACGAGTATGTCTCTATACTATGTTTTATCTAGGGTACATTCACTTAGCATAATTTTTAATATATAATTTAAGGATTAATACCCATGAAAAAATATTAGTATAAAATTATTTTACATTAAAAAATTAATACTAAAATATTTTATTTAACATGATTTATTAATTGTAGAAAATAGTGTCTCATAAGCCATGCTTGATATAGACATATCACATGCATTGATGGATCCATTGACTAGGATAAAAATATGAAGAATAATTCATGGGTATTTAATGTATAAATAACTACCACAATGATTTGTGGTTGTTTCATTCAATATCAAGGGCACATGAAGAAGTCAAAACTATATTATGTATGAAATGTGTTTCTAAACATTTTATTGTTGTTCAAGTGGGATATATAAAAAACTATTAACATGCATGCCAAGTCATTAAATTTGATTTAGAGGTTGAATTATATAAAAAAATTAGCATGGTTTCTTCTAATAGATCCTAGAGGTATTCTTTTTATTCATATGGTTGGATGATGGAACCTTATCTATATTCTAAGAGATTTGGTGTAGAAAATAGCTAAAATATTTGCAATGGAATTGTGACTATGATTTAAAAACTTTATCAATATGAATTTAATTCATCTATTGTTCACCACTTGAATATGGATAAGGAATTTATGAAAATAAAATTCCATAAAAAAATGTTTACTTTAATAAGGAGACAAAAACTTGCCACTCTTGAAAAATATACCTCATAATCATAATTTTATGAATTAAAACCATTAGCCTAACAAAATACTATTTTAAAACATGTCGAAAAAGTTTTAAAATAATGAGTCTTCAAAAAAATAAGAGATTCAACTTTTTTTATTCAATGAGAAATATTTTAGGATTATAATTGAGGATTACCATCTTCAACCTTTTAAATAATAGTATTGATCTCTTGATAAATATAGTATTGATAAACTCATTAGCTCAATGCTATGTAACTTGGTGTGTCTTCAAATGGATGCAATATTATTACCTTTTAATAAAACCACCAGTTATTTTATAAATATATATTTTGAGTTAGACTTATATGACCCTATGACCCTTGTTTATATTATTGATGGCCAACATACCATCAATTCATAAAAGGCTATTTTTTAAAACTATGATTTTATTTTTTTATATGAAAGGATGAAACATAGGTTTGCTCATATTTTATCATCAATGACCACAACTGAGCAGGTAATTAACATTTATAAACAAAAAAAACATGGAAAAAAAAGTATGGGTTCATATCAACTTGGATCATAAATATAAGACATCATCGACTTGGTACTAGCCATGACAAATAATTTTTTTTGAATATATTTAATAT
Organism: Torreya grandis; assembly: GCA_037957365.1. Taxonomy (NCBI): domain Eukaryota; kingdom Viridiplantae; phylum Streptophyta; class Pinopsida; order Cupressales; family Taxaceae; genus Torreya; species Torreya grandis. The sequence continues at coordinate 258,857 of JARHVA010002465.1, read as the reverse complement.
TTATAATTTTCAATTGAAGTAATCTTGTTAGTTTAATTCAAACACTTTTCTAACCCATTTTTTTCTTATGTTTTGAAATAGGATTTTGAAAATAAAATCTTTAATATTTATTGAAAATATAAAATAGATAGCTTAAATGATAAATTTTCATTTCCCATGATATATGGTAAAAATAGGTGATGTGTCTTTAACTCTATACAAATGGTGGGCTTATATTTTATCCCAATAAAGATTACGATCCATATTTTAAAAAAAATTAGCTTAATAATCTAACAACATTTTTTTTAGTAGGACAAGGATATTGTCTTCAAAAGATATATTTAAACTTGCAGATAAATTTATATGTGGATAAGTTTGGCTTAAAATAACTATTGACCCTAGTTTAAAAACATAAACATTAAGTGTTTATTTCAAAATAATAAATGAGGAAGAGATACAAGGATTAAAATTCTTGACTATTTCAAATTTGAAATACTATAATAAATTAATTTGATAGGGTGCAATACATTTCATGTAGTGGAAAATTTTGATATGCATGAAAGTCACTTTGCTCAATTTTTTTAGGATTTTGAAGAATTTAAAATAAAATGAAAAATGAAAAATACTATTGTAGGGAAGGAGAGTACTAAAAATAGATGAAGGAACAAAATTTTAAAAGTATGTTAAAGATTTTTAATAAACATATATTAACTTTTACTAATAACACTCAGGCAAGGGATAAAAATACATATGATTTCACATTCCAAATTTATTTTCACTTTCAATTGAGTATAAATTTTCCTAGATTAAAAAACCATCTCCCCCCATTAGTCCTAAAGTAATTATTGTATATTTATATAATTTTGTAACAAAAAAATATATAAAGTGATATTATAGATTTACTCACTTTCTTTTGTTATAATGCCTTGGTTTATGTTTGTAGATTTATTGACACCATCATAGAATCACACTTATTCATTATAAGGGTTCAAAACTATAGGAAAAGTATTAAAAACATGAATGAAAATATTTTTGAAGGATGCTATGGAATTTTGAATGATGATGATGAATTTAAGTGATTCTTAGTGATTTATGACATTTATGCTATTCAAATCAAAGACAACATTACTAAGGAAGATATGGCCATACAATTTGATTGGTAACATACATAACACTTGGATATTATGCAACCAATAAATATTAGGATTTTGATATCAGAGCATCCATTTTAGTTTGAGATATCAATGTGTTTTGGGGAGCACATGGATAATATATGAAGTATAAACTCATCTCATATTCTGATTATTTGTGGTGATAAAAATGTATTACATCAAAAATAATTTTGAAAAGAGATTCGATAATATGCATAGTGGAAAATATAAATCAAGAGATGCTAAAACATTACTACAGATATATGATAGGGAATTAAGTTAAGAACCCAAAAGTAAATTCAAATTAATCTTAAAAAATAGTCCCATATATTATTAATAATATTTTTTTGTGTGATTATTTACTATAATTGATTGAGACACTAAAATCAAGGATGTATGTAAATAAATAAATATACCAAGAAAGGATAATGGTGGTCCAAATTTCATCACAACATGGATAAAAAGGAAGGTCAATATGTAGGGTATTTTCATAAACATCTCTAAGGATTTTATTGATAATTCCACAGGTATGCCCTATGTTGATGCTAAAGAATTCAAAGACCAGTCTAAGAAACATGAATCCTTACAACATTTATTTTGAACCAATGACTTCATGCAAATTAAGAAGAAGGGCTTTCCTCATGCTAACTTACCTCACTATTGGCTTGACACCTACCTTCAGGTCATAAGGCACATGAATTTGGAAGGTAAGTACAACCTAATTTTCTCACACCATTTCCTATTGCTTGATCATTTCATCAGTTTTAAAATTAGCCTCCCTTATTTCCTTCTCAAGTCTTTTGAAAGCATTGTCTTGTTCCATCAGGGTAATGACACTAACCCCATTCTATATCAAGGCCTTATCCTTCTAATTTTAATACATGGCTATTCCCTTATAGGTTAGAAGCTTCCCTCATGAGGATCTTTTGGCCTCCTCGAAGGACTCCCTAGAGGAGGATCTAACAGAGGGATCCCACCCTCCTATTCACTCTCCATAAAATAGATTATCTAAATCCCCACTTGATGACTTACCACTTAATTTTTTATTCATTTCAAAGATAAAACCCATCAAAATTAGATCTCTTATTACCTTAGATTGGAAGAGTAAGGACATTGTAATAGAGGAATTTGAGAAAAATAAACAAATGCTAGAAAATTTCAATGTAAAGGTTCAAAATATGGTATTTGGTTTGGATAAGTTAATATAGGACTAAAACGAGCTTCACCAGGTGGTCAACCACTATTAAATCTTTTGTGCATTCTACCCAACCCCCTCCCCAATCCCCTGCTTCCAAATCCCCTAGGGTCCTAAAATAACCTAGGTGGGGTCCCCCTAAAATAAACCCCTTTATAGGTGAAAGGCAAGAAGCATCCCAAGATAATTTTTCTTGGGGAACCCATTGAAAGTCCTGAGAATCACACCTGAGCTAAGATTTCAAAAGATAAACCCAACATTTTGGTAAAGGATAGTTCTGTTGATGAAGACACCCAATAGGGTCCCTCCACATAATCTAGTTTTTCTATTTTTGGTTCTATTTTGATCTAGTCTATAGTCTCTCTTTTTTCTCATTCATCTGTATGGGCCCTATTTAAACTTGTGTATATCACTTTCATGGTTCTAGGTCCTTATAAAACTTGGGTTTACCTTATCAAATAAAAAACTTCAAACCCAACAAAAATAAGTGTGTCTATTGAATAACATGCTAACATAATTAAAGACCCAAAAGATTATCAAGAAGATACATAATTGGTGCTGATGGAAAAAATAATTACATTAAATTAAAAACTATCAATTAATATTTTTTTCTCCTAATTAGGTATTTAAAACTAATTACTACTTGTCTTGTTTAATATTTATAGTTTTTCAACTATTTTTTATTCTCAATATTATTATTTGTAGTGAATCCCAAAAAACACTTGCTTATTGTCTATTTAGCTAGGTTTATAATATATAAAAATAATTCAAAAATTAAATAAACCTTCCAAATAAACAATAGGCACTTTCAACTAACATAGATGTTGACCTAATTTCTAAGTGTTACGTCGACATAATTTCAACTTGCATTTATTTTCCTTGTCTAATAGTGATAATATATAGAAAAATTATAGGAAAATTATTGAAACAATCTAAAATTGAGGAACATCCTTTTTTTTTGAGTAGAAATTTTTATTAAAAAATCTCAAACTTGTATTAATAATTTATAATAATTTGAGTTAATGCTCAATTTCATTACAATGCTAAAAACTATTATAGTTGATTCTCTTAAATAAAAGTGTACATAATATAATTTTATTATTTACATGAAGGTCACTCAAGGTCAAAAATTAAAAGATGAAAAATTGGTTATGGTAACATTTTTTACACAATAGATTTTAAAAGGAATAAAGATGATGTGGGATATTATCTAGAAAATCCTAGCCTATTTATAGATTAATGTGCTACTAAAGTTAATGATTAAGATTTAATGGCATTATATTATAAATGGATCAAATTTTAATATTTAATTAAAAATTATCTATTTTAATGATGGATAGATATCATTTCTAATTTATTTACTATTAATGTATTTAATATCAACTAGCAATTGAATACTTAAATTTATGCTTTAATTATAATTATTGAATATCTGATTGTCAACTATATAACAAGATTTTATGAATTTATTTATATTTTCAAATTAACGTTAGTAAATAATTTTTTATATTTATATAAAAAGTTTTCTTTAAGATCTTGGTTATGTTTTTTTGTTTAAAAAATATTTATCCTTAGATGTTTCGGCTTGCTACACAAAAATTAAATATAATTTATTTATTTCATGTTTTTTTATCTTATTCTTGTTGGAATAATATTATTAGTGTTGGGAGGTGAAGGGATGTTGTCTATAATTCCAAGGATTACATAATTTAGATCACCAAATAATGAACTTGATTTTTCATATTCATGTTACATATATTTCAACCGTGAGTTTTATTTATTAAGGATTTCTAAATGACATTTCAATATTGTGTTGTCTAAAGTTCTTAATTATTTTGTTCATAAGTTTAAATGGTTATAAAATATGTTTCATTTTTACTTTGGGTGTTTCACATTGTAATATAGGTGATAAATTATATAGATCAAAGATGGGAAACATTGTGTTGATATACATTAAAAATGTACACTATATCTAGATAAATACAAATATGTATATGGAATATAAAATATATAGGCAATAGATGATCAAACACGTCTCAGTTGTAAAAGAGATAGATTCACTATGTTTTGGATTGCCTTTAAGTTGTGAATTTGATGGAATGTTGAATTATGATATAAAAATATCCACACACTTATGTGCATGGTTAGAGCATGTGGGCCTACACATAAATATGTGTCACTCTTTGGAAACATAAAATTAAACTATTAGTGATTTTGATTGAGTTGATTTGCTTCAAAGAAACCTATAATTAAAAAAAATAACTGAGTTATGTTATGTTGTTTTAGATTGTATTAAATATATAAAATTATAGCTATGTATGAATTTTTATTTGATTACCTATACAAACCAATGATTTTGAGTTTAAAATTTATTTGAACTTATCATCATATTATTACTTTATTATAAAAAATTTCAAAAATATTTGTGAAAAAAATAACTTGTAGAAACATATTGTTTTGTGTTTGATTTAATAAAAAATTGATTTTCTATAGTAGAAAAATATTTAAAGGATTCATCAAAAATTGATTTTTTTGGTTAAAATATATGACACTACTCTTGGATATTTAAAAACGTTATTGATGAGATTGATTTTTATCATTTTAAGTAATAGACGTTAATGGCTCTGCATTTAAAAAAGTTTATTATGTGGATTACTTATAATAGTTATTTGATGCATGAATTATGGCCTATAGATTTATTTGACATGAATTATATATACTAATTATTACAAAAATACATGTGTGATAATTTCATTACTATAATAAATATTAAATGGATATTCATGATATTGTTCATGCACTTATATTTTTTGTGATATGTCCACACTATACACTACATGGATATTAAATTGTAGTTTTTTTTAAAAATCCACAATGAGAAATTAGTATAAGATGATTTATTTTACATTATTGAGATATTTTATTTGGAATGAGGTAAAATATGAATAAGTGAAATTAAACATATTGATCTATATATTTTTAGGGTGTTAATGATCAAGTTTTTATATACCAATCCAAGTATACAAATGAAATTTTAGAGATATTTAGAACATTCAATAAAATACCAACTTTAACACATGTAACAATAAGTATGAACATAAGAAAATAAGATTGGAACTCACTAATATTTTCACTAAAGCATTGATAGTTAAAATAAAGTTTTGAATTTCTAAGAGACAATTTGGGTGTTAAAAATGAATTAATAATATCTCTACAGTGTCTTTTCATGTAAATTTAAACTATATATTGATAGCTATGGACTAACATGGTTATCTCTATACTCACGTAATGAGATCCAAACTCACACAATAATCTCTAGAGCATCATCATAGTTAGAGGTATCATTAGACTATGTTTATGGATCCACACTACTTCAATAGAGGGATAACAAAACATAATGTAGTAGTAGAAGAACAAAACAAACCAGATCAACTTATAACAAGTTATGGAGATCAAGATAATAGATTATAAGAATATATATGTATGCCTATATATGTATATATATATGTATGTACACACATACACACATTTATTTTACTTGTTTGTATTGATTTTATTTCATCTCTAAGACAATTTGGGTGTCACATATAAAACTCAAATTATATACATAGAGTGTTTATCCATGCATATTTTTACTATATACATCTACCTCCAAACTTTCATAACCAACTCTAGATTATATACATATAGCTTCAAACTCATAAAACTAGCTTCAAACTATAAATAGGTAGCTCCAAACTCACACATCTAACATAGGAATCTATACAAGAAACTCCATACTATAGAAACATTTATCTACAAACTATATTCACAAGTGGGTAAAGGTTCTATTGAATATTAATTTTTTTAATATTAATTGGGGAAGATCTACGTTATCTTCATGGGTCTATACTAGTTTAATATAATTATAACATATGCTAGTGAAGTAGAATAATAATAAAATAAATTTAAAAAGAAAAACCCAAAATAGAGCATGGATATTGAGAGAACATAACATCTATAGTTTTTAAAGGAATTTTTTTGAATAGTCTATGTAACTAGAAATATATATATATATATATATATATATATATATATATATATATATATATATATATTCTTGCATGCATTTTTATTGTGTTGTAATAGTGTTAGTGTGATGTTTTTATTTCAATTAATATAATAACATATTTAATATTAATAAGTAAATAATAATTAAAATTAAATATAAATTATCTCAATATTTACAAATAAACATTGAATTGATCCAAAAAATTTATAAAAAAAGATAAGAATTCCATCAAAATAAATTCCTAATTACTATCATGTTTTGCGTCAAAAAAATTGAATTGATTCACCAATTTAAATTGAATTATATAATATAGTTTTTTAACATTGGATTCTAGTAAAATTAATATTGGAAACAAAAAAAAATGATATATAATATCACATAAAAATAAATTGGTATATAATAATATCAATATAGAACTATGATATTTAACACTATAAAAACTAGTAAAAGTAGTTTTAGGTTTTAATATGGACTAGAATATGTCCAAATTAAATGAAACGAGGATTCAATTAAAATATATTGAAAATAATGGAAATGGCCTACAATGCTTAAGACAAGTTTCCATTAATTTATTTCATTAATTAGGTAACTAGGGTTTGTATATTTAATCTTTAGATCTAGGCTATAATATTATTTTTTGAGATATTTTCTATAATATTTAAAGATGTTTTGGAAAATTAAAAGCATTTAAATTTTTTAATATGATCTTAAAAGAAAAAGTACGGAAAGAAAATGTCTCTATAAGATTTAAGGCTCCTAAGGATCTCATATGGCTTCTCTAACACTTACTAATTAAAAAAATCATAAATTATTTTATTATAATAAAAAACCATTTTATGTAACTAAATAGTTTATCTATAATTATTTTTATGTTCTGATAAATATAATAATTTATGATAAGGAGCTAAAATTATCCTTAAATTTGGTTACAAAAATAAAAATATGGTGGAGAAGGACACTGTTTAATTTCTAATTCACCACCATCTTGTACAAAACTCAAAAAAATCCTATAAAAGGTTTGCATGCCTATAAGTGTCAAGTTATTTAAAGCAAGACATACTCTGATGCCTCATATTCATGCCCGATCCCAAAATAGTTAGGGTATATCTACGAATTAACCAAGTGTCAACTTGAATTCACAAGGATTTTCTAATATGTGCCCCATGCATGTATCTTCCATTGTACAATCTAAATGGTGTACATGTTAAAATGTGTTAATCTCTTAGCCTTTAGGTAATGATGGGAGAGGTGAATAAGAAGTAATTCCATTCCACTTCTATAGTCTCATAAATCATAGAATGTGATCTATGCTTCATACATGTTAATTCACTGACTGATATGGGCCTTGTTATATATCAAAGACTAGAGAAGAATTCCAAAAGGGGACTTGGAAAAAAGGGTTAAAATTCATGTACCCCATAGAGGACTTCTACATCTACAATGCTTTCTAACTCACATCTCACTATGAATTTTAAATGCATAGCCCTCAGCACATAGATATTCCTAAAAAGGTGTAAGGAAATGTTTACCATTAGATTCACAACAATGACATGGCAATTCAAGGGAATCTCTACGTAGTAATTAATAAGTGGTAGCGATGTCTAAAGAGGTAGTTGAAAATTATTTATCAATTTTTTTGAGGCCTTGTTAAAAAATTAAATATATAAGTGGTTTTCAAACTTAGGAATATGATAAAATTCCACCCCTTTGACTATTCCAAAAATATTCCATTCTTAGACACACACGTGGATCCATAAGAATCCTATAATAAACTCCTAGATCTAAATCACTAGGAAAAATTTAAGAAGTATGGATGCAATGTTGAAATAAAATTAAGAGACTATATATGCCACCCTAAGGGGAACATTAATTATAAAAGGCTTGATCCATTATAATATCTTTTTCTCCATTGTAAAAATAATCAACATTTTTAGGTAACCTCATGCTACCAAAATTTTCCCTCCAAGAACACTTTTGATGGTTAAACATTTCATGTTAATGAAAATTAAGTCTACCTCCCTCTATTCTTATTACAAACTATTTGATATTTATGCTTTTTTATCTTTTTCTATGGGTAACATCTTCCCCTCTCATCACTATCCATTTCTAGAATCTTTATGTGGAACTTGAAACTCATTTGCAGGTCATATTCTATGTGCATACAAGTCTATGCATACATTGTTTATACATCATTCTTCATCCCTCTTAGTTTTGTGTTGTATTCCTACACCTATATATAAAACACTTACATAGTTAGAATGTCCTTGGTGGAGTCTATGTGATAACATCTTGTTTTCAAATATTTGTAATGTGTCCATAAAAATAAGAGTGCTCACTCTATTCCTTGTGTATCACCTTTTATTTTCAAGTAAATACTTACTCTCTCCATACCTTTTCCCTTAAAATATTAGGTTTATATTAGTGGTATATTTACCTTTCTACTTTTTATTTTTATGCACTAGTCCTAAACTAGGTGCACTTAGAATATAAGGAACTCAGCCTACTCCAGAGGTTCATCCCAAAGAGTGCAAGGGTCCCACACCTTGGGTACATTCCCATTATTGTGACGAGATAACTAGTTTCCCATGACCATAGGTGAGTGATAAAAATTCCATGCCCAACACCAAACACTTTTGTGCGATGTGTAATGCATTCATTCTATGTGCCCTATTCATAAAACCTCCCCACTATAGACCATCCACGAGTGCATGTTTCAAATGACAATAGTTTTTTGCATGCTTAGTGTAACTAGTTTAAATAGAGAGATAATGAATCGATGATACCCTTAGCTAAAAAGTGTTAAATACACTTAGTAAAATCACTTGGTGATTCCAAACAATTTTGGTTTAGAAAGATCAAGCCCCTAGATACATGCCAAGATAAACAAGATCATTTTTGAAGGGTATTGATTTCCTTTTAGTTGAGATTTTAATGCCATCTAGAATAAGCATAAAAATATCTTCATCTCCTTTCAAGAGAAGGATAAATTCAAGACAATTATCCCTTAGAGCTCAGTCTACACCCCCATTTGGAAGGTTCCCTACACTTAGAGGTAGATTTATCCCTATCTCATTCATGGTTACAAAGAGTAATAAGCTATTTTTTCCTTTCAATGGAGATAATATGTTAATTATTTCCTAATATGATGGCATTCTAGTCATGTCCTTCAAAATTTTATCCTACTTTATTGGAAAAAATTCAAACTCCCCTATGGAGCATATTAAGGATGTTGTGTACCATGTCACTAAAGATAATGTCATAGTCAAGATGATTGCCTCTTATTTCAAAGGCAAATCACTTCAGTGGTACTCAGGCTTGAGACTAAATTCTATTCATAACTAGGAGAAACTTGGGGATGAACTATGCAAGCAATTTTAAGACATAAGTGACCACTTGTCCCTAATAGAGAAACTCACAACTATAAAGTGAGCCCTAAATGAGATGATGGTTGATTTCAAATTTAGGTTCTAAATAATTTTGGATAGGATCCCACCCTTATGTAAGTCATCTCCTAATACTACTTTTCTATATTTTTTTAAAGCTCTTAATATTGATATAGTTATGATGATTTATTCCATAGGAGGTGAAATACTATTTGATGCCTATGAAGTTACTACAACCCCCATGCATATTCATATAACCTCCTCATAACCAATGAGCTTCACAACCTATGTTAGCACCTATCCTTAATGCATTGAGCCCACCAAATTTATCTTTTGTTTCCCCTAATGAATAATATGAGGTTAAAACACTAATGAAAATCTTTAGAAATGATCTTATCACCCTCAAAAGGTAGCAAGCATAGTATCCCAAATATCATCAACCCTTCTCTTAGTAATACCAGTTAAGCATACCTTTTTACCAAGGTAGTCCACAAACATAAAATCAACATACATATAATATACCACCTTATGCACAAAAAATTGATGCCACTATCACTTATAGAACCCTTATACACTAAAAAACAATATTGCACAAGATATTGAATGTTGTTTCCCATGTAGTTAACTGCACAATCAAGCTACATGCACAAATAGAGTCATGAACCAAGCACTCAAGGTGAAAAGTTTGTCATAACTTGAATAGAAGATGAATGTGATATCTTTACATGAAGGATAAATTTAAGCACCAACATAGAAAAATAATGGGTCTACTCTTATCAACTAGTAGGAGGATGAATTTAACTCTAAAAATTAGAGTGGTGCATCAAGTGGAAGAATCACCCTGATTGATTACAATATAAGTTTCAAAAAGAGAGTGATAGAAGAGGCATTAATAGTTTTAGTTCCCTCACCTTTAATTCCATAAATCATGTGTATAGGTACACAAGCCAAGGTTCTTGTGTAACCTTCAATGTGTATGGAATAGGCCACACAAAGAGAAGAGTAGCCTCAGACCAGTACACAAATATGAGAAAAGGTTACTATTTAAAAATCACAACAAAAGGGATGCTAAATTATCTTCAACATAGTTGATCAGATAAATAAAATGAGCTTCAATGTAACTATATGGGATGTTCTTTCCATTGCTTCTCAAATAAATTTCCTACAAGATGCTCTGAAAAGCTTTCATGAATGTAAGACATCATAATTTATGCCTTTCATCTATGTAGGTCTATGTCAACCAAAATTAGAGGAAACATAAGTGGGTAGTAACACTAATCCACCCCTATTATATGTCTCCCTATTTATCAACTAGCACATAGTGCACAATTTCATGATGGACTCAAATGTGAGTAGCTCAGTGATGCCAAAGAAGATCATAAATACACTTAGAATTGTATATTCCCCAATTTCAAAATGAGTGATCTAGCTAAAATGCACAATGGTAAATACCATATGAATCATCAAATATTTTAATCTTACACTACATGCATGCACAAGCCTTTCAATTATGTAGGATATTATAGTTATTGACTTACCTCCCTACTTCCATTTTTATCTCTCCTAAGACTTCATGATAAATATGGGTGGATATTTATCTTCAAAATGGTCACATACATTAATTAGAACTAGATATGGGACTAAGGTAACCATCATATTTGAACCCATCTTAAAAATTCTTATTGAATCATACTCTTCCAACCCAGGTGAATTAAACTTCATAATGTGTAATTAGGAGGAGAATCTAATTCTCTATGAAGCCACAACACTGCTAAAAGAGATCCCATATGATTTATTGGATGAATGGGCACATGAACATTATGAGTGTAACCTATATGATAACATAGAAGAGATAAGTCTAGGAATGTAATTAATCTTGTAGGAGTATTTCATGCTACCTGATCTTATAAAGGTGTAATATAACCCTAAAGGTACTGGCAATTAACTTTAATGTTTCCCAAATCAAAAATGGTGTTAGAGCTGGTATAATGTTAGTTTCCCCTCAAAAATAAAAATAAATCTACACCTTTAGGTTGTAGTTTGTTTTCATGAGTAATGATACAAAGTATAAGGTATTGATCCAAGGCCTACAACTTGTATAGAAGAAAGTAATCAAGGCACTATAGGCATTGGGTGATAAAGAGTTAGTTATTAGCTAGGTTAGGGCTTAGATCATAACCAAAAATGGCTTGATTAAGGCCTAAGAACATAGAGTATGAGATATGATTGAAATTTTTGATGCAATCAATATTAGCTCCATAACAAGATTATATAATACTGATATATAAAAACTCACAACTATAGGTGCATAATATGACATCTCATGTGACATAATAAAGGAGTTCAAGTATCTTTTCATGATCATGATTAGACCAATAGTCCCTAAAAATGGAGATAATTATTAGGTGTTTGAGAGTGATGAGTAAATTATTAGCTTCTTATAGGATGACCTAGATTTCTATGCCAAGAACCAAGTATAGCTAAAATCCCAAAATAAAGATCAAGTCATCTAATTAAAGGTAAAGAAGCTACCAAAAAGGTTATTTAATCTATAAATCACCTTCAATTCTAATGACCAAGTCAAATGAGAAAGGTGAAACATGACAACAAAAGAGGAGGTCTCTATGCAAGTAACCATTTCTAAAGGAAAGTTCTTAAAAGCTGATAAGGTATGCTCCCCACTAGAAATTAAGAGATTTATTGAACTTAGTAGGAGATATGATGATATATTGTCATGGAGTTATAAGGACCTAAGAGGCTTTGATCCAAGCTTAGCATAACACACAATTGAGCTTAACCCTAGCATGTATCCAACTTGCCAAAAGTAGAGGCATATCAATCTAAAGATTTATCCATTGATGAGAAAGGATCTTTCAAAGGTCATCAAATATAGTATAATACTCCCAATTAAACACTCTTCATGGGTTACCAACTTAGTCTTGGTATGGAATAAAAAAAGGGGAAATCTATCTATGTGTAAACTTTAGGGACCTAAACAAAGCTTCTCTTAAAAACCACTATCCCTTCCCACCAATGGAGTAGATCCTACAAGTAGTTGTTGGTGAAAATAGATTCTCATTGCTAAATGGTTACTAAGGGTACAACCAAATTCATGTGCAAGAATTTGATCGTTATAAAACAACATTCACTACTAAGTAGGGAACCTTTGCATACCAGTAGACGCATTTTTGTTTGACAAATGTAGGAGAGACCTTAAAAATATCCATGGATATGGAATTTTAGGATCTCATTACCAAGGTCATCTTAGTTTACCTCGATGACATAATTAATTCTCTAATCATGTAAAGGATTACTAAGGCCATCTAGAGAAAGTATTTTAAAGGTGTCATGAATTCATAATATCTATGAACCTTAACAATTGTATCTCTACAGTTTATGAAGGTTCTCTACTGGGGCACATTTTTTCCAAAGACAGGATCACAATCAATCTAGAGTGATTCAAATCTATTTCGTCTCTCCCTCTTCAAACTCACAAGAAGAGTCTCTATATATTCTTAGGAAGAATCAAATTTTTTAGGAGATTCATGCCTAAATTTTCCACCCTAATCAAACCCCTCACTTTGATGCTCAATAATAATGTTGTGTTCAACTAGACTCATGAAAGAAAGGATGATTTTGAAGCCATTAAATGTGCCATCATACAAGTTCCTATCTTGATCAATCCAAATTATAACAAGGATTTTATCCTTTATGCATTTGGTGGGATTTAAGGAATCTCAACCATTAGTATGCATCAAAACAATGTTCATTTGGAGAATCCAATTGATTTATTCATCCAAGTACTAAAGGATTATGAGCTACTCTATAGATTCATAGATAAGTACATCCAACAATAAAGTCTAGGCAAATTTTAAGTATAAAAGTTTAGAGAAGTATAAGAGAATTCAATAAATTTAGGCATATGCTCTCCAACAATAAATTCTAACTCATGATTACACACATAAGTATAAAATATTTCTTACTTGGTAAGGACATCAGTGAGAAGAGAGCTAATTGGGTCATAAAATTAATGGAATATAATATATACATCCAAGTCATGAAGCTTATGCGAGGAAAAGGGCTATGCAAAAAAATAGTAGATAGTTTGAAAGATGAAAACAACACAATTATCACATCATTCGAAGACCAATCAGAATAGCAAAGCATCCTAATAGGTTGGACTATAAATATGAAATCCTTCTTGCAAAGTGGCATATATCCCCCTGACTTGAATAAATCTAAGTAAAGGCATTTCAAGTTGCAGGGAAATCCTTTTATGCTTATTAGTAGTGTGTTGTTCAAAAGAGACATCAATGGAGTCCTCTTGAGGTGTGTAGAATCAAACTAGGTGGGTATAATTCTTTGAGAATTTCATAATGGCCCCATAGGAGGCCATTATTCATCCAAGACAATTATCTTAAAAAACATGCAAGATGGCTATTATTGGCCAACTCTATTTAAATATGTTTATGTATATGTGTAAATTTGTAAGAGATGTGCCTTATTTGTAGGAAAAAAAAGGTTTTCAACCTTACCATTGTACCCAATACAAGATGATTAGACTTTTCCATAATGGGGCCTATACTTTAAAGGCATGATTAACTTGCCATTAAGAGATGGACATAAATGGATGCTCATGACCATAAACTATTTCATGATATGGATGGATTGGTAGTGCTCAAGGAGGCTAAGGAAACATACATATTGAGCTTCTAAAAAGGCATTATAAAATGATTTGGTATCCTATCCATCATTATCTCTTATAATGCATTGGCTTTCCTTAAAACTAGGATCTTTGAATGAGCTATCAAATGCAATACCCATATGAGCACATCATCAAATTATTAACCTAAAGATAATGGTCTTGCCAAGTCCATGATTAAGAATTTGGCTTGTATTATAAAGAGGACCATGGAAGACAATCAACAATCTTGGCACATTAAGCTCAAGACTACCCTTTGGGCTGATTGAGTCACACATAAAAGATTGTTGGTAAATTCACCCTTCATGTTAGTTTATGGAAGGGAGGCCAAATTACCCACATCCCTTGATTTGCCTTCATTGGAACTCACCCATAATTTAGTGTTAATAAAAATTGATCCTATCAAGGTGAGGTTATTAGAGCTAATCGAACTTGAATAGGCCAAAGCACAAGATGCACATACTATGGAACTTCAGTAGGCCTAGACAAAGAGGACCTTTGATAAAAGGCTCATTGATATAAGTTTCCAAGAGGGAGATTTATCACTCAAATGAGATGTAGATAGAGTGAAATATGGAAGGCATACTAAATTCAATGTAATATGGAGTTTTCCATATACCATAATCATCTGCAATCATTATAATGCTTTCCAACTAGCTAAACTAAATGGAGAAGAACTACCCATCCCAATCAATGGGATCCATCTCAAGCACTATCTTTGTTGATTCTTTTATAGTTTTTAAATAAGTAGATTATATGTTTTTTGGTTTCCCTAAGTGCCTTATGCACATAATTCTAGGATAGTCTTATTTCCTCTAAGAACTTGTGCATGGTTTTCATCTTAGCTTAGATATATTTCCTCTAAATGCTTTTAGTATAGTTATTTGTTTTTTAAGAGGATCTTAGTTTACTCCAAATCTAGGAGTACACCACTAGTGCATTCAAGGGTATAATGACTAGAATGTTTAATAACTCCATGCATAATGGATTGCTTCAAAGGATATTTGATTCTTTCTTAGCAAGCATGTGTCATACATAGGTCACCTAAAGTATTGAATCACTAAGTCACCCTTAGCTTGTGAAGAATTCAAAAAATATATATAATAGGTTTCAATGCTTGAAGTGTCAAGTTATTTAAATTAATCCATGCATAGATGCATCCCATCCACCCCAAATCTCAAATTATTTAGTGCATATCTATGAATCAACTAAGTGTTAACTCACATTCATAAGGAGTTTATATATTCACCCCATACATAGATCCTCCATCGTATAAGTTAAATGGTGTACAAGTTCGAAGGCATTAAGCTCTTAACCTTTAGATAGCATAGGTATAGGTTCTCAAGAATAAATTCCATTCCACTTCTTCACTATCATAAATCATATAATATGATCTATGCTATGCATATTCTAATTCATTGATTGATATGGGCCATGGTTTAAAGTGAAGACTAGAAAAGACTACCAAAAAGGGACTTGGGAAAAAGGGTTAAAATTCATGTACCCCATAGTGGATTTATACATCTACAAGATTTACCAATTCTTATCTCACTATGAAGTCTAACTATACAGCCTACAATACATATATATTACTAAAAAGGCATAAGTAAATTTTTTTCATCAGATGTGTAGCAATGATGTGGCAGTTTAAGGGAGACCCATGAAGTGATTGATAAGTGGTGATGACAAAGTATAAAGAGGTAGTTGAAAATATAGTTAAGTGGCAATGTTTGAGGTCTTGTTCAGAGAAGTAAATGTACAATAAGCCATATGTATATGACATTAGAATACGATCATATGCCACCAAATATAACTATTCCAAATATCTTCCATTCTTAGGCATGCACATGGATCTAGAAGAATCCTACCACTAACTCTTAGATCTAAATCACCAAGTAGAATTTAAGAAGCATGGACATGGTGACATAATAAAATAAAGAGACAATATCTACCACCCTAATGGGTGCATTAATTTTAAAAGTCTTGATCTATTATAATATCCTTGTTCTCAATTGTAAAAGGATCAACATTTTTAGGCAACCTCGTGTTGCCAAAATTTTCCCTCTAAGAGCACTTTCATTGGCTAAACCTTGCATGTTAATGAGAATTAATTCCACATTTGTCTATTCCTATTACACTCTATGTTTTATTTGTGTTTTTTATCTTGTTTATGGGTAACATCATCCCCTCTCATCATTATCCATTCCTATAACCTTTGTGTGGAACTTAGAACTCACTTGTAGGTCATGTTTTTTATGCATAGGGTCTATGTAGACATTGTATATGGATCATTTTTCATCCCTCTTAGTGTTTTATTATATTCATATACCTCTATTCAAAACACGTATGCATTTGGAGTGTCCTTGGTAGATTCTATGTGATAACATATTTGTTAACAAATATTTTTAGTGTGTCCATGATAGTAGGAGTGATCATTCTATTCTTGGTGTATCACAATTTATTTTCAAGTAAATTATTAAGATCATATTAGTGGTAGATTTACCTTTATACTCTTTAGGTCTACCTACTGGTCCTAAACCAAGTGCACTTAGAATAGAAGGAATATAACCTACTCTAGAGGTTCATCCTAAGGAGCACAAGGATACCACACCTTCGGGGGCTTCCTAACATTTTGATGAGACAATTGATGCCACATGTACATAGGTGATTAATAAAACTTCAATGCCTAATGTCAAATGCTTTTGCACCCTGTATAAGGTATTCATGCTCTATATCCTATTTACAAAATGTCCCACACTATAGAGCATCCATGGGTGCATGTTTTGAACAAAAACAAATATTAACCATAGTCTCCCAACACAAATAGTGTCCATCTGCATATAATTTAAATAATATAGCCTTTAAAGGCCAATCACCCCTTCTTGTTTTGTCTATGA
The DNA here is from genome assembly GCA_037957365.1 of Torreya grandis. Taxonomy (NCBI): domain Eukaryota; kingdom Viridiplantae; phylum Streptophyta; class Pinopsida; order Cupressales; family Taxaceae; genus Torreya; species Torreya grandis. The sequence goes on along the minus strand of JARHVA010002465.1, from coordinate 241,499 downwards.
TATTATCTTATTAGGTCTTCCCATAGTTTTTTCCCTCACCTCCATAAAATCACTTGTGACCCTTCTAATACCGTGTTTAGTCACCTACATTAAACATATAGGCATTTTCCTCTAACAATGTTATTTGTCTATTGAAAACAAAGTAGGTCATGCGAACTTACAAACCATCATGACCTTCTTAGGAAGATAATTCACCAATTCTAATATTTTTTTGGAATAAAATATACTTATAATTTTTTTCAATAAAATTATGGAATGAAAATTCAAGTTTGGTTATAAATTAATATATTTTTTAATACTTTATTTATTTTAAATATTTATTTTTATATTTTCCTATTAATAAAACACTTTTTTCTTTTCTTTAAAACTAATATTAAAATGTCAAAAAAAGAACAGTAATTTTTTTCAATGATAAAAATTAATATAGTTTTTTATTTTCATACATAATTTTTTTTATACAAAAAAATTACGAATCATGAATAAAATTACTATTCATAATACTATTCAATTAGAGTTATATATATATACACACACACACACACACACACACACACACACACACACACACACACACATACATTATGAACTTAATCATGGAATCAGGGATGAGGTAAAAATTGTACTAGGGAAATCTACATTAAAAAAGTACCTTTTTAACTCTTAAATGCAATACCACTAGTTATTGTAGTTGAATCCACTGCATAGATATTTACTTTAAATTTATAAATTAACTGAATAAAAACACATTACCATGTATGTTTTATTTTTTTATTTCAATGAAATTTAAAGCATTTGAAATAAATAGTAAATCAAAACAAGGTAAGGCTTCTCTAAAACCATGATGTTCTATCAAGTATAAAAATCTATCACTTCTTTAAAATCATATATCTTTACAACATAATAATTTTATGAATATCGATGAAAACAATTTAAAATATATTCTAAAAATTATATTCATAATAAATTTTCAACAACCAAAATCCATAAATTCACACAATGTAACCATTAATTATAGTAACATTCGAACATTAGAATTACAATTTTTTACACAAATTTTTACTAACCAATAGGTCTCAAATATCAATAAAAAATATTTATTTTATTATATTTTACACCAACCAAACATGATTGATAAAGTAATATATCTAGGTTAAACATGCGATTCACTATCTACAAGGGATAAAACACTACACAGTTATGTATTTTTATTCTCATATTTCAGCAATCATTTGTCTCAAACTTTCATACGCATGCCTAAAAATGATCCAACAAAATAGAAAATAGGATGTGATTCTCACCTTATAATCATTTGATGTCAATAATCCACTTTCGTAGTGAACCCCCAAGCTAAGGGGAAGTCCAAACTCACATCCAATTATAAGTTTCTTATTTAGGTTTATAATTATAGGTCTATAATACATACATTTGTGGGTTACAACATAAGCATGATAAAACTTATAGGGGAAGCATACTAGTAGGTTTTACATGATATCAAAAATATTGAAAAAAAATTCATAGACAAAATCTAGTGTCCCACATGAGTATTTGTCATGGGGGAGGGGATAAAAGTGATGTGTAAATCATGGTCTCCATAAAATAAATTACAATAAAAATTGAAACTATACTTAGATATGAACCTCCATACTTTGTTAAAATATAATGCTAGTGAACTTTATAGCAAATCCCTATGCCACAAACTAAAGACTAAAAAACTAAGTGATCTAAGAAAAACCATACCCAAAAACAAAGCTCATCCTAGATCCATCATATTTTCCCCATGGTATAAAGGCTTCTCAATATGGGAAAATTATACATAAACATATTAACTAGACTAAAACTTAAAAAATAAACATTTTTGAGCCACGATAGAACTATATTACCCAAATAAGATACCTAATTAATTCAATAAACAAGTGTAACATAATTTATTACCAATGAGAAATAATACAATCCCAAAAGGGAAACAAAATGTTTTTGATTAATTAAGGTGGCAAACTAGGGGCCAAACCCTATATAGTCAAAAAAGATAAGAAGGCTGGCAAACAAAAGATGTCAGCACCGAACCAACGGCACAACTGAGAAACAAAGTTAGAAGCAAAAAAAAACATTGGAAAGACTAGAGTCAGAAAGGATGAAACTACGTAACTATAGAATTAACAAGATACTTAAGATTCTCATTGTCTGCATTGTCAGCATTCCCTAGATTACCCACCGCTTCTAACATAGTCATATTCAGTAGAATGTTATTTCGAAGGCCTTTAGCGAAGACCTTTTCCATCTTTTGAATGCAAACCTTCAAGGCCCCAATATCTATTTTCCAATCATTCTCATTCTCTGAACCCTCACCAGCTTCTTCTACATGCATCTTCTCCTTATTATCAGTAGTTCCCCTAGAATCAACACCCTACTCTTCAGTGACCTCAAAAACCTGAGAAGCTAGTTTCCCACAAGTGTCCTCCAAAATTTCTTGAATTTATAGCTTTTCATACCCCAATTACCACCTTGAGATTCAAACAAGTAACAAGCCCTCAGTTCCATTTGCACTGAATGCAGATGTGAAGGCTCATTTTACAAAATGGCCCACCACGGTGATGTCTACTTTCAAGCTTGAAAACAATTCCCCCTTGGTTTTCATGATGTGACTCTCACACCTCCACCTCGTGATATAAGGAATTAATCATGACAATCAAGGAAGTACTAAGGTCATCATTTTCCATGATCCACAATGGCCTTCTCCACGTGAACCACCTTCAAAAGCTATCTTCATCATCAATGTGCATCATTCATGCTCCGTCATCTCCTTCTGAATGATCTCTCTAATGTTTGGGGGTATATGAGCCCCTTGTCACCATACCCTCCATCCTGAGAATTGATGACCAAGGTTGGCACAAGCATCAGCGACCTTGTTACCTTCTCTGTAGGTGTGGGTAATCTCAACTTTGGAAAACTTTTGTAAAAGGAACTGGATGTTTGTAATGATGTCTTTTAGATGGATACCAATGTTAGATGCTTTATTAACATCTATGACCAACTTAGAATCTCCTTGAATATTCAAATTTCTAATTCCTAGGGATATAGCTAACTTTAATCCCCAAAGTAAGGCCATAGTTATTGCTCTGGCAACCCATGCCACTAGCATAGATAGCAGACATCCCTCCTTTTTCATTTATTATTATTCATCCTCCACTTGCTTAACCACTCAATTTGGATGCCCCATAAAAATTGAGTTTCATCCAATTGGGTTTAGGTGGTGTCCATTTAGTATGAATTCTCTAAAGAATTTTGGAATTATCATGCCCAGGGATAAGGTTTAAAACCTTCCATTTGGAAGTAATTTGACTTTCAAATTTAGATAGGGGTTTCTCCACAACACTAATATGAGCTGTTGTAACACTTTCCAAGATTGTCCTAGCAAAGGAGTTAAACACTTGAGCAGCATTTCTAGCAATGTCCCTGAAAATTCTATGATTTTACTCTTTCCATAAAGTCCAGCTCAAGCATGGCAGAGCTTGCTTCCATAATTCCTTAATCCAAGGATGTGTGAAGGTTGAGTTCTAATTGAGAATTACTTCTTTAAGGTCAAAATTGCAGACCCATTCAATGCCAAGGTTGTTAAGTATTGTGCCCCATAAATCTTGAGTAAAGTCACAGTGTATGAATAGGTGTGAAACTGATTCCTCTCTAGAACCACATAGAAAACATCTGTTGACCAAAGTAAACCCCCTCTTTTGAAGGTTGTCCTGAGTAAGGATTTTGTTATGGGTAGCAACCCACCAAAACAAGTTAATCTTTGGAATGAGTTTATGATTCCAAACCTTTTTCCATACCTCCTTATTCTGAGCTTCAAGTGTAAGTAGATGTTAGGTAGATTTGACAAAGAATAATCCATTCTTATCCGACCAATAGTATTGTTCATCCTCCTAAGGTAATAGTGGGATTCTGATCTCTTAAACACATTTTTGGATCTCCCAAATTCTTTGGATAAGCTCAGGCTTGTGCACACAACAATCCAAAAGGTTTTTCTAGCTCCTTATCCCATTGTTATTTTCCATATAATCACTAACCCTACCACCAAAGAATTGAGTAGTCAGTTCTATAATTTCTCCATAGTTTCCTTGGGAGATGAGAGGCTTGTCTCTTAACCAATTATCCTCTTAGAATTTAATCTGCCGGCCATTTCCAAGCTTCCACCTAATTCCCTGTTTGAGAAGACTTCTACTTTTTAGCATTTTATTCCATATCATAGACCCCTGGGGTAATCCCGCCTATTGAATAAAGTTGGAATCATCAATGCTATGCATGTATTTGGCATACATTATTTCCCCTCACTCAATGTTGTTGTGAATCAAATTCCAACTAAATTTTGAGAGGAGGGATTTATTCATTTTCCTGATGGATCTTATATTAAGTCCACCATGAGATTTTGGGAGACACACTTTTTCCCATCTGACTAAAGACATTCTCTATTTGTCTTCCACTCCCATCCATAAAAATTTCCTTTGGATCTATTTTAGCTTTTTAGCAAAATACGTAGGAATTTTAAAAAGAGACATGAAGTAAGTAGGAATACCTTGCAAGGATGCCCGAAGAAGTTGCAACTTACCTGCACTACTGAGTAGTTTCCCCTTCCACCCAAGAAGTTTCCTCTATGTACGTTCCATAATACCATTCCAAAAACTTGAAGATACCTCTTTGACCGAGAGTGGGAGACCTAGGTAGGTAGCTAGTAGGCTAGCCTCAAAACAATTTAAGATATCAATGATTATATGTCTAAGTTCATTGGGAGTGTTGAAGAAGTACACATTGCTTTTCTAGAAATTTATTCTTAGTCTCAAGTCTCTGGCATAATCATTAAGTATATTATTCCATATTCTAGCTTCAATCACCGATGAGATGCAAAATAAGATGGTATCATCCATAAATTGTTGTATAACCATAGGATGAAGGGAAGAGGTAGGTTTGATGCCTACTATCTTTTTTGAGACTATATCAGCTTGTATGTATCTTCCCAGTGCCTTAGCCATAATGATGAATAGGTATGGGGAGAGAGGGTCTCCTTGATGAATTCCTCTCAAAGAGGAGAAAAAACCTCTAAGAACACCATTAACCAGCACTAAGAATTTAGCAGAAGAGACCACATTCCATAATAAGCAAGACAATTTATCATTAAACCCAAATTTTCTAATCACTTGGAATAGAAAAGTCCATGAGACTCTATCATAAGCTTTGGATATATCAAGCTTGAGGGCCATCCCAGGGATTCTACTCTTATCCATGGAGTGGATAGTCTCATGTGTGGTGATCACAGCATCAATAATCTATCTGCCCAAGATGAAACCTTTTTGAGTAGGAGAAATATTTTTTTCAAGAAAGGGTTGAATTCTCAAAACCAGTAGTTTAGTACATATCTTATACACAGTGTTGCATAAGCTAATGGGTCTAAAATTAGAAAGGTGTAAAGGTTGAGATTTTTTATGAACAAGTACAATGAAGGTATTATTGACTTGTTTCAAAAGTTTTCTAGATCTGAAAAAATTATGAACTATAGCCATGAGGTCCGCTCCAACAATCTCCTAATATTCCTAAAATAATATAGGAGGAAAGCCATCAAGACCTGGGGCTTTAAAAGTGCCCATGGAGAATAAAAAAACATGTACCAATTAATTGGATATAGGGTTTAACATTTCCAGATTGTCTTTTTCTGTTATCAAACAGGGGATTTTATCAATGAATTGACTCATAAATCTATCAATTCTATCATGATTGTTTTCTTTCGTAAGTAGATTCTGAAAGAACACCCTGACTTACTCCCTTATTTCATTATCCTCAATAATAATGTCTCCATTATCTAGTACAAGCTTAGTTATTGAGTTGGATTTTCTATGTTTCATATCTGAGAGATGAAAAAAATCAGTGTTCCTATCACCCTCTTTAAGCCATTAAACATAGGATTTTTGTTTCTAGAAAACCTCTTCCCTTTCCATCATATTCTTCCATTCTAAAGACAAACTATTCTCTTCTTCTGAGGTGCCCTTAGAGTCATCCCCTTGATCAATCAATTGATGAATAGCCTTGATTTTTCCCATTATATTTTTCTTCTACTGGAAAACCTGCCCAAAACTGTATCTATTCCAGCCATAAACTTCTTGTTTAATGTGTTGGAGTTTCTTGACTATTCTAAACATGGGAGTACCTTGAATGGGAATATTCCACCATTGGGACACCATTTTTCTAAAACCTTTGTGTTTAATCCACATAGCTTCAAAATAGAATGGAGGAGGTCTGTGATGTCCCTGATATCTCCAATTGAGGATAATTAGGTAGTGGTTAGACATGGTTCTAGGTAGAGCCTGACCTGCATATTATGATAATCATTCTAGTTGCTTGATATCAAAAATATATCTAATTTAACCTAAATCATTTGATCTCCTCTTCTTTTATTGGTCCAAGTAAAATTTTGGTTCTACAGCTCTATGTCCAATAATCTCCAATCATTGATGAATTCAACAAAGTTGAACATGCTATCCAAGTAATCAATAATTCCACCCTATTTTTCAAAAGGGTATAAAGGTGTGTTAAAATATCTAGCTAACATCCATTTAGAATTCTGAGGATTATTCTTGTAGCTACTCAGATCTATCCATAATTTCTGTCTCAAAGCTCTATTATTCGGTGCATAAACATTTACCAATGTCTAGTTCAAGGAATTCATGGAAAAATTGGTAATCAAAAAGTGCTTATTATGGGCCATAAGAGATCCTTGGATTTTATCACTATTCCACATAGTGACAATCCCTCCTGAAGCCCCTTCAACAAGACTAATACAAAAATCCACCTTAGGCCATATATAGTTAGCAATTTTCACAAAATTCTCCTCTTTCATCTTGACTTCTTGGAGTAATAGAATATCTAGTTTATTATCTAAAATTCAATTTTTAACCTCAAAATACTTTGAGGGACTATTAAATCCCCTCAAATTCCATGATAATATTCTCATTTAGAGAGTTTGGAGGGTTGGGACTCTAATGTTTTCTATTTTCCACTGGCAATCTCCCTAGCAATCTCTCTTTGTCTTGTTTCCCTTAGGGTTGGCCTCCCTTATTTGGGCTCAGTACCAACATCTACATATTTTTTACCTTTTTGGATCTTTTTATTTGGGGTAACCCATTCTTCCTATTCATTGCTACCATCTTGTCCTACTACCCCTATTGCCAAGTAGTTTCCTACCTAGCCTCCATCTTCCAAATCATAGAAAAAGTTTGTATTTGACTGTGGATCTGGTACTCATTGAGTGTGACTTTTAGGTGTTACTTATTCTTGTCCAATCCTTGAAACTATGTCATCTTCAATAAATTCCTTTAGCAAAAGGTCCTCTCTTTCCCCTTCCTTAAACATATTAGTCTATTTTTCTAAAGTGTAGACTGTGTTAAATGTGGCCTTGTGACTTTCATCAGATACTATATTCTCCTTTGGGACCTCTTTTCCCTCACTACTGATGATATATTCCTTTCTCTTCTCCTCCTCTCCTTCTTCTATAGCCTTTAGACTATCATCTAATCCTATATTTTCTTTCGGGACAACTTCACCTTCACTACTAGGGGTAGCCTCCTTTCCCTTCCCCTCCTCTCCTTTTCCTATATTGTTAGGAATTTCCACATTATTCTCTATTTCCTACTTGTTGTTCACTTTCTCCTCCTCTACATTCTGGTAATCCTCTTTCATCCCCCTTTGCTTCACATTGCATTGTGTCACTAGATGTCCCTTCCTCTTACATATTTAACAAAAAGTGGTAGCATTCTCATAAGTAATTGGCTGAGTCCAGGTTCCATATTTAGAGTTTAGCTCAATGCACGTAGGGAGAGCCTTATGTATTTCAACATTAACATAAATTCTAACATACACACATCTGGACTTAGTTCTGGTTATATGATATGAGGTGACATATTGACCAATAGAATTGCCAATGGCTGTGAAGATTTTTTCATCCTAGAATTCCAAAGGGAATCCTCGTAATCTTACCCAAATAGGTGTTGTCTTATTGAGGTCTGAGTTAGGATCAAGTCCTAGTTTCCATGAGCATAAGGCTAGAGAATGTGGTCTAAATAGCTAGGGACCTCTAGCAAGGGTAGCGATCATGTCTTCCCTATTCATAAATCTAAAAAGGAATAGACCTCTACCCATGGCTATGATTGAAACACTACCTTTGACTTTCCACCTAGACATAATCCATCTTCTAAGAATTTTGGTATTAGGACAGAAAGAAAAAAACTTACCAACTAGTGTAAAGTTCATGGATGCCACTATTTCCTCCACTAGATCATCTTGGATACTCAATGCCTTGCCCTCCGAGAGAACAGGGAGGCTCAACATGCCTTTCGATGGACACGTCTTTTCACCTATGAGTGCCTTCTTCCATCCATTGGATGGACTATCCCCTAATATATTCTTGGATAGATCCCCAGAGGTATTGCTACTCATAGTGACCTCCATTATATCTGTGGTCTTGCCTATCGCACTCAGGGGGCCCAACCAGGTGGGAAAAAACTAGTTTCAAATATTGCCCACATGATTTGCTCCTTCGCTCCTCTGCTTAAATAGTTTCATATGTTGTCCTAAAATTGAGTCAAATAGATAAGGGAAATAAAATGTTTTATAATATTGTAACATAAAATAAAATACAAAATGACGTGGGACCTATCTTTTTTCATCACCTTGTAAATTCTACTCTTTCCTATTTCTACTTTCCTTCTTTTTTTCCTCTCCTCCACTTTCTTTAAATTTCAAAGTTGACAATAATCAAGAAAATATTTTAAAAAATAGGTATACGAGCTATTCAACACAAAAAATCCAATATATGGACCACTAAGGGATATATATGTGTTGAATCCTTCAAGTTAAGTGGTTTTATCCTCTACCCAATTAATTCTTAAGGAGTATCAACTCAGGGAAGATAAAAAATTATATATAAAATACATTTTTTTTGCATATTCTAAGATTCCCACACTTGGACAAAACAATACAAGAGATGGGTTTAGGAACCTTTCTATTTTTAATATAATTATTCCATTCAAATTTATTATAAAATAGGCCAAGTGAAAATTTCAAAAGGGAAATTATATTAACACTATGGGGTACATGGGTATAACATGGTCCTTATTCACATTCTCATCTAGAATATATCTAACTAGGTGAAGTAAAATAATAATTAAATAAATTGACTAGGAAAATGATATTGGTTATGCAATAAATGTAGACACCCTTTTCTGCCATTTATTTTCCACAAGAAGCATGTTCCTACAAAATCAATTCACATGATAAAACTCCTAAGTAAAAGTTCATAAATATAAGTGAAATAATCATCAATGCAATATAGTCATCACCTAATTGTCACAAGTAAGACAATAAAATAATCATAATCACAAATCTATAATCTAATATTATAACCAATGTCAAAACACATGTACTATTACATAGGGAACATTTGAAATAAAATGAAATTAAAATAATCAAAGTATTTACATCATACCCAATCAACTTAATGAGTCATTCACCTTATTATTAATGTCATAATCATAATTACGCAGGTTCATCATAGTCAATGCCATAATTTTAACCAAACATGTACATCATAATCAATGTCAATATATATATATATATATATATATATATATATATATTAATTTTGACATTAATTATGATGTATATGTATAATAATAATAATAATAATAATAATAATAATAATAATAATAAATCATTTTTATCAATTACATAACTATAATAAAATGTGTACATCATAAGTGTCTAAGCACCCCATTCCATAGGGTAATAATAGATTAAAACAAGTAACATATATGATAACTATGAAGATACAAAGAGGAATAAAAAAATTGATCCTCACACCCACTCTCCTTAAAAGATACTTAATTTTGGTATTCATCAAAATATGTGGGGATATCTATCTCAAAATGGAGTAGTATCCTCACATGTGGTATCTATCTCTTCATATTTGTCTCATTGGATTCTAACCTTACTAAACATGTCAACTATAAGGCTTGTATTTTTATGATTCAAAATGCAATTGAGTTCCATGATGAATTGTATGACCTCTTACACTTAAAAATATATCAAATATAATACATGAGAATAATAAAAAATATAAACACATAGAACACAACATGGACTCATGACTCGGTAGGTGGAAAATATAGGTAGTACAAAAGTAGCCTAATCCTATCCAAAATATTTAATCGAACAACAAAAATTGTTGTGACCTTATATAATTTTCCATAATGGATATGGATATTGTGTGTTAATTGTATGCATTCAATTAACACATGCTAAACTATGTACTTATCTCCCTAAGGTTTGGCCAAGGCAGCTAATGTAAAGGAAGATGATGGGTATCCCAAATGAAATAGGATGAGGCTAGACCTAAAGACAAAGGAAAGGGGATATGGAAGGATCAAATTTTAAAGTTATTTAGTTGTTGCGGAATAATATGGAAAGGTCCTACTAAAAGGAATACATGCCTCGATTGTTTAGCTAAGGTTTCAAGTTGACTAAGGATTATATTCAAACTATGGGTCAAATAAAATTCCTAAATCCTAAGATTAGAATTGATATCAATCTAAATTTCACTTGCTAGAATAGGATAAGGTATTATATAAAGTGGACTAGCACTATGAGGATAACAAGATTCAGTGAGTGTCATCCAATGGTATAGAGAGATTACTTGGTAATGAATAGGCATATAGATTATTTTGAATGTGTTTTAAGGTAAGTGTTTGTTGTTTGGAAATGTCCGAATGGGGGTTTTTCTTAAACATTGTCTTTTCAAGGATTTGTTTAGGAATTGTTTTAGTACTTGTTCTCATCTTGGCAAGGTTTTGATTTTTTATTATTTGTGTACTTATATGCATTTTGAAAAGGTTTTTGAAAATAAATTTAAAATTAATTAATTATTGAAATGAAATTACATGAAGCAAATAAATACTAACTACTGAAATCAAAGAGAGAGAGAGGGGTTATTATTTTTATCCTTGTGTTGAGTTCTTTTATGCATGCAATATTAAATATAAAACATTCAAAGATGAGTATGTGTACTAATTTTATATGTTTGTCTAATGAGTATAACATGCAAGCTAAATAAAAATATTTCATTTTCTATATTTTCATACCATGAATGAAACTATAATGTAATTAAGGATTTTATAACATGCAAGTAAATACAAAATCGAATATAGATCCTAAGTAGCAATACCACAAAGTAACTAGGAATCAAGTTTACAAATGTAAGATAAAGTGAGTTTTCATATTTTTAGGTGGACCACATTAGGTTTTGAAAGATTTTTATGAATAAAATAAATATTTAAGTTTATTTTTATTAATTAGTAAGATAATATAAATAATAATAATTTACTAAAACAAAGATAATCAAGAGCAAAATAATACCTTTTGATTACCTAGGTTTGACTAGGGTTTTCTACTTTCTAGTGTGTTTGCTTGTGTGTGAATAAGAATTTGTTTTGAAACTAAAAATTGATTATGATTAAATTTAAATGTGTTTCATCTATTTTATAAAATTTACCTAGGGTTTAGATGAAAATTTTTGTTATGAAAGGATCTATTGAATGGATAAAAATGGTAAAGAAAGGTAAATAATGTTTTTGTACAAATATGGGGGAGATATTTTTTTTCCTTTCAATTTTTATTTTAAAAATAAATATTTCAACTAGAACAAGAAAATAAACTAATCTAGTATAATCTACTAAACAAAATAAATAAATCTAAACTAGAAACTCCCAACCTAATCATGATGTAGATTAACCAAAACTAAAGATTTATTGTAGTGTAATCTATCCTCAAGTATTTATATATTTGATTTCTCAATAACAGTGCTTGTAAATATTTTATAAAAGGATGAAAAGGGGATAAGGAAGGAAAGACATAATACTTGAAAAGAAGAGAAGTTGAATAGTGAATGTGTTAATTCACAAAAAATAATCAACTAGTTATTGATTAATATGAATTATTCTCCTCAAACACTATATAGAATGACCATGAAGATGAACAAAGATGCAGAAAAATATTTAAAAAAAATAAAATCATGTAGGCCAAGCTTCTATAGAGATTAAAAACACCAAGCTTTAATACAAAATTTGGATCCAAAATTGGATTACATGTAGAAGATAAATTTATCTTGGATGAAGGAGTTGAACTGATTTGAAATTGGGAAAGACTCAAAATGATGAAATTAGGGAGGAGAATCATGACAAAAATCATGAAAATCATGTGAAAATGCAAGTTTAAAAATCTAAAAATAACACATGAATAAGAGGTGATAGAACCTCTAATATTTATAGGTGGTAGTTATGTAACCCCAGAAACTATGATGGGTTTGTCACTATCCATTATATAAGTACCATATATGATTACACAACCATACAAAAATATGGGTTCATTAGTGATGATTACATAACTACTATAGTAAAAGTGTCATTAATGGGGAATTTTTTTAATGGAGAGTGGTGAAAGTGTCAAGGTTTAGGGTCTTTCTATCACCAAGTAGGTAGTTCAAATATTAAGGAAAAGGACTCAAATAATGAATTTTTTTTAGATTTTACAAGATCAAGATGAGAATAAAATTAAGAAGATAATGTCTAAGATGACTGAGTCTAAGCATGTATGTGGATACCACTACATCATCATTGGATTTGTGATCAATGTCACATCATGTAATTTTTGGGTGCATGTATAATTCCCCCTCAATATGATGCCTTTTCATGAATTTATGAGGATGTGGTCCCAAGTAGTGGCTTACTAAAGGGAAATGACACTTATAAATATTTACCTTACTTACGTAGATGACATAATGAAGCAAGCCAAGAATCCATGTAACTTGTAGAAAAAATATGGGAATCAAGTGAAACTTGATGAAATAGTGAAAAATACACTACATAATCAAATCAAGGATGAGATTACATACATTTATGCATAAGAGGGAGTTTAATACTTGAACTATCCCTTTGGGGGACTAAGTTTAGGGCTGAGTGGTGTGTAGCTACAAAAATAAAAATAACATACAAACATGTTATTAAGGATAGGATTATTAATATTTGTTAGTTTTGGACACAAATTACATTAGTTTTTAACCACAATAGTATATAAAATATGTAAAACATGAGTTCATAAAGGAACTTGTTGAAAATAGAGAGTTTTTAGATCACAACAATTAGTTTTAAAAGGCCATAAAAACTTGTCAAGACTAAAAGTCATTTGTGCATATTGGGTTGAGGATTATTTTTTGATATTTGGATTAATGGTGAAGAAATCAAGCCATAAAATATAGAAATTGATTATAATTGATAGGATATGGTGAATATACCAACTGGAGATGGAGTGGGTCAGGCCTAAGTTAGTTCTCAAAGATTTTATATTTTTCCCAAATCTATAAAAATTCATCAAAAATACTCTTAGATGCATTAATTATTAAAATAAATCACATAAATGTGACTAGGGGACTAATTACACTAAGGATCATTTGTTTATTTAATTCAGGACTACCTATCAAGATATGCAGACATAAGCTATTTTTTCCCCAACTTATCACATGTTTATGAATATCACTCACCCATAAAAGCATATAGATGGATTAGGGATTTAGATGAAGACATTATAGGAGATGAATGAAGTAGAAATTTATAAGGATCTCAGGGCTACTATTGAACATGTATACACATACATACATTTTATTTTTTATTTCTAAGATGTTCAACTCACTTACCCTCTACGAATGTGAATTGTATTAAGACATGATTGTATGAACTCCATAGTATTATGATATATGTGGAGATGTTATGGTTTTCCTTTTAGTTTATATTCATTCATGTGTTATGCCTTTTATTTTTTTTGAATAAAAGAGGGGTAAAAACTTTATCATTTGTTATGCCTTTTAATTTCCATGTTTTTTCTCAATTTATACACTCTAGATGAGTAGGCACATGATGATATACCATGCACCTTTTGTTTTTACTAAAATGATTTAGAATATGCTTATATATGTGATAATAAAATGTATGAAAATGATGTAATGTTCTTATAACATTCATGAAATTGTGAGTGCACTAATAATTTTTAATAGGTGATGACTCATTTTTTTATTTACACAACATATGACTTTTAGTTCACAACAAGGAATGAAAATGGAGATAGGATCAATATGAGATGATAAAATATGAAAACCATGAATCAAAAATTTGTAGAAAAAATGAAGATGAACTAATATTTATGAGCAAAGGGAAATATTGTACTTATTACAAATCTTATATTCTAACTTTGTTGATTTCATCTATAGATAACTACTCTTGACATAATTAGCGAATGATATAAAGTTAACTTTTTTGGCATAGGCATATAGATAATTTTTTTGAAGAAATTTCTATTTAAAAAATATTATTTTTTCATATAAATTTTAGTAATTTTAATGACCCCATACATATAGTCTCATGTGACTAGGAAGACACATGGGCTCATCACCAAAGGTTAGATGTAAGTAGGTAAGGGCACACCTCCCTAATGCTAAACCCATGTAACTAGTAAGATGTGAGGGCTCAACATAGAGGTTAGAAAAGGATGAGAGATGTGGGATTTAAATTATATATTTCATAATATTTTTATTCTCATATAAGTGTACTACTTTATTTTTAAGGCCTTTAGTCCCAATTTCGGCCCCATGTAACTAGTAAGTTGCAAGGGATCATCACCAAAGACTAAGATAGGCAAGTAATGTATACATGTTTTTTATAATTATAATGTTATACTTTATAATTCATTGTAGAATGATACTATACCATGGAAAATATTCTAGACTAAACTATAGGCTAATATTTTCTAGGTTATGTAAGAAGATGTAGGGATAATATATGTATTGCGCTCATAAGAATTAAGTTAATAACTAATGTAATGCTGATTTTGAAAATGTTTTCTATGGGATAATAGGGTATTATGAGAATGAAATGACATGATATGATGCATTATTAAAGTTTCATGTTATACGAATTAATAACTAAATAATCACCAAACAAGACATCTTATATGAAAGACAAAATGCTAACAATGGAATATGCAATGAAATGAGGGAAACGTGACATGTTATAAATATATATAGAAATTTTTTAGGTGAAAAGAGTTCAAAAATTATCCAAACTCTTCACCCTCTAGAGTGAATAAATGATAGTCTCTATTATTGAGATATTTGATTACTAGGTAAAGGCCTAACTAGTTAGGTTTGTACTTTTGACCTTCTATTTTATTATTGTCAATTCAGCCATGAAGTCTAAGGACAAGGTCTCCTATATGTAAATTATGTCTATGATCATAATTATGAAGCTCAAAATACCACTAATAGGGCATGATTAACTCTATTTATCTTGCTAGAATGTGTGGGTGAGAGAAGGCCCAAGTTTATGAGCATTCAATGGGTTACTTTCTATAACAATATTCTTTTATAAGAGGTTTTTAGTTGTATTGGTGAAACTCAAAATATTGTTGATGATACATGGTTGAGACTATTTTTCCTATCATTTTGTTAGGGAGAGTTTTAGAGAGCTTAGTGAATAACTCTTTGTGTTCCTCTTCTCTTATAGGAGAGATAGAGGATCCAACATTAGGGATGTTTAGGTAATCATTAGGTTGATCTTAATTTCAATGGTGCCTATTTTTAATGTAAAAATAATTAGCTCAAGCATTGGCATGGTTAGGGCCATAAAAAAGGATTGTTTGTCTATCCTAAAGTTTTACACTACAATCTAAACTACTAATTTCCCTTGCATAATAGGACATTATGAGATTATGTTGAAAATATGGATCATAATGATCTTTTAGGGGTTTGTCCTCATGCCCCAAGATATATATATATCATGTAAACATGGTGGATTTTAATACTAAAATTAAGTTTTTATAAGATGAGAGGTGTGTGAGGACTATAGGTTATGATCTTATCTGAATCAAAAAGAGTTTGGATTGGTTAATCTCTTTCAAGGATACTAATATTGATAATTATATACTTGGTTTAGATGATTGACACTATCATGGGAGTTTATTCACTTACTATTTTCATTATTTGGCCTCCTCTTTATTTACATTTTTCATGTGATGAAGGCTTATGATCTTTGATAACCCTCTTTAAAATAACTAATTTAGTTGCTAAGGGGGGATTTATCATCAACCAACTATGGGGGATTTGTCACAATATTGGTATACAAGTGATAATCCATGTATATCCATAGTTGTTTATGTATGGTTATTTGAATAGCATCATGGGGATTATGGTCTCTTTGAGTGATGAATACTTTCCTTAAGTGGATGAACTTGATTTGTTAGAATAAGGTATAAGGGATTACCTTCATATATTAGATCCAAGGTCTACTCAAGATCATTTTGTAATTTTTATCTATATTAATAACATAAAATTATGCCAACCCAATCTTGGGACATAAAGTGACTAGAAGCATGATGGTCCCTATTGAACTAGACTTGAGGCTATCAAAACCTTGAAAAATGTTCTTGGTAGTAGACAAATTGGTTTCTCCCCACCTGAGTTTGTGAATAAATGATAAGGGGACTATGTTAAAATATACCTCATCATCACCCATTACTCATTTTACATGATTTTTATAGATCCACAGTTATAAATATAAGGATAAATCTCCCCTTATGGCCATTTTTGTGTCTAGGGGTTGTCTCCAAAAGTCAAAAAAGTAACCAATATCTCTCAAATTTTTTTGGGTTAGAACATATCCAAATTAACATGATTGATTTGATCTTACAATGCAGGTGTGATATTTGATATATGGCCTAATCCCAAGGCATTGATTAATGTCAAATGATGGGTTGGAGAGTTCTTGATGATTTTTAAAAAAGGGAAAGTGTCTTTTTGAGATCATAAAATAAATTAGAGTTCCTCATAGGTTTGGGGTTGACGTCAATATCTAAGACATTTTTTTATGTGGTAGGTTATAGGTTTATACTCCCTAATATGATTGACAATTTTCACGTATTCTTTGGTTTTAGTTTATATGACTCCTATCATGTGATTTTTTGCTCATGGTCCTTGTTGGGGGGCCACATTAAATTTGATTCTATTAGAGGTAAAAGCCTTAACTTCATCAGTAGTAGTCAATAGGGGTTGGTTAGCTTGATTACCCTATTATTGGTTTGGTATAGTAAATTATTAATGGTTTTAAAAGGCTTTTGGTAGATTCAGAAGTTATATTATAAGTTTTTATGGGACCAATTGATTGGGATTTAGGGTTATCACTGGTAGTCCCTAAGAATATGTCTATAAATGTTTATTGTTGGTCCTCGAGGAGTTTTTGTATGAATTTATAGTATTCCCTATAGGCTCAAGTATCATGTTCAATGAACCTATGAAAAATTTAATATACATTAAGATAATATTATTTAGTATTTTGATATTGGCCATGTTGATCAAACCCTTTCCAGTTCTCATTATAATAGAATCATTGATTTTAGTTAGGTTCAATATTTTTGAATTGATTTTGAAATTATCATTGGTTGTGGTTTTGCCATTGGGTGTGATTAGTAGGAGAGATATTGAATTAAAATACATGAACAAAATTTGGAGTTTTTTGATTCCTCACACCCATGCTTTTATTGTTTTCATTGTTATTACTGACCAAATTTGACTTTTAGGTCAAATTAAGACACCCCTAGTAAAAAAATGATTTTTAGGCCTATAATGGGGTATAATTTATTTTCATGAGGTGTTTTATAGCTCATTTAATGTCAATTAATGTTGTAATAGATTTGGTCAATTAGTTTTTAGGTCTATTTATCATTATGGGTCATCTTAAGGGTTAAAAATAATGTATTTAATGCTTTACACGAATTTATTGGGAAATGTGAAGGTCCAAATATATTATTTCATGCTCCATGTGTCCAAAATGGTCTTAAGTAACTGAAAAAACTAAAAATATGGTATGTTATTCAAATAAAAGGTAATTTTCTTAGTAAAGGGTGAGAAAATAGCACTTGTATAGCCTCCTTGGGAAGTGTGTCACTTGGAAAAAGTGGAAATATGACTATTCAGCTCCCAAAATATAAATTAAAAGTTTTTATTGATTTGGATATGTCATTTCTTGGCCAAAACCATTCACCTCTCTTCTCACCCTTATAGGCAAAAGAAGTGACTTGTAGGTTTGTACATGGTATAGATAGCTCATGGAGTTTCAGGAAAAATGATATTAGGGGAATAATATAAATTAATGTACCTTAATTTACATATAATTCCTTAGATTAATGGTGGTTCCAACTTTATGAACCATTGCTAACAAGTTTTGCTTCCAAATCTACTTACTAATATGTGCCCCCCATGGTTTTCACCTTAGTTTGAGAAAATATGTACATTTGACTTGCTTATATTGGTTCCAAAGGATTTTTAACATGTAAAATTATATATCATATTATTATTTTCATATCTGAAGTTTATTTGATGTGGAAACCATCTCAATTTTGAAGGTTTCTCTCTTTTGGGATGATAGGCAGTTTTGCATCACTTCTAGTTATTCATGCCTTACCAAAAATTTTAGAGGGTTTTGTTAGTTCCATATGCATGTTTAAAAGGTCCTAATAGTTGTTATAAAATTTAAAATTCATCATACAAAAATAATTCCATATTTTTCAAGTAATGTGCCATACCACAATCACTTGTTACCCCTATCTGCTTTCTATCAGGTGTTTGAAAAAGGGATTATCATGTTGAAAAGAGGTTTTAAAAGATGGTATAAAAGTTTCCTTGATGTATATAACTCAATTAAAAGTTTAAAAATGTATTTGAGATGTTTTAGATTCATTCCTTAACATGTTATTGGCTAATTCAATCTCTTACCTGAATAAATCACCCTTATGCACACCTACAGGTCCCTTGCTGACATCATGTAAATATATGGAGAGGTGTACATTTGTTTCCAATATATTATAATGGTTTGGTGTAAATTAATATTATTAATTGAAACATATAAATTTCACTTACAGGGGAGGTTTCATGTTTCCCATACCTAGTTCCTTATATGCAACCAAAACATCCACCTATAAGTGGTCTAAATAGAGGATAGAGGTATTTGTGTTGGAGAGTTGAAGTATGATAAAACTCCTTTAAAACCATAGTATGTAATTATGAAAGTATTATAAAATTATCCAAGAGTTTTAATGGACAAGGTGGAAGCACAAAACATCTTCAATCATGAGTTGATTGTGTTTAGAGGCCCATAGTCCCTAAAAATACAAAATAGAGGTCAGAGGCCTTTTTGGTGGTTTCATAAAATTTGTTGTAAGAGGTTTTGAAGCCCTTAGGTGTGTTTTTTTTAAGGTATCCATGAATTAAAATCACATTGACAAATATATATGTCAAAAATTAAATGGATTTATGTTTTTGAGGGCCTCAAATATGCTTATAAACACACTAAAAACATGCAATCATATCTACAAGCTTGAGAGGAAGAGGAAACTTTCTCACCAAGGTTGCAAAGTGGAAAATTTTCCCATGGTTAGAGGGTTAAAATGATTGAGGGTGACTTATTTTTACCTATATATCATCAAAATAATATGATAAGTGATGTCATTGACCTGCATAGACATCTTATAGTCCATACACAAGCCAAGAAAGGTGCACCTACAACTAGGCAAGCAAACATTGAGCTAGTTTGAGGCTTGGTGATGTTTAAAGGGGATACAGTGTAATAAAAAATCATGATAATTCTGTTTGTGACCCTATGGGATTCATAAGGACAAATAAATATCATTGACTAGTTATAAATAGCCAAAATAACCTATAATAGGGGTTATTAAGGAAGTGTCTCAGTTAGGCTTGAGGACTTCTTTATGAGATTAGAGTGCATGAGAAGGGATAGGAGAGGTTATAAATATAAGGTGAGTGTATTTTTACATATATTTATTAATTAAATATATCTAAGTATCAAAATCAACCTTAGTAACACCTCATAAACACCTAAAATCAACCCCATTATACATCTACAATAGACAATGAGTGAAAGAGAGTGTACTCTTGATGAGAAAAGGAATGAATAGAAGAAAAATGATCTAAATCATGGTAAATTAGTATATAAACATTTTAATTAAGTTTTAAATGCTACATTAAATTTCTAACTAGGTATGAACATCTAAAGGTGCCTTGACAAATACAAAACATAGCCAATGCTAAAACATAATCAATATTGTACTAACAGTCTTGAGAATACAGGGGGTATATGAAGGTTTAAAATTGTGAATGGATTGAATATAAACAAATAATGGTAAAAAATGATGAAATATTCTCTCATCACATTAAATTCATGCTAAGAAAGAGTCCCATGCAAGTAGGGATCAACCATCTTACAATAAACCTGCATATAGTCTATCTATGCAAAGTCTGTTTGAGAAATAAAGGAGGTTGAAGATCTAAAACATGGAACCAAGGGCTAAAAACTTGAAAAAATAATCCTTTACACTTGGATAAGCCTCTCCAATATCTATTTTTGGTGATAAAATAGGGAAAGTGCCCCTTGTTTTGTCTTAGATAGGGGACACTTTCCCCTTACACAAACCTACAAATCTTAAAAGATGGATTGAAAATTTAAACTTGAAGATATTTGGAAACTTAAAGTGATTTTTTGAAGTTTTATCACACCCATAAAAATAAGGGAAACCAAACAAGAACATGTGAACCAAAGAGGGTACTCCATACTCCTAGGTTTGTAGTCAAACCTAATGATCAAAATCTAGGCCTAATGCCCAAATGGGGGGTCTATTACAATTTTGACATAATTTAAGATTTAAAAAACTATTTTAAAATTATTTTGGGGTCATATATGAGGTTTTAAATATTATAGTATTCAAATAAAGCATCAAGATTCCATTTTTAGACTTCAAGACAACTTAGGCATGTAGGAAATAAGGAAACAAGTTTGATAACCTAGTTTTGGAATCTCACATATTTTATAAGGAATTGAATGAGAATATTATAAGTTTATGGATGTTGAGGGAGGTATTTAAAAATTATTTTTTGTAATTTTTTGGTAGGTTGGATGTCAAGTTTTTATGAAACAAACTTAACAGTCAAAATAAGCTAAAATCCTTGCAAACCCTCCCTAGCAACTAGTTTAGATAAATGGAGTTTGGATATGAAATATAATGAGATATTTTTCCTATAAAAAGGATTTAATTTTGAATATTAATCTCTCAGGATCCATCAGATGCCAACTATTTGTATGGACGTGTATGAATGGGGATAGAAATAGGTTATTTTGACCATTTTTTGTGTTGTATAGGCTACAGGAGGAGTTTGAAGATGAAATAAAGTTTGGGATGAATAATTAGAATTTTTATAAATATAAATGGTCACTATATTTCCTTAAAAATATCATAAGGGTTAAAAAAATAGTCTTCAACTAAGCTATTCAAATCTGGCATATTGGACAAGCCAGTGAAGAAGATGGAAAACTTCAAGTGAGTTAAATTTAAGGTGTCCCTAAAGCTTATAATACCATGGAATTAGTTTAAACTTGTAATTAAATACATCCCATGTATTTTAATGGATAAATTAATTCATTTTTGATTCTATGTGTGTGGGGTGCATGAAGGGGAATTTTTTTAGACAATAGATGATGATAGCTCAATTTGGGATGATTTCAGAGGACCATGCATACAACCCATGCATGGAGAGGCATGTATAAAATACTCACCTTAAATTAAAATAATTATACCTGATCAAAATCACTTATCAAAATTCAAAATATGTCCACTCATGTAGGTAATTTATCTGAGCCAGAATGAGGAGTTTTGTGCCACTTTACAAGACTTTGATGACTTGGATTGACATTTGTGCTTCATAACATTTCATGGTTAGACCCATATATTATATCATGAATGGATAACTTATTTTATAATATTTAAAATTTTCCTTATGACCATTTTACTTCTATTCTTCTCTCTTTGTCTCAAGCTCTATAAGAGTCAGCCATTTTGGCATTATATGATATGATCTACTTGAGTATGGTGAAGCCCTACTAATTTGTATACCTTTTTATTAATGAAATAACTAAGTGTTAACTCTTCATGACTATTCATAATTCTTTTATAATTTAATGATAAATCTTTTTTAGTGAATAATATGGATTCTTAGCATGTGGTCTCATTCTTTTACCTTGTTTATAGTTAGAAAAATTCTTCTTACAAGGCATGTGAAGTGTTTTAGGAAATGTCAAATGTTGAGTGAGTTAATATTTTAATTAGTTACATTCAAGTCATATTTTATATTCATCCTATATCTGTACACTCATACATGACCTCACAGTGTAGCATTGATGTGAGAAGATGAAGATTAAAGGAGTGTATTTTTTAGTTTGTATCTTGGTCTCAAGTGTAGAATGCAATTGGTTGGAAGTCATCAAATTGATTTGGTGTATCACCTTATTATTTTATATTTTATTCTATTTATCTCTCCCTCTTTTGACCCCCACAAAGTTAGTATTAGGTTTAATCCTAAGTGGTACATCAAGGGAGCTAACCCTATGTAGAGACTCACCTCATTCCTTAGGCTATCCATAAGACTAGAGGTGATTCCATTGTGCAACTTGGTTGAGGAGAACCTTTTAATATACTAAAAGGGTGAATATAAAAGTGAAAATATTTTTTATCACACCTGGTGGGACTCTTGTTCCAAGAGATTGAGATATTTTTGGTGTTGTCTCTCAATAATCAACCTTTGGAGGCATCTATCAAAACATCCATGACAACTCTAAAGACATATAAGTAGGTCAAGAAGCCTCATTTATCATTTTAATATTTATGGTAACATTTTTCCTTTGTTTTCTTGTTCTTAATTAGGTTTTATGGTTGACTTTGATGTTGAGTTTGGTTTTATACAAATTGGTGAGACATTTCAAGCTTGTTTCATTCCCTGTCAATATGAACAAGTCCTTGGTCAATCTTATCATGATCCTTATCATCCTTAATATGACTTTCATAAACTTCAATATGATCTTTTTCAGCCCATTAATGGAGTATATTATTCTTATAACCATCCTTATCAATGTTTTTCTCCTCCTAGTCAACCTAACCACTCCTCAAGCCATACCTTTTCCACCTTTAAAAAGACACTCTTGGGCTATGAGAGATATATGTTGGATTTTGATAATTGAAGGGGATGTGGTATATATTTTCATAATATTTTTATTCATAAGGTGATAGAATCATTAGATTTTATCAAAAGAGAATGAGTACCTATTGAGAGATCCATTGGCAAAGGCTCAAAAATGAGATGTTTGATGTGAGAGGTTTAGTCTCTTCCTTAGAGGATAGGCTAGAAGTTCATGAAAGGAAAACTCACCATACTTATCAGCCTTCATATCCACTTCCAAAAGTTTTATATAAGCCATACATTACCCCTACTCATGAGATAAATCAAGCCCATCAAATTCATCCTTTTCTAAATCAATTAGAGGAGAGAGTTGAAATAAGAAATCTTATGTTTGAAGCTAATCTTGATAGGAAAATTGAGTTGGAAAATATGCATATTCAATAGTCCATGTTTATAGTAAAGTAAATATATTTCAAACCCTTATTTACCTCTCAAATTTCATCCCAACCACCTCAAAATGAGACTCATAATCCCAATGTCCTAAGTTAGAACAAGATAGAGGATTCATGGGGAAAGAAAGAGTGGAAAAGTCTTGACAAAGAATGTAAAGTTGAGAAGACTCTTGATCCTATAAAAAATACTCTTACCATTCCAAAATAAAGTGTTTTTAATCCTAAAATCCTAAGTTTGAGTAATATAGTGGAGTCATGGGGAAATAAAGAAGATATAAGTATTGTCCAAGAGTGTGAAGTGGAGAATGGAGTTGATCCTTTGCAAGTACGTCCCACCCTTCCTCAAGAAGCTTCTTGTGTTTCATGATAGCCCTCATGAAATCCTTATCCTCATTATTATTCCTATGAACTAAAATAAAATCCTTTCCAATATATCCTATCCAAATAAATTAAAGAGTTAGAGGCAAAAATTAGATTACTAAGTCAAGGTGAGATGGAAGGTTTAAACCCAAAAGAAGATCATATGCCTAACCACACCCCATCTAACATTTATCAAGATATTTCCCAATTTTAATTAGATGTAAATGAAGTGAAATAAAATTTAAAGGAATAAACTAATGTTATTTTAACCTAAGGTTTGCCTATCCTTCCTCAAGAGCTCCCTAAAGAACCTCTTAATCTGCATTCTCAATCTGATTTTGAGCCCTATATTCCACCTCCACCAACTAGTTCATATTTTCCTCATCCCATAAATAATTTCATTGATGTAAATATGGTGTGGGAACCTCAATAATATCAAGTGATTGAGTAAAATTCATAACTTTCACTTGAGTAAAGTGCAACTCCTTGGAAGCCTTATTGGGCTAGGTCACTAGATTTCAAGATGCCTAGTCTTGGCATCACTAGGAAAGAATTTGAAGATGATTCAACCCTTAACAAACAAGAAAATATTTTTATAGATGAGGTGCACTTTGAAAACTATCAAAAGGTCCAAATTGATGAAGAAGAGGTGATTTCTTGTGTTGAATCTGCTTGTTTGGTTGATGATGAATCATACACTCCTTATGTTGAAGAACAATCTTAGAAGAGGTCCTTTTGGAATATAAAGAAGAAGTTGAGGGAGTATATCTTGTTTTACCCTTAATGATGCTGATAAAAATGAAGATGATGAATTATGGTAGAGGTTTAAAGACATTTTCATAGAGTTTTAATATCTCAAGGGGTCTATAACTCCTTTAGGAATGGTTACAAGTGATGGTAAGAAAGATGACATTGTCCAAGATGTCATAGATGATCAAAATGACATTTTCCAACATATAAAAAGTGCACAATAACAAAATTAATATCAGCCTTTGGAGGTCAAGGAAAACCTCTATTGGCCTCAATATTTAAAAGAGCAAGAGATCATTCCTTTTGAGACCATGCCTACAAAGAAGATGAAAGTTGATCATAAGAAAGAGAGTAGGAAGCAAAATGAAATGTGTGTATAGGGTCAAGAGGAATATGTCTACATTGGAGACCTATTTGAAGATGGTATATTTGAGAACAAGTCAAATTAACTACCAAGGAATAGGTATGGTCTAACAAATGTTTAATTTCAAGAGCAACATGCTTGGTATCATCATCCATCTCATGCAAAAGGAGATTCAATAAACTTTTCTTTTGATCCTAGAAAGGGAGGTTTGAATGATTGTTAGTTGTACATAATAGTTCTTTTCTATTTCCCCTAAGTGGCTTGAACACATGTGTGTGTCTTGTGTGTTTGCTTTGTTGGTGTGTGTCTTTTACTTTATGTGGTTGAGGTGGTCATTAGTGTCTTATCTTGATCAAAGGTTTGCGGTCAATGGTCAAAGTATTTTGTTTGTCTCAATCCTTAGATGAGTCCTAAACCTAATGGACTAATAAGGCTATTGGTCTAGTTAGTATAGTAGGCATACTACCCCTATGAGTCACTAATTTGTTGACCAAATTTGAATTTTAGGTCAAATTAGGACACCTCTAGTAAAAAAATTGATTTTTAGGCCTATAAGGGGTACAATGTATTATAATGAGGTGTTTTACAGGTAATTTTATGTCAATTAATGTTGTACTAGCTTTGGTTAATTAGTTTAGGTCCATTTATCATTTTGGGTCATTTTAAGGGTAGAAAATAGTGCATTTAATGCTTTATACATGTTTATTGGGAAATGTGAAGGTCTAAATAGATGATTTCATGACCCATGTGTCCAAAAAGGTCTTAATTAGTTGACAAAATTTAAAATATGGTAGGTTATTTAGAGAAAAGGTAGTTTTCTTATCAAAAGGTGAGTAAATGACACTTTTACAACCTCCTTGGGAAGAGTGGAAATTGGAAAAAGTTAAAATGTGACTATTAAAATCCCCCAAGATCAATTACACATTTTTTTGATCTGTAGATGTCATTTCTTAGCTAAAATTGTTCACCTCTCTTTTCACCCTTCTTGGCATAAAGAAGTGACTTACATGTTTGTACTTAGTATGGATAGATCATGGAGTTTAATTTAAAATTATATTGATTAAATATTATAAAATTATATACCTTAATTTACATATAATTATTTTTAGTAATGGTGATCCTAACTTTATGAACCATTGCCAACAAGTTGGGCTTCCAAATCTGCTTACTAATCTATACCCCCCATGGTTTTCACCTTAGTTTGAGAAAATACATACATTTAACTTGATGATATTGGTTAAAAATTATTTTTACTATGTATCATTATGTCTCCCATGCTTTTTTTTAGGTATCAAGTTTATTTGATCAGGAAAACATCTCAAGTTTGTAGGTTGCTCTCTTTTGGGATGATAGACAGTTTTGCATCACTTCTAGGTTTTCATGCTTTGAAAACAATTTAAGAGGGTTTTTTTTAGTTAAATATACACTTTTTAAATCTCCTTATATTTATTTTCACATTGAAACTTCATCATACAAAACAATTTCCATAGTTTTCAAGCCATGTGCCATACCACAATCACTTATCACCCCTAACTACTTTGTATCAAGTGTTTGAAAAAAGGAATATCATGTTGAAAAAAAGTTTTCAAAGATGGTTTAAAAGTTTAATTTATGGATATAATTCACTTAAAATTTTAAAAATTCATTTTTATAGGTTTTAGAGCCATTCCTTAACATGTTTTTGGCTAATTCAATGTCTTACCTGCATAAAACACTCTTATGCACACCTATGGGTCCCTTGTTGACATCATGTATATGTATGGAGAGGTGTAAATATGTTTCCAAATTATTAGAATAGTTTTTTTTACATTAATATTATGAATCAAAGAATAAAAATTTCACTTTTAGGGGAGGTTTCATGTTGCCTATACCTACTTCCTTATATACAACCAAAACATCCACCTACAGGTGGTCTGAACAGAAGTATTTGAGTTAGAAAGTTAAAGTATGATGAAAATTCTTTGAAAAAATTTAATTTAATTGTAAAATTATGATATAATAATCAAGTATTGTCAATTGACAAGGTGGAATCACGAAAAAACTTCTAACATGAGTTGACTATGTTTAGAGGCCAATGGTCCCTAAAAATACAAAATAGAGTTTAGGGGCCTTTTTGATGGTTTCATAAAATAGGGTGTAAGAGGGTTTGAAGCCCCTATATGTGTTGGTTTTTAGTTATCCATTAAGGATAAGCAAATTTACAAATATGGAGGTTAAAAATCAAATGGAGTTAAGTTTTTGAGGGCCTCAAATATGCCTATAAACACACCAAAAACATGTAATAATATCTACAAGCTTGAGAGGAAGAGGAGACTTTTTCACCAAGGTTGCAAAGTGGAAATTGTTACCATGGTTATATGGTTCAAATTATTGAGATTTAATTCCCATGATCTATATATCATCAAAACAAGATGATAAGTGATGTCATTGGCCTTCATATACATCTTGGAGTTCATACATAGGCCAAGAAAGGAACACCTATAACTAGGCAGGCAAAAATTGAGCTAGTTTGATGCTTGGTGATGTTTAAATGGGATATAATGTAATAAAAAATCATGAGAATGATCCTTGTGACCAAAATGGATTCATAATGACCCCTATATATCATTGACCAGTTCTTAATAGGCCAAAGCAACATATAATAGGGGTTATTAAAGAAGTGTCTTAATCATGGTTGAGAACTTCCTTATGAGATTAGAGTGCATGAGAAGGGTTACGAGAGGTTATAAGTATAGTTTTAGTGTATTATGAAATATATGGATTAATTAAATATCTCTAAGTATCAAAATCAACCTCAGTAACACCTCATAAACACCTATAGTCAACCCCATTGGGCATCTACAATAGATAATCAATGAAAAGGAGTGTAATCTTGATGAGAAAAGTCATGAATAGAATAAAAATGATCTATATAATGTTAAATTAATATATAAACCTTTCAAGTAATTTTTAAATTCTACGTTCAAGGTCTAACTAGGTATGAACATCTACAGGTGCCTTGACAAATGCAAAACACAACCAATGCTAAAACATGGTTAGTATTGTACTAACATTCTTAAGAATGCAAGGGGTATATGAAGGTTTAAAATTATTAATGGATTGAATGGACATAAATAATTTTGAAAAGGATTCAATATTCCCTCATCATAGTTAATTCATGTTAAGAAAGAGTCCCAAGTAAGCAAGGATTAGTCCATCTTACAAGAACCCTGCAAATAGTCTACCTATGCAAAGTCTGTTTGAGAAATAGAGGAGGTTGAAGATCCAAAAATTAGAAAAAATGGGTAAAAACTTGAAAAAAACATCCTTTCCACTTGGATAGGCCTATATAATATCTATTTTTGGTGAGCAAATAGGGAAAGTGCCCCATATTTTATCTTAGATAGGGACAGTTTCCCCTTGCACAAACCTACAAATCTTGAGAGATGGATGGAAAATTGAAACCATAAGATATTTGGAGACTTAAATTTAGTTTTTTAAGTTTAATAACACCCATAAAAACATGTTAAACTAAAAATTAACATGTTAAACCAAATAGGATACTCCATACTCCTAGGTTTGTAGTCAGACCTAATGAGCAAACTCTAGGCCTAGTGCCCAAATGGTGGGTCTATTACACTTTTCACATGAGTTAATATTAAAAAAAATATTTTAAAATTATTTTTTGGTCATATATGAGGTTTTAAATCTTATATTATGCAAATAAAGCATTAAGAGTCAATTTTTAGACCTCAAGACAACTCACACATGTAGGAAACAAGTTTGATAACCTAGTTTTGGAAGCTCACATCTTGCATAAGGCCTTGCATAGGAATTTGATAAGTTTAAGGGTGTTTATGTATGTATTTAAAAATTCTTTTTTGAAT
This sequence comes from Torreya grandis, assembly GCA_037957365.1. Classification (NCBI taxonomy): domain Eukaryota; kingdom Viridiplantae; phylum Streptophyta; class Pinopsida; order Cupressales; family Taxaceae; genus Torreya; species Torreya grandis. Next base: position 212,552 of record JARHVA010002465.1, on the reverse strand, counting down.
TTTTTTTGTAGGTTATATGTTAGGTTTTTATGAAACAAGCTTAACGGTCAAAATAAGCTAAAATCCTTGCAAACCCTCCCTAGCAACTAGTTTGGATAAATCAAGTTGGATATGAAATATAATGAGATATTTTTCCAAAAAAAAGGATTTTACTTAATATGAATCTCTCATTATCTCTCACATGCAAACTATTTGTACGGACTTGTACAGATGGGGGTAAAAATAGGCTATTTTTGACCTTTTTTATGTTGTGTAGGCTATAGGAGGATTTTAAAGATGAAATAAAGTTTGGGAAGAATAATTATACTATTTATAACTACCTATGGTACTTATATTTCTTAAAACAACTCCTAAGGTTTAAAATAATAGCCTTCAACTCAGCTAGTCAAATCTAGCATACTAGACAAGCTGGTGAAGAAGATGGAAAACTTCAAGTGAGCTAAATTTAAAGTGTCCCTAATGATTCTAAGGCAATATAAGGCCTTTAAAATTTTGATTCAATCCCTCCCATGTATTTTTATGGACAGTTTAAGGAATTTTGTATTCCACGTGTGTAGGGTGCATGAAGGGGCATTTTTTTGGATAGCAGATGATGATAACTCAATTTTGAATGATTTCAGAGGACTAGGCATGCAACCAATGAATGGAGGGTAATTTATAAGATTATACCCTTAAATTATAGATATTATAACTTATCTTCATCAGTTATGGGATGTACAAATAGGTCCAATCATGCATTCAATTTATCTGAGCTAGAATGAGGAGTTTTGTGCCACTTTGTAAGACTTTGATGACTTGGATTAACATTTATACTTCATGAACTTTCATGGTGTGACCCATATCCAATTATCATGAATGGATAACTAATTTTATTATCTTTAAAATTGTCCTTGTGGCCCTTGGACTTGTCTTTTTCTCCCTCTCTCTCTCTCAAGCTCTATAAGAGTCAGTCATTTTGGCATTATATGATATGCTCCACTTGAGTATGGTAAATACCTACTCATTTGTATACCTTTTTATTAATTGAATAACTAAGTTTTACCTCTTAATTAATATTCATAAGTGTGTTCCACTTTAATTATGAATATTTTTTAGTGAAGACTATGGATTCCTATCATGTGGTCTCATTCTTTCACCTTATTTGTAGTTGGAAAACTTCTTCTTGTAAGGTATGTGAAGTGTTTTAGTAAATGTAAAATATTGAGTTAGTATTTTAATTAGTTCCATTCAAGGCCTCTTGTCTATTCTTCCTATCTTTTCACACTCATCCATGACCTCATAATGTAGCATTGATGTGATAAGATGAAGATTGAAGGAGTGTATGTTTTAGTTTGTTTCTTGGTCTCAAGTGTAGAATGCAATTATTTGGAAGTCATCAAATTGATTTGGTATATCACCTCCTTAGTTTATATTTATCTCTAGTTATCTATCCCTATTTTCACCACCCCCCCCAAATTTAGTAGTATATTTAATCCTAAGTGGTACATCAAGGGATATATCCATATCTAGAGACTCACCTCATTCCTTAGGCTACCCAGAAACCTAGAGGTGATTCCATTGTGCCACTTGGATGAGGAGAGCCTTGTTATATCTTCAAAGGGTGAATATAAAAGTGATAATAGTTATTATTTTTCATAAGATGAGGTGGATTATTTTTAACCAATTTCACCCTTTTATTTTGATCTATGATGCCATCTATGGTGACATTACAGTTCTAATTGAGAATCTTAGGACCTTAATTAATGGATTTTTATTATATAGAGTTTTTATAGCCTCCATCATTTTATCTTAGGATTAATATATTTTCATTAGTCCCATATTTTTTATATCAAATTTCAATGTCCACTTGATCTATTATGAGAAAACTTTCAAGTGCCTCTTTGACCGATTGATAGGGGAAATTTTGCACATCTTCTCTTGTTTACTTGTTAAGGAAGTGTCAAAAGAGATCAAATAGTTCCCCTTTGTCCATGTGTGTCATGTTGGTCAATGAGTAAAATAGTTATCTCCATCTCATAATTAAATGCACATCTAATTTACCATGCTTTTAATTAATTTGTAATAACTCTTGTATGCTAGTATTTAGTATTTTTTTCATATCGAAGGATTTGACAAACTTGGGCATTAGTTGGAGACAATAGTGTATGGACCATTGAAGAAGGAAATAATACCAATAAAGGGATCTTTCCATCGAGGATATTTGGGAAAACTTTCATAACCACCCCATTCTAAGGTAAGATTTATTAAACAATAGTATCATATACCTTAACATGTATATTAGGATCTCCTTATCCCTTAAATTTTGGGAGGTTAGGTAAGGGACATGTAAGAATAAATCCTTGTAAATTATGATATAGGGGTTATTTAAAATACTTATCATATGTCCCAATTTAATTTAAGTCTATTAAATGTAATGGAATAATATTAAATGGGTGGGTTTGTATATTGGTGACTTACATAACCGCTAGTGGGAAAAGAATGTGTTTAGTAGGGTGGTGTAAAATAGGCTTGAAAATAGTTATCTAAGTGTATTTATAGAACATATGATAGTAATGAGGAAGAGTGTTATATGAATATGGGATAATTTTTTCTAGGGGAGGATCATATGTGGGTATAATATCACTCAAATTTGTATAAGGGAGTTTATGGTTGGTTTGTGAAAGGGGATCATTGTGGGTGGCATGTAACTCAGGGTATGTAGGATTGTAGATTATTGTCCACAATATTTTTGGGAGGATCATAGTGTATACACTTCCCATAGTATTGTGAGGATGAAATTGGTAAGATAGATGAATGATAGAAGTAGGGTGATTGGGGACACCATGAGTAAGGATATCCCATAAATATTGGTTTGAGGCATGATTAATAAGAGGTGTGTTAGATGGATACATCGGTGATTGGTAATTTATATCTAGGGTTGGAAGAAGAAATTAATGGCCTTGATTAGAGGGATTATTGGTAAGAACTATATGAGGTATGATTTTATGACCACCAATAGATTAATTATGGTTAGAGTCCTCTGAAGGCTATGTTAGGTGTTTCCCCTATGGGTTGGTAATTTTTTGGTTAGTGGGAGGAGGATGCAAAGGTATTTGAAGTCTACTTAGCCTGTATTCCAAATTATGGATTCTATAAATGCGTTGGTCATGTTATGATATACTTTGGGAATATGGACTTTATAATATAATTGATGGTTGAATTATAATGTGAGTGTTGATACCACTTCCACTAGTAAAGTATATGTTGTTAGAGTTAGGGTGATTACTAGAGGTTTCTAACCATTTTTTAGCTCATGGATCACTAATATTAGTATATTTTATGAGTTGAAAGGATGCTTTTGATGTTTGGATCAAAAAATTTTTAGAGTGTTTTTATTTCTAATATGAAGGGAGGGTTTTCCACCTAGGTGAAGACTCCTTATATATATTTCAAAGTCTATGGTTCTCTCAAATATATCTTGACTAGACATATGTAGAGAGTATATAATACTCTTAGAATATCAATACAAATAAAAAGTGTAGAGAAGATAGAAAATATGGATATGTAAAATAATATTCCATTCATGTTAGGTTTAATATTTTTTATCCATATGAATAACACACTCTAAATTAAACACTCAACTCCCTGAGGTTTGGTTGAGGTAGCTTACATAATGAAATATGATGGGTAGCCTAAATTAAATAGGAAAAGGCTAGATCCAAGGATAAATGAAAGGGGATCTATAAGAATAAAATTTGAAGGTTATTTACTTGGTGGGGAATAATATGGAAGGCTCCTACTAAAGGGCCTACAGGCCTAGATTGTTCATATAAGGATTTAAGTTGACTAAGGATTATAGTTGACCTATGGGTGGAATGAAATGCCTAAATTCTAAGATTAGAATTGATGTCTCTCTAAAGTGGACTTATTGGAATAAGAGTAGGAACTCTATAAAATGGAATAACACTATGAGGATAAAAATACTTAGTGAGTGTCATCCAATGGTAGAGAGAGATTAGTTGGTAATGAATAACCATATAGCTTGTTTTGAATGTGTTTTAAGGTAAGTGTTTGTTTTCTGTTAATGTGTGAGAAAGGATATTTATTACACATTATCTTTTTAAGTATATGTTTAGGAATTATTTTGGTACTTTCACTCGTCTTGGCAAGGTTTTTATTGTTGATTGTTTCTATACATGTACATGTTTCGATCAGGTTTTTTAAAATAAATTAAAACTAAATTAATTACTAAAATGAAAGTACATGAAACTAATAACTAAAAAATAATGAAATCAAAGAGAGTTATAGGTAATTATTTGTATATTTTTCTTGATTTTTTTATACATGTAATACTAAATATAAAACTTTCAAAGAAGACTATACTTGTTGATTTTCTATGTTTGTCTAATGTGTATAACATGCAATCCAAATGAAACTATTTAATTTTTGTATTTTTATATCATAAATTAAAATATAATGTAATTAATGATTTTATAACATGCAATTAAATTTTAAATCTAATCTAGATCCTAAGGAACACTACCACAAAGTATCTTCGATTTATCTTTGCAAATACAATCTAAACTAAGTTTGATATTTTTAGGTGGATCCATCCTAGGTTTTGAATGATTTTTTATAGATAAAATAAACATTTGAATTATGATTTTATAAATTATTAAGATATAAAAGTTTTAATTTAATAAAATAAAGATAATCAAGGGTAAAATAACACCCATTGATTACTTAGGTTTGACTGTGTGTTTCTACTTGCTAGTGTGCTTGCCTGTGTGTGAATAAGAGTTTGTTTTGAAACTAAAAATTTATTGTGATTAAAGTTTAAAGTGTTTGATATATTTTATAACATTAACCTAGGGTTTATATGCAAATTTATGTTATGAAATGATCTATTAAATGACTACAAATAGTAAATAAATCTAAATAATGTTTTTGGGTAAAGACGAGAGAGAAGAATTATTTTTCATATAAAATTTGAATTTTAAAAATAAATACTTAAAATAGCACAAGAAAAAATATTAATATAATCTAATATACTGAAAAAAATAAATAAATATGAACTTGAAACTCCCATCCTGATCACGATGTAGATAAACTAAAATCAAAGATTTTTTGTAGTAAAATTTGTCCTATGTTATCTAGCTCCTTGATTTCTCAGTCATAATGGTTGGAAATCTCTAAAAAAGGATGAAAATTGGATAAGTAATTAAATAAAAAACATTTTAAAATAACAACTAAATATTGGTTGGGATGATTCGTAGATAGCAAAGAACTAATTGTTGATTCATATGAATTATCCTCTTCAAATACTATGTATAATGACCATGAATATGAGAAAATGTGGAGAAATATATTTTTAAAAATTGAAATAAAGAAGCCTAGAGTTTTTTAGAGCTTAAAAATACCAATATTCAATGAAAAATTTAGATCCAAAATTTAGCCAAAATTAGCTTATTAGTAGAATAGTAAAAGAGCTTGCATGAAAGAGTTTAATTGAGTTGAACTTAGAATTAAACTTGGGAGGGACTTGAAATTATTGAAATTAGAAGAGGGAGTGATTTTTTCTTGATTAGAGGTGAACATAGGATGGATAAATAAATAATCATGATAAAAATAATGTAAAATTCATGAAAACTTGAGTTTTGGAAGCTAAAAATAACATGCAAATAAGTGGTGATGAAACTACCACTATTTTCAAGTGGTGGTTACAGGACCACCATAAACCATGATGGTTTGTCACTATATATTACATAACTACCACATAAATTATGGGTTCATAAGTGATTATTATGTTATTGTCATAATATAAGTGTCACCAATGGGGTAGTTTTGAAATGGAGAATGGTTGAAGTGTTATTTGGGGTGGTTTTATCACCAAGCAGGTAGTTCAAATACTAAGGAAAATGAGACTCAAAGAAATAAATTTATGAGGTTTTCCAATACCAATATTAGAATAAAAATTAGTATATAATGTCAAAGAGGACTGAGTTTGAGCATGTATGTGGAGATAACTATATCATCATTGGATTTATTATAAATGTTATACCATGTAATTTTTGGCTGCATATAGTCATGCTCTCAAAGTTTATTTATCATAGACAAATAATATTTGATACAATCTCTTATAATTATTGTATTTGTTTTTTATATTTTAACCCTCATGAAAACACTAATGAATGATAACTAGATTCATTCCATATCCAAAACAAATGTATGGTTAATAATAACATGGCCCTCAATCTAGGCCCAAATTAAAGTTGTCCTTCACTCTATACCATATAAATATCTTAATATTCATTTTTAATGGATTTTTTTTTGGTAATAAAAATACTACACCAATTAGGAGTTTTCCTACCAAAGGGAATACTCAAACATCACATACACACATAACATATCATTTAAAATATAGTTCATTCTCTATCAACCCATTAGTATTAAAGTGATAGGATGTGTTGAAGTATATCTTCATGCCTTAGGTATATTTTAAGGTGGTCCAAAAATATTAATGTATATATTTAATATTGTATAAAATGATCTTTTGGGGTATAAAATGCAACATGAAAAATGTTTTTTATTGGGTAAAAGTAAACACTTTTAGTAAACCATATCTATGAACTAGATAACACTTTTGAAACTAAATCTATGAAATGAGAAAAAAGATTTTTTTAAAAATAGGTACCACAACCTTTATAATGAATTAAAGAGGTTTTTGAAACTAGTTCCCACAATATTTATAGTGGGTAAAAATAATGCAACAAAATAAAACATTGGAAATCCCCTTATAACTATAATTATGAGGCATTAACATATATTTAGTAGTAGAATGAACCATGAAACTAATAATAAATAATAAAATACAATATTTAACGATATGTAGAGTAGTAAATAATTAATAAAATATTAAAAACTAGGCCTAAACAAGATTTCCAAGTAAAACTAGGGTCATCCCAAAAGATCCATTTGGTGAACCATAGGCCAGATCTCAAAAGTACATTATTAATTAAAGGTAGGTTTACATAGCTATAAACCATGGAGAATATAAAATTAAATGGGTCCACACCTTCATATACCAAAATAGTAGAATCAACATGAATCTTGTCTGACCTCCATAGAATATCCAAGTTGTAGCATGTTTTCTAACCCAAATACTATTCTAGCTTCCTGTTATCTTTAACATAATAATATAGTAAAAAAAACTAAAAAAGAAACACAAACTTCCCTCAAAATAATCAAAGAGAAGTAATATTTAGACTAGTCCACTAATCCATATACACAAACTTACTTCTTATCTATAGATATCACATAACACCCATGAGATATAAAACTTGAAGGGGGTCTGCCTAAATGAAGACTGGTCCAACTTCATGAAGCCTTCCATATATCTTTGGTATAGGTAACCCAAACTAACTATATTATAAACATGATACTAATATCTTCTAGGTAGGCAATACAATCCATATGAAAAAAAATTTAAACAAGTCCTTTATACAAGGGACTGAGATGAATAAATAATTCCTCCTTAATGAGACAAACTTGGGAGTTGACTTCATTGAAACTAGATTCTTAAGACTAGTAAATCTCAAGGAAAACTATTAGTCATTCCTCTCTCTTATTTAAACCTTTAGAAATAAATATATATCCATCATATTTAAAACTTTGGTTAATATTTTTGAATAAAAACATACTTTTTCTTTAGTGAGGTATTGGGTCCAAACAGACTCCTCAGGCCAAGCCTTAACTCCACATGCTAGAGTATCTTACCAGTTGTCCAATTTTTTCATTATAAAATTGATCTTTATAGTCATATACCAAGTATATATAGAAAAAGAGTGGATAATAGAGTTATAAATAGGCAACCATAATATCGTTACATTAAAAATACAAGTCATCCATCCACCCTTCATGTGACTACAAGACAATCTTACTTTGAGAGGAAATTGATAGGTCGTTATGATATACCAAGAAACTAGTTTGTGAAATTTATGAATATAATAGATCAATAGTGAAAAAACACCGAAGGTTCCATATTTAGTGATCCTAATCATAGGTTTTAGTGATATATTCCTTTATATCACAAAAAACAAGGAAAAAATGATGCACATAGGGAGCAACCATTATGGATATACAGAAAATTGGTCCACACACCAAGAAGCCTCTATGAGGAAGGGATATAGTAGAAATATACCACATAATATTCAAACACATAACAAGTGGGAAAGGGATGGGTAATAGAATGGTTGATTCTCATTTGATATCATGCATAGATGTATACCCATAGTATTAATAATTGTTATGCCTCATTCGTGTTTCCATAAAAATTAATAGGGACCTAATCTATAAAAAATTGAATCATGAAATTTTTAATGAACTATACTATAGTAATAATTATAATATAATCCAATTTTAATTTATTATAATATTTTTCCTTATCCAAAATAAATTTACAACTTACAAAATGAGACTGCACATGTTTTACAACACAATCCATCTTGAAAATATTTACACCATGTAACATGAAAATTTCATACAAGAACACTCTTTCCATTAATGTGGCATTATACAAGGACTTCTTAGAAAAGGTATATAAACTTGGTCAATTTATTGAATAAACCATTATGGCATCATGTTCATACATAAAATATAGAATACAAACAATATAATCCATGAAATCATGTCCCAATTCTGATATGAAATCTCATGGTGATAAAAACATCTAGTGGGATATTAATGTTCTACACAAACTAGTTGAAATACGAGGTATCATGACAAAATAATATAAATATTTTAGTGGAAACATACCCAATTGTGTAAATATTATAAATACATATTTATATTTTAATCCTATGTACATAATAAATAAGGGGCTTGATGGCCCTCTAATAAACTAAAATTACACAAATAACATGGATTGAGTACATAGATGCACTTGTTATAGTGAAAAAGACCATATAGCTCTAGGTTAAAATAAAAATAATGTCCAAAAGGGCTACATATGACTCAAATTTTCATAAAAAATAATAATAATATTATCCTTAAGGAGTCACTCAAGGATGAAAACCCTCAAATATGCCATCATTGTTATCACTACTAAATAGAGTCATTAAAAACTAAGGGAATCTACAACCACATTATCCTTTATTTTGATATATTATACATCAAATTGATACGAGTGATTGAGTACCACACAATTTTTTTTATGGGATTTGAGCTTTGGTTTCATGAAAATGTGTTATAAAGTTAAATGAATAGTACCTAAATTGTAAATATTGACCCAAAAATAAGTGGCACCTCCACAAAATAGCATAGAAAAATATAATGAGATCTATGTCATGGGTGGGATTGTTGAGCTCATATTCCTTGATTTTTCATAACCTAGTTATATTTCATGATAATTATAACATAAACCTCCAAATAATAATATGTGTGTACTATGAATTCCTTGGATAGATTAGGTACATCAAGGATAGGATCACTAGTGAGGCATTCTTTGATAATTTGAAAGGCTCCCTCATAGTTATATATCCACTAGAAATTATTTCCTTTCATCTGTAGGGAACTAATGAAATGATACATATTTTATATTTCATAAATTAAATTATTATAATATATTATATATATTATAAACCACCTAACCTCAATTAAGTTCATGGGTTCCATCTACTCCATAATACCATGGACATTTGAGGGATCCATATAGATACCCTCATCTAAGATGACATGGCCAAGATATTACACCTTAGAATGGAGGAATACACACCTAGAAATGCTGCTATACAACTGATGCCCCTTAAAATATTGGATTTATTTCCACACAGTAACCTCTTGATCCTAAACTAAGTAAGATAAAACTATAATATCATATAATCATCATAAATTTATGTAGATACTCTCACAATGGTTAATTCACCAAATTGATGAATACTATTGGGTTTTTTATTAGCCCAAAATATACCACAATAAACTTATAATTACTATAAATTGTTCATAAGGTGGTATTATAAATTTATAAATCTAAAAAACTTAGCTTATGATATAATAACTTGAGTTAAATGTTATATAACACCTTGGCTTCAGTCATTTGGTTAAGCTGTTATTATATATGTAATCTAAGATAATCTTGGCCACTAAATCCTATTGTAGTTTACCATTATTACATATCAATCCTCACACTAACATCAATGTTTTAAACATTATGTTCAAAATCTACACACCAAAGTGAGAGATCAAAATTCACTTGTGTATTATTATATTGGTCATATAGTGTCAGTATTTTACACCTTAGATTGTTGGTAATGGTACTTAGTAATGGCACAAATTTCATTCATTATGAAACAATTGTTACCAAATATTGTAATGGTTCAATTTATTCTTCATCTCCCTATATTACATATTAATGTCAAATTACATTCTTTGTATTTAGTTATGTATACAATAATGAAATTAGGGAACACATAGACAACATAAATAAGAACTCTCAAATATTTTATATAAATTAGTATAATAAATTTTTTATATTAAACTTCTACTAGGGTTTTCATCATATTTTTTTTTTAATTAATTCCAGCTTCATATCATCTATCATTCATAATTCAATTACATCCATAACCCTATTAAACCCATTTAAGTAGATTATCCACTATGTCTCCTCATGAATCTTAGATCAGTGGTATTAAAGCATACACACTTCATATCATTTTCAAGTTGTATTTTAACTTCATATCTATTTTTATCTTCACTCATAATAGGTTTGATTATAGGAATTTAGGATTTGATAATAATGACCCTTCATTTTACTTTCCTTCACATCCTCAAATGCGATACGAATCTTCGATGGCACACAATTTATAAATATTCTAGAAAATGATAGAAGAAACATTGAAAAGAAAATATAAATATTTTTAATAACTTCATGTATGTGAGAGAATTTATAATTAATAATTTCTCACTATTTTTCAATATAAATATCCCTTCCAACAACTCTCATTCTCATTAGTTGTTTGGTGGTCAAATGTCATACAAGGTATAATTTAATATATACATCCTTATGTTTTAAGGAAAAGTAAATGTAAATGTGCTAGAAAAATAGATAAAATGAATCTATTCATATCATGTGGTTAATCCATTGTATAACCTAGAAAAAATTACATTCACTCTTTTGAAAATTTATTTATCAGTAAATAAATGGTGGGAAAACTTCTACACATCACATGAAAATCATGAAGATGAAGTTAAATTAAAAAAATATATAGACACATGGAATGGTTTAATATAACAACTCAAATAAATATATTACCATATTATAAACTATTATTATAAATATGTTATGTCTTCTCAATTATGCCAAGTTAGATAAAAATGTGCATAGATACATAAATGGCTCTCATACTTTGGTGTCCAAACTTGGGATTCATGATTAGTAACATTTTTTTTGGAATTATAGGTCAATATTGAGACCACATATTAAGTATAATGAGGATTTATTACAAATATATTTAATCAAATAAGTCTAATAAACTACTTGTAATTTTGAAGTGAAGGCTAAGACCAAGACTAAGATAGAATATTCTAAGTCACCAACCAATCAATATTTTAAATCTTTAATTAATAATTAAAAACTATGGAAAAGATCAAAGTTACTTAAAAAAAATAAGAATGAGTTTTAAAATGATTATAATAAGAATTCTAAGACTAGAAAGTGTGTCTCAATTCAAAACTCCAACAATCATTCTAATGAATTTTTTTGTGTTAAGAAGATTATAATTACACAACTTGAGGTAGTAGGTAAAAACACTACATAATTGGAGAAAGGTAATAATATTATGGAATTTGAACCAAATTCCATGGTGGGTCCCACAAACAACTTGATTACCCATACATAAATAGATGAATTAAAAAAAAAATTCCTACCTCAAATTTTTATCAATGCTTAACTACCAATGGAAGTCGAAACAACCTAATTCATACTAAATTAGTTTGTTACTTTAAATTACCACACACACCTCATCCACAACAAAAATTTATTGGATAGTTCAATGTGAGATCTGAGAAACTTATTACTTAGTAGAGTTAATTAGTGTATGGCATCAATCCTTTTCAAGAAACAATACGTTGTGATATTGTTTCATTATAATTACATGATGTTTTACTTAGTCAACCATATATTTATAATATAAATCTAGTTTATGAATAAAATCCTAGATATTTGTCATATATTTTGGTCATAAGAGATACCACATAATAGAACTAGTTCCTAAGATATCAATCATTAACACCAAGTAGTGTAAGAAGTTAGTCACATAAAGTAATAATTTTATGCATTTTATGGTTATATGTGAATGTAATAACGTCCTTGTGGTCCCAATCCATACGAAAATTCCTCTAGTAGTATCAATAAGTACCTTAAATTTGAACCAAAAGTTTTAAGAATTTAAGGATATCTTTCAATCACCAAATGAGTACCTAAGCATTATATAGTGGGTCACACTATTATTTGATACCTCAAATACCTATACCTAATCTCTCTTTATATCCAAGATAATTTCTAGATAATGAATAAGTAAAATGACAAATCCATGAACTTATGGATAATTGACATATAAGGCCTAGCTCATAACATTGCAGTAACCCAATTTTGATTACACCAAATAAGGATGGAAAATACAACCTGTGAAGTAACTACCAAGATATCAAAAATATCATAGTGAAGAACCACTATACTCTTCAAAGTATTGAAGAATTTTTGGACTAGCATCATAATGAAAAATAATCCATTAAAATTGATCTTAATTTTGGGTATCAACATAATATTTTTAAACCTCTAGATGTATGGAAGACAACCTTCAAGTCTAAATATATATATTTTTAATGGTTATCATGCCATTTAACTTAACCAATACACCAACTATATTCATGTGGATGATAATTAACATTATTGATCCATTCACTATTACATGTTTTTTAATCTACCTTGACAAAATATTAATATTCAAGAAACATGTGATGAAAATTGTCATAATATATATCAAGTGTTTGACACTTTAAGGAAACATCAGTTGTATGAAAACATGGATAAATTCTCATTTTCTATGAAAAAAGATACATTATCTATGAAACATATTAAAGGCATAAGGAGTACATGTGGACCTAGAAAAAACTCAATTCATCTATGAATCATTGCAACCAAATAATATCATAGAAATTTATGGTTTCTATGGATTTTGAAATTTATACATAAGATTTTTACTTGGTTTTTATAATGTATCTTGGACACTAAACAAAGTTACCTAAGGTGGAGATAAATAAAAGTACATCTCAAAACCTACACAATAGAAATTATTTAAGGAATTAAAATTTGAAATGTATTCTAAAATAATACTTGCATTACTAGATCTTTATAAACCATTTTATCTTGGGATATATGCCTCTAACTTCACACTTGGAGACGTCCTCACACAACAAGGTCAACTAGATGCTTACCATAGTGAAAAATTCAATACACTGGTGAGAAACTACCTTACCTATGATCATGAGCCTTATGATATTATTCAATAACTTAATCAATGTAAACATTATATATTTATAAAGGAGAGTATGATACACATATATCATGGGTCACATCAATTCTTACAAACTTAGAACATGTTCCAAAAAGAATGACACTAGAAATGATCTTATTATATTCAATAGTTATATCTGAATATCAAACATAAAAAGGGAGGTGCTAATCTAGTTTTATATTTTTTGAGTCATCCATCAGTTAAAGTTTTCCATTCTCCACTTTATGAATGGGGAAATGAAGTTAAAACATTTTCATAATTATATCCATCTAACATGGATTTTGTAGATATCTATCACATTTTGTTTTTTGGTAATTTAGTTATAGAATTATACATGCAAGATGGACTCTTATATCACCTTGAGTACTATTTAATTTGGAATGAGGTAGATACAAAAAAAATAATATGGGAGGTTAATTTTAAAAAAAATATGATTTTTTGAGTTGAAAATAATCTTATCACATCATAGGTCTAGTGCATCCAAATACATTAATTATTATATTGCATGCACAATTATCAAGTTGGTTAATAAGATGAAATATTTATACACACCTATGATGATTCCAAAGAGACCATGGGAATATATTTCCATGGTTTATATCTTAGGATACCCTACTACCAAACATGGTAATGATTTAATTTATGTAGTACTTGATAGATTTTCCAAAATGGTAATTCTCATACTTTATAGGAAAGAAATGTCAGCTTTGGAAATAGCTCAATTTTACTTTCAACATGTCTAGATTAATTTTACAATCCAAAAAACAATAATATCTGATAGGGATATAATGTTATTGAGAAACTTATGAAAATCACTTTAGTATATGCTAGACAAAGTTGGATAAATCTATTACCTCTGATCCAGCCTAATGAACATACGTAAGTGGTAAAAAGTATGATAATGTATCTTATTAGAATGTATAATTCAAATAATAAATTCACTTGGGATGAAAACATAAATTTTATTCAAAAAATATACAATATATCACTACACATATCTATTACACATATCCATATTTAGGTATGATTATATTTCCAACTTTTAGCACCCATTGATGTAGCTTATCATATTCTACCATCAATAGTAATAATTTATTCAACTAAAAATTAATTTTTTTTTTCAATTAATTGAGCATATTTATTAAATTTAACAACAATTTTAAATCATCCCATAATAGGCTAATGAAAAATACAAGCAACACCATGACAAGGCTCACACACCTCACACCTTCTAGGTTGGTGATCAATTATGGCTATGTCTACAAAAGGAAATATTGATATGACCTTTTTGAAAGGTTTTTAAAATTTGGATAGGATGAATACCATTACTAGACAAGTAGGGGATAAATATTTTAGTCTCAATCTTAATTCTTGCCCTAGGTTGCATCAAATATTCAATGCATAACTCCTACATGATTACTTTCCACCTTTTTTGAATACTTCAAATACCATAGATAATTTTAAGTAGACAGATATACATATATATATATTTCAATATCATAGAATAATATGATGAATTTATTAACACTCTAGTAAAAAAACACGTTGATAAGATATCTCTCTCTTCAAAATTACCAAAGTAGGTCAAGTGTCTTCCCATGGAATATGGTTTATAAAATTTCAATTTTCCAATTTTTTCCACATCTATTACCACAACTACATGTAATTGGTGCCATTACTATATAAGGAACTCATATTAATTTAAGAGGATTTGGACTGCTATATCTTAATAAAGTTGATTTTTGCTTCATACATATATTCATAATAATTTTAGATGAATTGACATTAGGTTACACACCTAAATTATAATGTACAAGGTAAATATTCACATCTATGTTACCACACAAATCCTATGGTGTTAGTATTGTATACCTAATTTTATTAGTAAAGATATTTAGTGACATCATGACATTCATCAGTTATGAATTTTTTTCTTCCAATTATTTTAAGGATTAGACCAATGCTTCATATCCCTCCATTGTATATTAATTTATGCTTCAATTATTTATAGTTTTGAGCACATATACACCACACATATGATGTCTTAGTTATTGTAAATAACTTAGCATAATAAAAAACTGATATTGTATTTCTAAAATAGTTATCATTATATTATTTTATTTCCTTGTTATTTATTATATTGAAATTCCATATCCTTTATCATTTGTAATTCAATTTTGTTCATAACCCTATTGAAACCTTTTAAGTAATTTATCCATCAAGTCTCATCCAGGGCTAAAAATTAATTTTGGGGCAAGTGATATTTGTCCTTTATTATCACCTTATTCAACTATTGGTAATTTTTATACAAGTAAATTGACCTTATTATTTCAGAAACATTTACACCAACTTTTAAAAAAATATCCACATTCTCATATATTTTCCATACCATTACTTATTATTTAGTAGAGTAAAAAATATATTTTCATATCATTGGATCATTTTATGGTCTTATATATTGAGAATCCAAGTATTTATATTAGACATTTAAGTCTCCCTATATCTATTTTTTTCATACATATACAACATATTATTTCACCTTGTGAAATAGAAGTTGTTTGAGTGAGGTTTGGTATGACTCCTAGAATCCACTTTATAGAAAGATCATGAAATTCATATGAACTTTGAAGGATGGAAAGAGAAGGGTAATTTTATATCATCATTAAGATAATTAGTTAAAGCATGTGTCATGTTTGGATATAATGTCTGTGGTGAACACTTTGTAAAGTAATTTATCATAAAGAAATAAAGCTTATGATAATAGGTGGAATCAATATACATTAGTTTGAAATTTTGAATATCAAAATTAGCCTAGGATTTTTTTTAAAGATTGGTATGAAATTGTTAATGTTAAGTGGATATGATTAAAGGCTTCTATAATGCCCAAAATTTACATCTCAGACACACAAAAAACCACAATTTTTTTTGAACACTCCAAAGAAACAATACCACCTATGCATACAAATGAATTAATGCTAACAAAGAATACAAAACTCTAGAAGACAAATAAAATAAAAATTAATTCATAGTCTTGAAACATATGTATAAAATTTAATCTACCATGAAATGAAGAAATCATAAAGAGTCTAATCCCAATTAAAATCTATGTCAGTTATCTATAACTCAAGTACCAACAATTTGTAAACCCCAATACACATATAAGGCAACATCAGGGAGAAGAAAAGAATATAAATAAAAGAGGAAATCATAATGATACATGTGATACAATGTGATTCCAAATGATTTAAAATCATGCATTGAAACTTAAGATAAGTTATATTTAGGTCCTCTTTACAAAACAATCATGAACCCTATGACCAAGCAAAAAAGAACTTTTAGAAATATAACTTCACAATCAACAAAGGAACTACTCTTGACACTGTTAACACTAAAAAAATCAATATAAGAATAAATAAAAACACTAGAACCAAATGATACAATGCAGTAATTATCTAGGTAAAAACAATCTTACAGGTACAAAGGTTTAACAAAGCTAAACATGCTATAAAATAATGCTAAAACAAATGCCTAGATGATTTTTTTAATAAACTAATATACCAATTCTAGGTACTAAAAAAATCACAATTGAATTATTATTTAAGAAAAAGGGTAAGAAAATCAAATAAAATTAAATCCAAACCAAATTGCACTTGATGATAAAATTCAATAGTTCCTAGAAATACAGTGTCAAACAAGGTACAAGCAGGATCTACCAAAAATATCAAAGGATGAGATAAAGTGAATATGGATAATACAATGATATGAAATTAAAATCAAGAGGTTAAAACCAATTATTTTTATAAATATGAAACTATGAAATTTATTTTGTCTATTCTAGAGTGATTCCTTAGGTCAAAACTATAATCAACAAAAACATTTGTGCAAAACATTTTCAAAAATGCACTACTATTAAGGATTTGAAAAGGACTCAAATTTTCTTGGATTCACTTAATAATTTTTATATCCACTGAGAATTGGTTTCAATGTTTTATTTCAATTTTA
>JARHVA010002465.1:0-190000 GCA_037957365.1 Torreya grandis | reverse complement strand
AGTTAAACATCTCCATTTCCATGCAAGCATAAATAAGAGTGTGATTTTACTTTCAATTAAAAGAGTGGATTTATTTCATTAAATAGTTACATCTTTTCCTTTTCAACAAAAGAGTGAATCAAGTATTTTATAACACATTTCTTTCATTAGTCAAAGTTAGAATAGGACCATCAAACACCCCCACAAGCATACTTCTAGATCTACCATCCTACACCTTACTGCAGACAGCTTTGGACACTAGCCCTGGTTGATAAGACATCAATTGAACATTGATTAATGAGGAGTTGAATGACACTCATCATTTTTGGCACTATTTCCAAGGATAAGGTGTTAGTAAGGTAATAATTATTGGTCTAGAGTGAAAAATAGAAAAAATTATAAAAACCATAAAATCCCCAAAAGAAATTCAATAAATTGATGTACCATCCTAGAGACTCTAAAGGATGATTCATCTAAAAATCCCCACCAAAAACACAAGTTAAAACTCCTTTAACATCTCTGAGTAGTGACCCAGAAGTTATGAGTGAAACTTATCTACAAGAATCTTCAAAAACTTGGATAAAAACTAGGCCATTTCCACAAGCAAGCCCCATAGGACAAATTCCTCAGGATCAATCTCTTACAAGAAGAAATTATTTAGAAATTTCCAAGGACTTAGAAGAAGCATTTCAAAAATCCATGGCTAAAGAAAATTTTGAGAACTTTGAACAACCCATAACTGATACCACAAATATCTAGTGGGAAGATAATCACAGCTTTGAAACATCATCAAAAGAAGAAAATATGGCTTTCCAATAAAATACACAAAATCAACAACTTACACAACTAGGAAGGACTTTTTACTTTCCTATTGTTGCAGATCCTAATGATCGAACCTCCATGAAAAATATTTCACTAGATAATCTACCAAATTTATGGGGAAGATCTATGGAAGATCTTGATCAATTCCTATTTAAGTTTAAGGTGTTATGTCAAACCTATGATTACACAATAGATAGCCATAAACTAAAACTATTTCCCTCTACACTTAAAGATGCAACTATGAGATGGTTTATGGGTTTACCTGTAAATTCTATTAAAACATGGGATGACATGGAGACAAAATTCTTAAACAATTATCAAGATTACTACCGAGTGTAAGAAAGAAAAGAGGATTTATTCAAAATCAAACAGAATGAGGATGAATCTTTAGAGGATTATTTGGATAGATTCATGTTCACTCATAAAAGAAACAACTATCCACTCACTGAAGAAGTTCAGAAATTGCTTTTCTTAAAAAGGTTGGATGAAGATACTAGAGATGCCTTAAATATGATGGGAGGTGGAAATATAAATGAGTTGGCTTTTAATCAAATTTATGAGCTTTGTACCAACTACTCTTGAACAAAACTCAGAATTAGGAGAGGAAGGTTTGGGAAATATAATGAAGTGGGTAAGCTAATGGAAGAATTTTACAATCTAAAGATGGATATTATAGTTACACTAAATAGTACTTTGGATGGCATTCAAGCTAAGGCAAATGCAACAAAACCCTTAGCAATCTACTCTCCTAAGTGCAAATAGAAACATGCCCTTAGAGACTGCCCCTTAGATAAAATGAATGTTTCATCATGTGGGATTTGTGATGCAATAGATCATGATACCAAACATTGCACCCTTATACCTATTTTAAAAAATTAAATGAAAACACAAGTCCAGTCTATTGCAGAAGTAAATTATATCTAGAGATAAAAATTTGCCCCATAAAATAAGGCTCTAAGACAATTTAATGAAAGAAACATAGTTAATCCATGGATGGTACCATGGAATGTTTTAGTTCCTTCACCTTTTTGGAATCAAACCTAAATTCCATCAATCCAAAATCCATGGGTAGGACAAGATTGGATGCCAACACCCCCATAGATGGTGCCATAGCCACAACCATAACAATAATGGGTACCACAATAGTAATGGATGCCATAGCAATATCAACATTGGAATCCATAGAAATAATTCACCCAACTAGGAAGACCACTTAAAAAAAAACTATAATGCCACCCCCGGCTATTTAACAATAAGGACAAATCAATCAATCCTCAATGCCTACACAACCAATAGTAAATCAAAAAAATAAATAACCAACACCTATTTATGTTAATGAATAGGAAGAGATAATGAATTTTAGATATATTTCTTGTTTAGACATACATTTAAGATTAGGGAAAACTATACAAAAACCTCCATTTCTTATTTTTGAGATACCTGATGAAAAATAAAAATAGAATCATCTCAATTAAACACTAGAGAAGCTAAAATCAAAATGAGAACCAAAGCAAACAAAGAAAAAACTACTATACCATTAGTTCCTTTTCCTAAAATATAAAAACAAATTGATATTAAACTAGAATTAAACTTGGTCCATGAGTTGCAAAAGATCAATATTGAGGTACCCCTACTACAAGTAATTAGGGATATACCTAAATTAAACAAGATCATAAAAAAAATTGTATCAAGACACCTGGGAGGAAATAAAAATATACAGGAAACATTTAAGTTGATGGAAAAGTTGATGATTTATAAGCAAGAAAACTATTAGTTCCAAAATATGCAGATCCAGGAAGCCCAGTGATCACAGTCACAATCAGAGGTAAAGAAATTCCTCGCATCTTGGTAGATTTGGGAGTAACAATTAATGTTATGACAACTAATACTCTCCATACATTATCTCTTATCAGAATTCAACCCACAAATACCATTCTTCAAATGGTGGACCAATTTGTAACTAAACCAGAAGGGACTATAGAAAATGTTGAAGTATTAATAGAGTCTTGGGAATATCCAATAGATTTCATGGTCTTGGAACCTAAAACAAAGAATATAGGATATCTCATAATCCTAGGTAGACCATGATTGGCTATTGTATCAGTACTAATTGATTTCAAGTTAGGAGACATGACCATTTATAATGGGTTAAAATCTAAATGCATCTCTTTGTATCCTCTTGCAAAACCATCAACAAATCACATACAAGAACTTTGGCTGGATGAATTAGACAACACATCAAACAAAATTTCCTCCTTAGCTATGATCATAGTTAAAAAACACTTGGAAGAATTGAATGGAGACATATACCTAGAATCTATAGACTCTGCCAATATAAAAGCTATGGACTATACTAGTATGAAAGCTATGGACTGTACTAGTCTAGAATCTATGAACTCTACCAGTCCAAAAATTATAGACTACCTCAATTTAGGATCCTTAGGTTAGACAAAATATTATGAAACCTCTACTTATTCTAATGTTTTCTCACCATATGATCATGTATTGATTCAGGAAAGTGTGTGGAAATTGGAAGAACAATAGAAAACTCATTTCTTAGATGCATTCCATTGTTCTTTAGTAAGACTAATTCCTCTTGGAGAAGAGTTTGTTGATAATGTAACCATATTTCATAATCTACTTCCTCATCCATGTCCTCTAAACTCATTAATTAATGAATTCAAGTAAATAGATTCCAACTACCTAGGCATAAAAACAATCATGGTATTACCTAGAAAGATTTTGAACATCAATAGTTGGTTAAAAAATGAAGAGGAAGATCAACTCTTTGAAGTACTAGAAAGACATACCAAGTATTTTTCTTGGGATTATACCAACATGAAGGGAATTCATCCCAGCATATGCACTCATCACATTTACATAGAATCTATCAAACTGATCAGACAACCATAAAGAAGAATGAACCCAACATTAAATGAGATAGTGAAAATAGAGATCCAAAAATTGTTGGAAGTTAGGTTTATTTAGATAGTCAGTGGGTTTCACCCATAGTAATTATTCCTAAGAAAAATTGAAAATTAAGGGTATGTATAGATTATAGAGAAATAAAAAAAGCAACACTAAGAGATTATTTTACTCTACCTTTCATTGATCAAGTTCTTGACAATTTGGCAAGAAAAAGATATTTTTCTTTCCTAGATGGGTTTAGTGGGTATAACCAGATAATGGTGTTAGATGAAGATAAAGATAAAACCATGTTTACCTACCCTTAGGGAACTTTTTATTATTGAGTACTCCCATTTGGACTTTGTAATACTCCAAAAACCTTCTGAAGATCAGTTTTGGCAATATTCTCTGACCTTAAAAATGATTATGTTGAAGTATATATGGATGATTTAACCATTCATGGTGGAACTTATGAAGAGGATCTTACCAAATTGGAAAGAGTATTGATTGAATGTGAATAACATCAATTATCTTTAAGCCATGAGAAATGTTTATTGATGATGGATAAAGGAATAGTGTTAAGACACCATATTTATATAAAAGGCATTCAAATAGATACAAAGAAGGTTGAAATAATCTCCAACTTACCCATCATACAAACATAAACTAAAATTAAGAGTTTTCTGGGACATATTGGTTAATATGGATGCTTCATAGATAACTTTAGCCAAATAGCTACCCCTATGTTTACCTTGCTTACAAAAGATAGTATATTCAAATGGAGTGATAGTTTCCAGCAGGCCTTTGAGACCATCAAAGCTAAACTCATTACTACTCTAGTATTGAGAGGAGCATATTGGACTTAGCCATTCTATATATACATAGATGCTTCCAATACAATAATATGAATAGTCCTTGGACAAAAGTATGAAGAGGATAACATGTATGCTATATATTATATTAGCAAAAGCAAGACACTTGTTGAAAGAAACTATACCATAACTAAGAGGGAATTCCTAGTTGTAGTCTATGTAATTAACAAATTCAGACACTACATAATAGGCTATAAGGTATTTGTCTATGCAAACCATTTAGCTATTAGATATCTTACCAACAAACCTATTGTGGGAGGTAGGATTATTATATGGTTGTTTCTCTTACAAGAATTTGATGTTACTATTATAGATAAACCAGGGAAGTCTAATGTGGTTTCTAATTTATTATCAATAATAAACACTATAGGTAAGGAAGAAATAGCAGAAGATGATTTTGTAGATGAATAAATATTTGTTATTTCATCAAAATTTTCATGGTTTGTTGATATAGCCAATTATCTCACCATAGAGAAGTTTCCTCTGCAATTTTCATAAAAATAAAATAAATGTTTAATCAAAGAAAGTTCTTTTAAATGGATTAATGGAATTTTATTCAAACTTAGACCTAACCACGTGTTTCATAGGTGTGTGACAATTATTGAAGGTTATGATATCATTAGAGCTTGTCATGATAAACCTAGAGGAGGTCATTACTCAACTCAAAGAACCATACACAAAATCCTAGGAGTAGAATACTATTGGCCTCACCTTCATCAGCAAGTAAAAAGATATGTCAGACACTATGATACTTGTCAGAGAATTAGATAGCCTACTCTTTCAATAGAGATGCCTTTGCACCCTCATCCTCAATTGGTTTTAGAACCATTTGAGAAATGAGGAATTGATTTTATAGGTCATATGGATCCTCCTTCCCAAGGAAAATAATATCTCTTAGTATGTACAGACTATGTGACCAAGTGGGTGGAAGTGGAAGTATTAATTCATGCAAGAGAAGAGATGGTAGTTGATTTTTTATATTTCAAAATCATCCAAATATTTGGTGCTCCAAAGGAGATAGTCTCATATCAACGACCGTAATTCATGTCAAACATGATAAAGCACTTCATGCAATTATATCAAACTCAACATAGAAAAACATATCCATACCATCCATAAGATAATGGGCAATTTGAAGTCACTAACAGAGAATTAGAAACCATTTTAACCAAGGTTGTTAATTCTAGTAAAAAGGATTGGGTAGATAAGGTACCAGAAGCTGTTTGGGCCTATAATACTACTTGAAAAACAATAACTAAATTTTCACCTTATGAATTGGTTTATGGTAAGAATCCCTTATTCTCTGTTGAATTTGAATTACAAACTTTGAAAATAGTTGGAGAAGTATGGATTGAATTAGAATAAATATAGGAAGAAAGACTCTTACAGCTTAATCAACTTGATAAGATGAGGATGGAAGCACTACAAAGAACTGAATTGGTATAACATCAAAGAAAATTTTGGCATGATTCATAGATCAAGTAGAAAAAATTTTAGAAAGGAGATTAGGCACTATTATTTGATTCCAAATTTTAACAGTTTAAAGGAAAACTATAAATGAGGTGGTTGGGACCTTATCAAATTGAGGAGGTCTTTGAAAATGATTATATTAAGATAATACCCATTGATGACATCAGAAGATCTCTGTTAGTCAATGGACATAGATTGAAGCTTTATCAAAAACCTCTCAATAAAGAAGAATTTTTTTAAAAGGTAAAAGATCAAGTAGCCTTTTTGGAGGACTCTACTTCTTCTAGGGAAACTACTTCAAATCAAGTAGTTATTTTGGAGGACTCTGCTTCTTCCAAAGAACTTGCTCCTTGATGATCCTGTATATAAAAAATAAAAACAAAAAAAAAAAAAAAAAACAATAGTGAAAATCCTTCCAAGGAAACTATTGACAATGCATGCTCAGAAAACTAGCTTATTGGTTGGTTATGTATTGCAAAAAGGGCTTTGGCTAGAAAACCAGCAATGGCTAGCCAAAGGGAAAAATCAAAATATATAATAAAAAAAAGAGAATCTCATCATGTCACTATGATTGGTCTTCTCCATATAATAAAAATTGTTATTTCAACACCTATTGACTAATCCATGCAAACTTATTTGTGCAGGACAAATGGTGAGCAAAAGATAAATCTAAAGTCAAAAGTAAGTGGGACATATATTCTATTTATTTATGTTTAATTAACTAATTATCTTTGATTTAATTAAGATTTATTCTACGGAGATAACCCAAACTTGAGCCTTCCAAAATAGAATGACATGACACATACCATAATGGATAAGCATGCAAACAAGATGGCAAAGGTGTATGTCTACTTCATGATGACCTATACATCTTTGATACAATTAATTACATCATCAATAATAATGATGGGACATCATAAAGGAGTTCTAAATGAAATGATAAATAGCTGTCACCATCAAAGTGCCATATCATCATTTCATCCAATTTGTAATAATTTGACAAAATGGATGGTACACTCCGTAGAAACGTGAGGTGATGAACTGTATAAAGTAATCATGTCAAACTACAGACTCATGAAGATATGGAGTTTCACACAAAACATTTCATTTCTACAAATTCTTAGCAATTTTTTCCTATAGATTTCAAGAGAAGCTAGTCTAAACCCTAATCTAAGTTAAATAAATAGAGTTTTATGAAAATCCAAGTAAAAATGGGAAAAAATGAGATTAGAGTCAAAGAATGCAATAAATATTCACAAAGACAAAGCTTCTATGGTAGTGTTTAGAGAAAATAGATGGCTAGCTTTCATTGAAAATTTCCATGGTTTCCATGAAATAATGGTAAGATAATTCATCACTAATCTCACCCTTGAGTTTTCAGTTATTAAAGGCATTGTTATTCCTATTTCAACTCAAATTATAAGTCAAATCATACAAGTTACAGAAGAGGGAATGAGAGTGACAGGCAACATTCCATTTAATGATTTAATTATTCAATTTAATGGTAATGAGTAGATTGTGACTTCATGTCTAATAGATTCTAAAGGAAAATTAAAAGGGATTAGTAAAAATTCACTTCCTGAACCTTGGAAATCTATAACCAAGTGGGTAATCAAGTATATCATTTGTGAGGGGAAAAATAATCACTTAGGAAGAGAAGCCATGAAAATATTAGTACACCTTAAGTATGGGAGATAAAACCCTCATTATAAGATTAACCTCCCATCCTTCTTATATGGTGTACTTCAAATTATGACTACAACTCATAATGTTGCTCTTAGGCACCATGGCCTTATTCACCTAATTATCCAACATCACTTCCTTCAGCAAGGACAAGAGGTTTCAGAGGAATTTAAGAATAGCTTAACACAATAAATTCCAAATCTACCTACACAAGAAACCTCAAATTTACAATAGGAACATTCATCTCTACTTACTGCATCAGTTGAGAAAACAACTGTAAAGAAGAAATCACAGACTATAGTCTCAAAATAAATCCCTTCTTCTTCTTCTTCAAGAAGAATCACAAGGTCTCAAATCCATATAGTTTCATGGTCACCATAAGAACCTCAAGAATCTATAGTGTAACCAATTCCCTTGTCAAGAAGAATAAAATTGAAATGAAAGGTTGCTATAGAACTTGAGAATATTGAGGGTTTGATGGTTGAAAAGGAAAGATAACCAAGTGCATCTTAGAGAGTGACCAAAAGAAGGAGAAGGTTAATTCTGATAGATGAAGATGAACAAGAGGCTATAGATATTTTGGATAGTCTTAAAAAGATATCTCATTCACCCATACATCAAAATATCCCTAAAACTATAGATGTTGAAGAAAATCCTTTCGAAAGGAAATCTCCAATCATAATAGAGGAGCCAATTCTAAGAGAAGAGCCAATCATGGCAGAGGAATCAAGTATGGTGGAACAACCACATGTTTTAGTTGAAACTATAATGAATAAAGGAAAAACTATATGCAAAAATGAAAAAGGAGAGTCATCTAATCTAAATAATCATATTATGTAGTTAACCTTGAAGCTTTCTCAAGCTCAAGCTCTAGAGCAACAAAAAACAACTGACATTGTTGACTTGATCAGTCAATTGCAGAATAAGGATCATCTCAACTCATTATTGGTGTAAAAATTGGGCATAACATTTGCCAATCATGTAGTACAAGTTCACATATTAGAAGAAACAATAAATAAAAGTGAAAGTGAACAAATAGGCCTCTGGATATATGTATAAAATTTGAAGAAGGAGAATAGGAGATTTTAGAGTTTGGTAAACTCTTCCAAAGCACCTTCTAATGTTACACCTTCTCCTCCTAAGGTATTTGTTAACTAAAGTTATCAAACAAGTTATCCAAGTATTCCTACCTTGTAAATGTTAAATAAAATTGAAAAAGAATATTCCATACTCAAACAAAAAAAAACTTGTAACTTCTTCAAACAAAATATTGGAAAATGAAAAGAAAGAATTAGAAGCTAAGTCCAAGATTTAGAAGAAAATTTGTAGGATGCATGCAAATAAGGGGAATCTCTTTTGGAATGTAGGAATCCTTCTCCTGCATATAGTTTATTTTTATTTGAAAAATTATATATATGGTAGCTTCTAAGGATCTCTTGTCATCTTCATTATAATATTTTATAGCCAACAACATTTCTAGCAATTTTCTATAGTGCTAAACCTGATCAGTAGGATTTGCTTTGTGAGTTTTATTTGCATGATTTGATCATA
This sequence comes from Torreya grandis, assembly GCA_037957365.1. NCBI lineage: Eukaryota > Viridiplantae > Streptophyta > Pinopsida > Cupressales > Taxaceae > Torreya > Torreya grandis. The sequence goes on along the minus strand of JARHVA010002465.1, from coordinate 180,716 downwards.
AGAGACCATGAGCACAATAATTTATTGATAAACCTTCATGTAGGAGAAGTTCAACTAAGGGTATTACATTCTACATTCAAAAATCAACTAACATGGAAAATTATATTTGAGGAGTATATAAATCATGTTATGATTACATGATTGTGTATCAGACCAGCCTTTCCTATCTACAGATTGATCAAAAAGAATTTTAACTATACTTGTTTAAGTGATGAAGTTAAAACTCATTATTTACAAGATTTATATGATTGTGCTATTTATTTTGACTTGTTTTCAATATAGAGTTTTGATTCAGTGGTGACTAAAAGTGTGAAAAGGTGGGACCAACTTTTAGTGCCTCGTAGAAGATGAGAGATCATGTCTCCAAATAACTTAAGATGGAGTATGAGGAGATCTACCTCAATTTTAGAAATCTTAATAGAGGTAATAAACTATGGGGGAGAAAAGAAATGGATTGGCATGACATATAGACCCCCTTTATTGATCATACCTATTCTAGGATGGCAGAGTTAGGCTCCACAATTAGAGGAGAAATTCAATACATGGAAATGAATGATTCAAGAACACCAGGGGTTTACAAGCAATTTAGACAAGCATATAATAGATGAATTTAATGACTATGATTTAAGTCATAGTTTTTAAAGTAGATGCAAGAGATATGAATGCAAATGAATGTTTGTAATGGGGCTTGTAAAAGGTAAAGCCTAAGGGAGATGATGAGCTCAAAATATGGCTCATTATTGACATGTTATTTCCCTCAATTCATCTCTCTAAGGATATTATCTTATGCAAATAATAGATTATTAGATAGCTATTACATGGAAAGTAGATATTTATCTTGTTTATATTAAACCAAAGATGAGACCTTTACTTTGTCATTAATGTCTAATACATAGCATATTTTAGCAATTTTTTTTGTGAAGAATGCTCAAGAAGAAGACACATGTGATGTATAGTGAAAGTTCAATTTTGATCTCCATCTAGCAAAATTACAAACTCACACAAAATGAATCTATGAACTCTATAGGTCTATTTTTTTATGCTTTTGAGACACATGTGTTAATATGAGTACATGGGAGGACCAACACAAAACAATAAGAAAGCATCATGAATGGCATCAGTTCGAAGGATGACATAGGATTGTTTCTATGGACTCTATAAGCTTATTTCTATAGACTTCATAGGCTTGTCTCTATGGACTCCGTAGGCTTATTTCTATGAACTCCACAGGCTCGTTCCTACTGACTCTATAGGGTCAATTTCATGGATTTTGTAAATACAAAGCTATAAATGGGGAAGCTGGTGGCTAAATAAGATGAGAGAGAATCATTCTAGTTGGATTCAAATGAGGAAAATACTAACCTGCTATTTTGTAGGATTTGTTTTTGATAAAGTTTTATATATATTTGGATCTTAGGACTATTATAGGATTGTATATCTATTTCATTAGAATAATTAGATCTCTTGGAAATCCAATCTCCTATCTTTGGATGAGTGGATCAACCAAGGAATCCTATCTCTTTGCATCCTATTTTGAGTTGAGTGTATAAGCATAAAATGTAAGACTCTTATTATTAAAAAGATAATAGATGAAAGATACGTGTTGATGCTGTGGATTTGCACCTAGGGTAGGAGGCTGGGCTCCTACCTTTCCACACACAATAATGGAAACTCCCCTCTCACTTGTGGGAGTAGTAAAGCTAGAGGGGAGAGTCTCTAAATGAGGGATAGCTCCCTCTGATGTATATTTTAGGCCCTAGTTTCTCCTACTGCTAACAAAAAAAATGAAAAAGGGGGGGGAATGAAAAGGGAGAGAGAGATGCTGAAAACAAAACCTAAGCCTAAAAAAGAAAAGGTGATACACCAAAAAATGTAACCCAGCCAGCCTGAACATACACTTTTCACCAAAAAGAAGTGCCTATACACTTCATCTAAAGTTGGAAAACTCTTCTGTGTTAGTGAGTCAGGGGTCTTTAGAGATACATGGAGGAAGGAACTACTAGAGGAATTCTAAGACACATTGCACCAACCTATCCACTTCACCTATACTCCTCTAGGGACACTTCTAATAGACCTGTAAAAGGAAACTCAAAAAAATGCACCAGACATGTTGAAATCATTCTACAAAAGCCTTAATAAAATGACTTAACATAGAATCAAGGCATAGACACATACTAAAGATGCAAAAATTAGAATGGAGGTAAGAAATGCTATGTTTTGATTTAAGGTAAAATCTAGCAACTCTGCCTTACAAGCCCAAGAGATTTTTGGGCAGAGTTTTGCCTTAAGGCTGAGAGTCGATCCTTTCTCAAAATGAGAAGTTTACAATTTATAGAGGAAAAAAAGGCTATTTTGGCACCCTTTTACGAGTGACCCATGTGCCTTCTGAGCATTGGGATGAGGAAAGCTGCTCAAAGGTAATGTTATGTCAGCCCCTTGCTACCCGTTTGTCTACAAAAGACTACTCCTTTAAGGCATTTCATAGCTTGCCTACTCATAAATGCAGAATGGGGAAATGAGTTACACTATTCATCACCTTTTTATGCCTCTTGATAATCAATTGGCAGACACTGTTTCAACTGTAAATATAACTCACCTCCCTTTTGCCATTTAGACTACCTACTTGGTTTTTACCCCTTTCATCCTTCAAGTTTCCTCTGCCAACTCTTTGGTTTTTTGGACTTTAGTCTTTGAATTCCTTTAGTGCACACCATTTTTTTGAAAACCAATGGTTATTCATTTTTACAAAGTTTGACGTCTACGCACCCGTTGCTTTAAAACTCATAAGGCACTTTAAACTGTAGATGTTGACACATGGTGGCTTCTACTGAGCTGATAATGGGATGTGGTAGCATCTACTTATCTTAGAGGGTCCTTTGAGAGTCAAGTAGAAGTTGACACATGGCCGCTTCTACCTACTTTGAGAGAAACCTACCATTGTAACTTAAGAGAGACATGAGGCTTCAGATGCAGACCCTTATTGCACTCTGTTGAGATGTGTGAGGACATGTGGTGGCATCCGCTCATCCTTAAGGGTCCCTTAAGGGTTAAATGGAGCATTTTGAGATTTTTATAGAAGGTGACATGTGGCCACTTCCATAGAACCCTTAGCTACCCATTCAGGCCCCTTCTTTGGTTCTCATAGATGCTGACACTTGGCATGCTCTACATATCTCTTAGAAACTCATTCAAGCCCACCATAGTCTTCTCTTTGAATAATGAAGCACAAGTAGAAACCCATGGATATTGACACTTGTCAGCTTCTACCGTGCCCTACAGGGGACATTTGGCACGTTATACTACTCCCAAAAAACATGTTAAAGTCTTTCACAGTTGCCACTTAGTGCCTTTCGCACTCTGGCTGAGCCAAGTGGTTAAACCAAACATTGAAACTGAAGCCACTCGAACTATTTTGATGAACTTGTGCAACTCAAAGTTGATTGGCTTCAAATAACAAGGGAAGAAGGGGACCAATTTTGGCCTATTAGGCAAAAAAGGTCAACAAATTAGCGACTCCCAAGAGAAGCATGCCTGTTATGCTTAGAGACTAGTTGCCTTGTAGTCCATTGGGCACAGAGTTAGAATGAAGCTTTGAAGAAAGGTTAGTAATAGCCCCAAAGATCCAAGAATCAAACATGAAGCCTTTTACCACATACATAAAGGAAAACACACACAAGGCTAAAAACACTACCTATGCAAACTGTACTTAGGGAAAACAAGAAAGACAACTAAAAGCAAACTACTATGTATAACTAACTAGGTACATCTGCTTCCCTCCTACGATCAAAAGGAAAAATTCTTAAGTCCCCTCCCTATAATACTTATGGTGCTAGACAAGTGGATAAATAAAAAAGAGATTTGGTGACCTGCTCCTCTTGGCTATCACCTGGATTGTTTGGTATCTAAGTGTATTAGATTTGAACATGCTTCCAACATATATGCACTCTATTTATTCATAGAAGTTTGTTAAATGCTGGTCCTTCATGCTAGTGCATTTCACCAAGAAATCAATGGTTTTTGGCTCATCACCATAAGCCCTTTGATATGTATAGCTCCCTTGTAGTGCATCATGGTCTGACCCATTTCCTTTTACTTCATTGAAGACTCTGTCATACTCATCCTCTACTCCCTCTTGGCCTTCTTAAAGAAGGGTGACTATTGTGATGTCTGAAATGGACTCACAAAATGATTTCTCATCCCATAGAACATCACCTCTTTGTTCAAAGATTTCTTCTTCAAGGCCTTCCTCCAGGAAGATAGAACTCTCCTTTTCCTCCTCAAAGACTAGAATTTCTAGATGTTCAAAGATATGCATCTGGTCCTCCTCCAACTCAGGCTCCTCTAGGTAGTCATCCTCCTCATCAAAACAATAGGGAAGTTCATCAAACAAAGGAAGAGGGAGTTCACCATGCTTATGTTCCTCCTCATACTACTGGAACATCTGCATGTATCTATGACCTGAGTCTTCTCTATTGCTAATGAGGTCTTCACAAGGAGCATCAATGATGATTTCTTCTTTGTTGTCACTCATGACAGCCTCTTGGGAAATTATAGATTAGATCCTCTAATCCTCACTTGCCTCCTATAGAATAGGTTCCTCTTTGAGAAGGGATGAAGTGGGAAGCTAAATATTAAACTCATGTGGAAGAGGAGGCAGTCCTTGAGCTAGAATCAAATGATTCTCCTCTTTCCACTTGGTCAGCACTTCATCTATATCAGGTGTGGCCTGATATCTCTCTTGGAAGTGTGTAGATGGGGTGTGTTTAGACATATAATGTGCCATTGGGTCTAAACCATCCATCACACATTGACTGAGGAATCTCTCTCTGGATTCCAACTCTGCAATTCTTCTGGCCATATCCTCTTGGAAGAGCCCTTCCTGGAAGTCACCAACATTATCATGAGTAGGGGAAGCCTCATCTTCTTTGAGGTTTTGAGAAAAACCTTGTTTCTCCTCCTTCCTGCCCCATGATTCTACTATTTTCCCCTAGTTTAGGACCTCTAAATTAGAATTTTGCTCCTATGAATAGGCAGTAACTTTTTTATCTCCAAGTTCTTGGGGCTCCTCCATAAGGTTTGGAAGTTCTTTCTCTCTTTCATGAAGCAACCTCATCTTAGCCTCTGAATCTTCAATTTGCTTGGCTAGATTATCCTGAAAGAGTCTTTCTTGGAGGTCACCAACATCATTCTCTTCAAGGCTCTGGGCTGGTTCATAGCTTTCTTTCCTCCAACTCAAAATATACACATCACATTGAAAGACTTGGGGAGGTTGAGGAATGCTAGGAAGAGACTGTTGATGCACCAAAAGAGTCTCTAGAAGAGGGATGTGTTGGCTCATGGTATTTCCCCTAGTGGAAGATTCACAATATAAGGAATTGAGAAGATTGATCTCCATGGGGGGTTGCTCTAATGCCCTTTGATGTTGAAAAGCTAGGCACATGGGATTAAGAGCAGATGCATCAAATGAACTAGAGTGAGAAAGTGCCATCTAATAGAAAGGATTTTGTGTATAAGAGGGGGATTTATTTAGGATAGGAGGGGGCACACAAGGCTGACTGCCTTGAATAAATGGATTCTTCCATTTTGATACCTCCTCCTCCATGGATTGTAAGGTCTTAGTTTGCATGAACAAACATGCCTCTTTATACATCAGCTCCTACTAATATCCATACTACTCCCTAGTCTATCAATCTCCATCATCTACTTCTCAAACTTCAGGGCCACTTCCCTTATTGTTGGAGGGTGACTAGGAGGGCTACTTGGGGAGATGCCATAAAAAGGTTGAGCTTGATTAAAATTATAGGAAGGAAAACAATGTCCATGATTTTGTGCAAAGGGATTATACATACAAAAGATATTTCTTAATGGCACTAGGGATGCTTAACCAGTTGATTCAACTTAGAGTTGCCATTGTTGTTGATGAAAAAGCCTCCAAAGGCTGGTTGGTTGAAGAACACACCAAAAATTCTTCAACTCTTTGGACAAAACCTATCCTAGTTGGTCCCACTGGGCATGGAAAAAATTGTTGACACTGTGGATTTGCACTCGAGGTAGGAGGCCGAGTTCCTACCTTTCCACGCAGCAATGGAAACTCCTCTCTCACTTGTGGGACCAGTGAAGCTAGAGGGGAGAGTCTCTAGATGAGGACTAGCTCCCTTTGATGTATCTTTTAGGCCCTAGTTTATCCTACTGCTAACAAACAAAATGAAAAAGGGGGGGATGAAAATGGAGAGAGAGATGCTGAAAATAGAACCTAAGCCTAAAAATGAAAAGGTGATACACCAAAAAATGTGACCCACCCAGCTTGAACATACACTTTTCACCAAAAAGAAGCACCTATACACTTCATCTAAAGTGGGAAAACTCTTTTGTGTTAGTGAGTCAGGAGTCTGTGGAGATACAGGGAGGAAGAAACTAATAGAGGCATTCTGAGACACACTGTAGTAGCCTATCCACTTCACCTATACTCCTCTAGGGACACTTCTGACAGACCTATAAAAGGAAACTCAAAAAAATGCACCAGACATGCTAAAATCATTCTGCAAAAGCCTTAAGAAAATGACTTAACATAGAATCAAGGCATAAACACATACTAAAGATGAAAAACTTAGAATGGAGGTAAAAAATGCTATGTTTTGATTCAAGGTAAAATCTAGCAGCTCTGCCTTACAAGCCTGAGATATTTTTGGGTAGAGTTTTTCCTTAAGGCTGAGAGTCAATCCTTTCTCAAAATGAGAAGTTTACAATTTATAGAGGAAGAAAAAGGCCATTTTGGCACCCTTTTACGAGTGACCCATGTGCCTTCTGAGCATTAGGATCAAGAAGGCCGCTCAAAGGTAATGTTGTGTTGGCCCCTTACTTCAAGGTGAAATTATGGGCTGCCCATTTGTCTATAAGAGACTACTCCTTTAAGGCATTTCATAGCTTGCCTGCTCATAAATGCAAAATGGGGAAAATGATGTGTTGTTCACTGCCTGTTTGTGCCTCTTGGTAATCAATTGGTAGACACTATTTCAACTACAAATATAACTCACCTCCCTTTTTCCATTTAGGCTACCTCCTCAGTTTCTACCCCTTTCATCCTTGAGGTTTCCTCTGCCAACTCTTTGGTTTTTTGGACTTTAGTCTTTGAATTCCTTTAGTTCACACCATTTGTTTGAAAACCAATGGTTATTCATTTTTGCAAAGTTTGATGTCTGCATGCCTATCGCTTTGAAACTCATAAGGCACTTTAAACCATGGATGTCGACACATGGTGGCTTCTACCAAGTTGATAATGGGATGTGGCATCATCTGCTTATCTTAGAGGGTCCTTTGAGAGTCAGGTGGAAGTTGACACATGGCTACTTCCACCTACTTTGAGAGAAACCTATCATTGCAGCTTAAGAGAGACCCGAGGCTTCAGATGCAGACACTTGTCACACTCCACTGAGATGGGTGAGGACATGTGGTGGCATCCACTCACCTTTGAGGGTCGCTTAAGGGTTACACAAAATTTTGAGATTTTTGTGGAAGGTGACATGTGGCTGCTTATGCAGAGCCTTTAGCTACCCATTTGGGCCCCTTCTTTGGTTCTCATAGATTCTGACACTTGGCATGCTCCACATATCTCTTAGCAACTCATTCGGGCCCACCAAAGTCCTCTCTTTGAATAATTAAGCACAAGGAGAAACCTGTGGATATTGACACTTGTTGGCTTCCACCAAGCCGTGTAGGGGACACGTGGCATGTTCTACTACTCCCAAAAAGCATGTTGAAGTGTTTTGTAGTTTCCACTTGGTGCCTTTCACGCTCTGTCTAAGCCAAGTGGTTGAACCAAACATTGAACTTGAAGTTGCTTGAACTAAGCTGATGAACTCATGTAACCTAAAGTTGACTGGCTCTAAATAGTAAGGGAAGAAGTTGACCAATTTTGGCCTATTGGGCAAAAATGGTCAATAATACGTACAAACATATTATAGGTTTTAGATAGATTATAATTATTTCAATTTTATGAATTATCATTTTAGTTTCTAGCATTGATTAATCTTTATTCCTGAGTTCGAGAGGAGCAAGGGCCCACTCTCCTTAGAACCAAGAATTGTGTACGGTACTTATGTTATGTTATATTAACTCTTTGTTATAACTAATCAAAATCTTGTTAGTATTTTCATTCATTCATAAAACATCAAAACAAATTCATAGTTCAAAGGAAATTTCCTTATTCTAAAGTCATTTCCTTTTTAATCAAAGTGTGTTTTCTTTTACAGCAAATGTGTGAAACAAATTTCCTTTTTAAGTTAAACATCTCCATTTCCATGCAAGCATAAATAGGAGTGTGATTTTGCTTTCAAGCAAAAGAGTGGATTCATTTGATTAAATAGTTACATCTTTTCCTTTTCATAAAAAGAGTGAATCAAGTAGTTTAAGACACATTTCTTTCATTAGTCAAAGTTATAATAGGACCATCAAATACCCCCACAAGTAGACTTCTAGATCTACCATCCTATACCTTACTGTAGATAGCTTTGGACACCAACCCTAGTTGATAATACATTAATTAAACATTGATTAAATGAGGAGTTAAACCACACTCATTAAAAGCATTGGTGAGGTTGCTAGAATGAGTTATGAGGAGGTAAAATATATTAAAGACAAAATTAAAAAAATGGAATTAATTTAAAAGTTCTTATGTGCTGATGTAAACTTGAAGACTAAAAAGAAAGGCTTTTTGTAACATGATATACCTCATCGATGGCTGGATATTTTCCTATAGATTATGAAGTACTTGACACTAGAGAGTAAGTTTAATTTTATATTTTCCCACCATTTTATATTTATAAATCACTTTTGAGGTTATAAAATCAATTAACTATTGTATCTATTCAAATCATTAGAAAGCACCACCCTTGCATGCTAGACTAGTTAGGGAAATGTTATAATCGATCAAGGCCTGTTATTTATATTAGTTTAACATGGATAAAACTTGAGGAACAAAACTATCCAAATCAACCCTATGGTTGACTCATCTAATGAGGACACTATTTTTTTAACTAAGGGAAATACCCCCACCCCTATTAATACTCAATCTAACTCCCTTTATACTAGCACACCAAGCCTCAAATCCCCTATAGGTTCTAAACTATGTATATGTATGGGAATTATCACCCCAGCTTCAAGAGGTAAAAAACCTAAAATTATCACCATTTATTAGTGTGAGGATGATGGTTGTAACATCGAGGAGGTTTTTAACTAGATCACCCTAAATAGGTACATAAAAGTAAGATTCATGCATTTCAATAAAGGATGATGGATATGGGAAGGGACATAGCAGGTCTTATTTTGCAATGAAAAATAAAATGAAAACATCATAAAGTTAAAATCCATCAGTGTTGAGACCAACCAACATGTAGCTAAAGACACTTAGTCACCTCTCCAAGATAAAAGGGATCATAAAACATCATTGAATAATATTATGAAAGGGCTCATAGAAGTCCTAAGTAAAACACAAGAGGGGAAGAGTGGTATTGAACTCACTAAATGATAAGATTGAGGTGATGAAATGAACCACCCCAAATAACTGTAGGATCCAAGGAGATTTCAAAATATGCTTAGTTCTTTTATTTTCTTAGTTAGTCAGCTTCTACTTGGTAGGTTTTTTGTAGTTTTGATTATGTCTAGCTAATTTTCCTCTATATTATGTTTTGCTACCCATTAGGGCTTTGTTTCTTGAATTTTTATCTATTCATTTTTTCTTAAATTATATTGTATCCTTGTAAAACAAGCTTTATTTACCACACACATACACACACACACACACACACACACACACACACACACAATAGCTACAATAGCCAATGGTGACAATGACTGGGCTTGAGCCATGACTGTCAGCCATGTGGTGGAAGTCTGGGGTCTGGGGTGGGCTTGTTAGCCTGAACCCTCCCCCTTCCCTACTATGGGAGGGGGCTAGGGTCATCTCAACCCTCCACTCTCCCCCACCTCCCATTTTTTTTTTTTTTTTTTTTTATTATTATTATTATTATTATTATTATTATTATTATTATTATTATTATTATTATTATTATTATTATTATTATTATTATTATTATTATTATTATTATTATTATTATTATTGTTATTGTTGTTGTTGTTGTTGTTGTTTTTGTTGTTGTCATCTTCTAATTTAACTATTAACATAATCAATTACTTATTTTATTATTATTTTTTAATATATTTTTTTAATAACCATATTGTAGCTCTCTAATATACTTAGGAAACAAAACAATTTTCTCAACATACATGTATTCAACCTATGAAAGTAAATGAGCATAAAACAACTATCATATCTTTGTGTGTGTGTATACGTATACATATGTATGTATGTATGTATGTATGTATGTATGTATGTGTGTGTGTGTGTGTGTGTGTGTGTACACACACACACACACACACACAACAAAATTTATTTCATTAATAAAAACATATTATGCCTTTAAATAACATGTGTTTTTGTTTTTTTATTCAATAAATATAAATAATTCTAAATAAAAAACAACACTACTATTAGGACCAACATACCCCCTTTTTTTTTCAAAATTAGGACCCTAGAGAAACCCTAAAGTTTGAGCATGAAAATTTAGCATGATAGGATCATGTATATAATTTGAAGAACACCCACTCTATTGAAGGTAAGCTTAATTAGTTTTATTTTGGTTTTAATTTGGTCTAGCATCGCTAACAAATGGTCTTTATTGCTCTAGTTGGAGATTCTAGGGCATTGTCCCTGAGAATTTCATTTTTCATAAACCTGGCCAAAGCTCTTAGTTTAAATTTTAATATCGATGTTAACCAAAATGGGTGGGAACCTTTTGAAAATTTATTTTTGACCTAATCATAAAATTTGTGTTCTAAGTTCAATCATGTTTATTAACATAACTAAAACTTAGTTTAAAGTCCTTGGTCCCATTTATTACTTTTCCTCCTTTAAAAGTTCCTTTGTATTCCTAACCTTTGTTCTACAGGGTCCTTTTAATGTTTCCTAACATAGCCTAAAATTTTAACCCTAAGGCCCCAATGTATTTATTAAATACTAACAGGACCTTAGGCTTAGCATCTTAGTCTAAGTTTCATTTTCTCGAGTTCACTTTTATGTTGACTTGGCCCATTATTTACAACTTAGTCTAAGGTTTTAATCCTAAGACCTTAACATATATATTAATACGAGTGATACCTTAGTCTTAACATCTTAAGCCTAAGCCTTTTATATCTCTACAGGCCTAACTTAACTTCCTTGCATATTTTAGGATCTAAAGACCCATGCTTTATCATGATATTTGATCCAATAGAATAAAGAAAGATTGAGCTTCAACTTAAACAACATGCATCTTTTATGATCTGATGGTTCACTCTTTCTCATGGCATTTTGATCAAATGATGAAAAGAAAGCCTGATAGAATTTCATATATAGCACATTGAACCATTCACATTCAAGCTCTCATATTATGATCAATGGATGATGCTTCATCATAGATTTTGATCCAATAGAGTAAATTAACTCCAAGATTTTGGGAAGCCCTGTAGAAGTGCCAAGTGGCACTCCCACATCAGTACATAAGAATTTGATGAGATTAAAACTAATGCTCATGTGACTGTCATTTGATGTTTGTGTGACCATCAACTTTAAGCCCATAAAATTAAAATCTTTGCTAGCTTAAAATTGACATTCACATGACCATCATTTGACATTTGCAAGGACATATTTTACATCTATGAGACCGTTAGATTTAAGCTAATGAATTATTATGCTCAAGGTCAAAATATACTCCAAAATCTTGTTGGAAGGCTCAGAAATGGCTTTAAAAGCTAAGAAAAGTGCCCAAAAGATGCTCAAACACTAGAAATATTCAATTTGTAAAATGTGGAAATAGTTGTATGGTCTAAGTATATGCAAAATAAACCTAGTCTAAGTCTATACTTTAAGGTCCACATGACATTTTATTCAAACATCCTAAACCTTTAACTACAGACTTATACTAAGTCTTATTTTAAAAGAGAGTCCTTCTATCATAAAATTTAGACCAAATGTTCCTAGATAAAGGTTTTAATGTGTTTTATTAATACAATAAAATCATATTTGTTATTGGACCATTATGTCATGTTGATCTTTTTGAGCATATTTTATAAGACTTGGAATTAATATTTTAAACCAATGTTTACACTATGTTCATTAAACATGGCATAAACATTGGACTAGAATATTTAGGCTATGGCCCCCTTGCATATAAATCAGAAAACTTAGGAATAAACCCCTTAGCCTGAGGCTTATTTTATGCTTAATAAATGAAAAAAACTTATCCTAAGGGACTTAAGCCTAAGTCATGGTCTTAATAACATGTTAACTTAATGTTTGAACATCTCTATAGATCAATAATTTGGACTTTATCACTAGATTTTGATCAAATGATGCAAAGGCACCCAAAGAATTTTCAACGAGGCCCTAAGATTCCACAATCTTGACATGTAGCAAAAATGCATTTGAAGTAGAGCTAGCTAAATTATTTTATGGTTTACACTTTTTTGCTAAGAAATGATCTAATGGCACAAGGAAACTCATGAATTTTTAAAGAACCATGAGCTTAATGCATGGCCAAACTATAGGGATTGGAATAGAAAGATCTAATCACATGTAAGGGCCTAGATTACAATAAATATCTCATGCTAATCCTATATTTTTATCTAATAAAGTGAAATGAAAAAGGAATTTTTAAATGACAATGGCTAGTTCTCAAAAAGCACTTATGAAAAATGCCATGAAAGGCCCAAACCAATGCCACATAGGTGTCACACAAGTAGAAAAGGATAAAATACAAGATCTTGTGGGCTCAAGAGTGCAAAGGTACAAATGCAAAGGTATAAATCAAATATAAGGCATATATAATACAAATCCTAGATATATTCCACCATTAAAGTTCCAAAACCCTAAACCCTACATAAAAGTGACCCAAATAGACTCAATTGGTTACAACTTGATCCAAAGAGAACTTAATTATGTTTCTGAGTGCAATAGAGCTTCCACAGAGACCATTTGATACTATTATAAATAATTTGTAAAAACAAAGACAATGGTAGCTCATAAATATCAATTGAAGGAAGAGACCAAGCTCTACATGTCAACAAAAAATGAAGTTCAAACATTTAGAGACATCAACTTAGACCTTGTAGCACTAAATATCATAGGCATTAAGAACTAGTCTAAACACTTCTTCATGATTGAGGAAATAAAACCCATCACAAAAGAGGAGCAAAGAATTACTGCAGTAAGCTAGAGACACTATGAGCTAGTCAATGTTCAGATGGATAGCCTCCAATATGCTATTGTAAAGCTTGAGGTACTACACTATATAGACATCCTTTCTCCCATCTTTGTTAACTATATCATTTCTAATGAATGGATCATTTGGGAGGGAAACTCCAAGGAAATAACATATATTCCTTCTATTACATTTGATAAATATTATAAGCTCCCTCTTCCTTATGTGAATTTATCCAAAATCAAAGAGTGGACATCCAAGAATGACTTGGAATCTATCTTTAGACCTTGGCTACACCAAGGCCCTCATATCTTTAGTGGATTTGAGTCTAAAATCCTAATAATCCAATTTAGGGAAGGCATTAGGGTTATAATGATCATGTTGAACTAAGCCTTTAAATCCCCTTGAACCACCTATGTGAATAAAATTTGGGTCCCATGTGTACATTTGATGGTGGAACAAAATCTCACCCCTCTAATCAGATATTTAATTAGTATCTTCTTGGCCAAGAAATTCACTACCATAAAAATAAAGACTTCTAAGTAGTTGTATATGATGTCATACCTACTAGATACCCTACTTTCCTCAATCAATTTACTAGGTATCAGGAATTGGTCCCAAGATGTAGAAACCACCATTTCACACCACTATTCTAAATTACATATATTTAAGTACAAAAACTACATGTAGTTCATTTGTGACTATGTTTATCTAGCCATAGTTGAGGCCATCATAGGAGTTTCTATGCTTAGGGATCAACCCCTAATCAAGGACATGTATATCATAGGTGACATCTAGAATTACCCTGACTACATGGTCATTGAAATTAAGGGGATCATGTCCCATCCTTGTAAGTTGTCAGTATATGTTCCTAGAAAACTAGATAAGCAAGAAATTGCTTCCCAATTCCTACATGGCATTGATGGCACTTGTAAAGAAAAAAATTGACTTATCCACCCCTTCCCCCAATCATTAGAAAGACCATAATTAAAGACTATAAATAGGTAAAAACTATGACTAGACATAGGGATTAATTTGGTTTTCAACTTATTGAAATCAAGATGTGGGATATTAAGGGTATAGTGGTCAGCCACTTGAAGGACAAGAAGCTCCCAAAGCCTAAATATGTACATCAACTTGGTCTTCATGATACCATATATATTAAGGCCAAGAATTATGAAGAAGTATTGGCCAAGATCCAAGGCCATGACATTAATCTCAAACATAGGTTAACCAAGAATGATAAACCCTCAAGAGAGACATGGAAAATACATCCTTTGTAGTATCACTTGTTTCTTGGACCATCTCAGATAGCCTAAGAACAACCCCAAGTATAATAACCATAACCAAAACCTTAGGATCAAATAATGTGATAATACCTTACCCTTTCCTTATTCATCCGTTGTAGTATCACTTGCTTTTTGGACTATCTAGGATAGCCCAAGAATAACCCCAAGAAGAACAACCATAGCCACATCCTTAAGAGTAAATTATGAAAGAACATGATGAATAAGGCAAGGGCAAGGAGAAAGTAGGAGAAGTAAGATTAGAGGAGAGATCTAGGGAGGGGTCCTCAAATTCAAGGCTACCAAAAAGGCCACCTTCCCTAGTTAAATACATAAACATGATTGCCTTGAAACCAAAAGAGACACTTAAATTTGCTATCAAGGATCTCATATAGGTATATGATATAGATAGAGAAGAGGATAATCTTTAAGAGGCCCAAGTCTAAGAGGGAGAGCTTGGAGATGACAAAGGAGAATAACTTATCCCTATAACATCCCTAGAGAAGAGGAAAACATAACTAGCATTGGTCCCCATTGGACTAAAGAAGACACCAAGATTGACTTTCACTCACCCCATTAGTGAAATCAATATCTTCAATGATGAATTCCCAATTCATGGACTAGTCATTCCCAACTAGTTTGTTTATGAAAAATTACAAAAGATCCCCTCTCTTTCCCATTCATGGGTCATGACAAGAGTTGTTGATGTTGAAAGTCAAGATGAGATAAAGCCATAGATAAATGCTATGGTGAAAGAGCAAGAAGAAATAATAATTGTGGTCACCCAAGGAATAGAAAGTAAAAGGATGGATACCCTAGGATCATCTAATAGTTGAGGTGTAGAGGGCCCCAAAACCTTCCAAGTTTAAGAAGCTAGTCACTACTATCCAATTCAACCTTGAAATAGCTAGATTGGAAAGGGTTACAATAAGGACAAATATAGTTAGAATAGAGGAATTCACCTTTCAAAAGATGGAGCCCTTTGTGGGATTAACCTTATGGGAGGCTAACAACTTGGTGAGGTAGCCATTCATGAATAAGATGTGGAAACCTTGATTAAGGCCAAATCAACATAGGCCAAATCTGGAGTCTAAGGGATGAAGCAGAGGATCTTAAACTTGGAAAGAGAAAAGGAAAACTTACATACATAAGCAGTTCTATCAATTTTTAAGGTAATGACCAAAAGTCTTGATGAGTCATTTTATGACATGTTTGAGGCACTCAAAATAATTAAATTGAGGTAGAGTGCTTTGGAGGGACAATGTGCATTAACTAAGAGCTTGGTCACCTAATGATAAGCCTTGGAGGATATAATATCCCAACTTCTCAACATTCAAGAAACGAAATAGATCCCAGGATTTAAAACCATTAGTTTGGGACATTTTAGTAAAATTCTAGGAGTTATGGTTGATAAGGTTCAAAGTTTGAGTGCTTGGCATAATGATGTGGAAAAACTCCTAGAATATGATACGGAGATAATTTCAAGAATTGAGAAACTTCTTGGTACCATACTCATAGATACTACATAACCTACTATCCTTGGAATCATAAGTGATGAAGAATTTAAACATAGGGTTACTTTGGTAACCCAAGAAATCAAAAGAAAAAGCCAAAGCAAATTTGGAGCTAATAATAGTAACATCTTCAACATGATATTCAATTTAGGAGAAAAGATGAATAAATGTAGGAGCATTAAAGAAGCCCTGGGAAGGAACAATAAAGAACTTGATGAGTTGGTAGATCAAGAGGAGGAGTGTATCATGAAGCCTATTGTGTATCTAGATCTAGTTGATGAGTAACATGTTAAAGCCATAAGCATCCTATAATAATGAAAATCACAAACCCCATCATAAAATTAAGAAATATTCTATTCTATATAATTTTGTAACTTTTGAAATAGAATATTTTGTTGTAAAGGCATATGCTAGTTTGTTAGCATATTTGCCTCTAGGTTAGTATGATTGGGAAAAGTACATGTATTTTAGAACTTATAAGGATAACTATCCTTATCTTTGTAAACTTGTATTTTGTAATTGACTGGTATACTACTTGATCTTTCTATAAAGGCATGCATTACTATTTGTAAAATAAAGAGATTTTTGAGAAACTTTTGTATACTTGAAGTAGTTAATATAATCAAAGAATTCTTTAAGGATTGTCCATATTTGATATGTCAATTTCTAATATAGCTTTTCTCTCAATTACTAGTAGATATCTTGAATTTGAATGGTGTCTCTAAATTTTGAGTTGCATTTTATAATCACATGGTTTATAATTTGTACATATGCTATATTAGTTTGAGGATATTAGGTTTTAATTCACTTCATTTTTTCTATGTATTCAAATGTGCAAATGTTATTTGATTATGATAGTAAATCCTTAAAGTAGACCTAGTTCTTACTTGTGACTGTTTTACACTCTCCTTTGAAGTTTCCTTGGTATATAGTGGAATTTGAGCTTAGGGTATGTTGAATTATATATTTTTTGGATGAATACTCAGTTGTAATTGATGCTTTGTAATAATTTTTGAGACTAAAATTGGTAATCACTCATTTCTTTTCTGCTCTACCCTTCTCTTTGCTCTTTTTTTACACTAGATCACTTTAGTTTTAGCTTCATTATAAATATCCATTTAGATTAGCCTGTATCTTAAATATAGGGCATAATTCAATAAGTATTAACATAGACTCATTATAATTTATGAATAATAGACCAATGTGGTTCCCAACCACCAAATCATATAAATATTATGGAACAAGTTATCTTTCTCTATTGCTATTTCACCACAAGCAACTAGAATGTCAAAACCTGCAACTCATGCTCTAAATTTAATAAAATATAAAATGAGAAGTGTTATTTAAACACTAAGATAACATATGGTTAATTTATAAGTATCAAAAAGAGAAGGTCCCACTGGCACTAGAAGGAGGGCCTAAATTCTTTGAATCTTTGTTGATCTTAGTTTGTTCTATCTAAAGATCAATATATATTTGTTATTTTAGTGAATTATTTGCTTAGAAGTATAAAGATCATTGATATTTATTTTTTTAAATGCATATTTGTGCTTCCTTAGATAAAGATTGAAATTCTTTGGATATTGATTCTTGTTTTTGATAAATTTAGCTTGAGCTTTGACAATCCATAGTATATGAGGTTAGGACAACTCATTTTGATCAAATATGGGAATATCTTTCATAGATATGAGTTTCTTTAGGCTTATACTTATAAAGGTAGACCATATTTACATAATTGAACACATCTTTGAGCTAATTCATTAAATATCAATGTCTTTTGCAATTTTTCACACCACCTTTGCAAAATAAGCTCAATGTACAAGTCTAACTCTTGTTCTTTATAAAATTTAACTTGATACATCATATTTTAGGTAGGATCTTCAAATTTAAAGATGGAGTTGCCTAGGATTAGAACAAGATCACACTCAAATACCAGGGAGCCTTTTCTCAATCTTGAGGTCCATAAAAAATCTAGACAGGACAAAGGTAGATGTAGGAGATCTATATATTTACCAACTTCACCTCTTCAAGGTAACTATGCCTTCAATCTTCATCTAAATATGGCTTGTTTAGGAAAATCCTCAATCAATGTACC
Source organism: Torreya grandis (assembly GCA_037957365.1). Lineage (NCBI taxonomy): Eukaryota > Viridiplantae > Streptophyta > Pinopsida > Cupressales > Taxaceae > Torreya > Torreya grandis. The sequence continues at coordinate 162,529 of JARHVA010002465.1, read as the reverse complement.
AAGTGTGGTACATGACCTCCCATGTAACCCTAAGAAGTATTTACCTACATTTAGTCTAATAGGTATAGTAACTACTGAAGAACATATAAAATCTTTTAAATCATCCTTAAGATTGTTGAATGTTTTGCATGAGGATATATCTTGCAGGTTATTCCCCTTCACCTTTAATTATGTTGCTTATGAATGGTTTTTAAACTTTCCTAATAACTACATAACTAGTTGGGATGATTTCAATAATGTGTTTATAGATCAATTTGGTAAGATTGTTAGTCCTTGTGTTATCTACCATCAATTCACCACCATTAGAAGAGATACAAGTGATTCTATTAGGTCCTTCAATGCTATATTTTAGAAAATGTTTATCAGGACCATAGACCCTTATAAGCTTGATGATGTCTTAGCTCTAGAGATTTACAAAGATGTAGTAGATCCCATGACTTATGTGTTTTTAAAGAGATCCATGCCATCCATAACTTCATTACTAGAGCCTCTGCTAAATCAGTAACCATTAATGATCAAATAAAACCCCAAGGGAAAATGGCATATTCTATGCCAAATGTTAACCCATAAATGCTTGTGATGAATTCATTCCCAAACAATAACTAAAATATCCTAGCATTAAACCAACTCAATCAATTACCATTGAGTCATGTATATCCCAATCAAAATTTAGGATTCCTAAATCATCCTACTAATGGCTTCAATTCAAATGATAAAAGGGATTTGGTACCATCTGCTAATAATAACTAGGTACATAATTATAAAACTCTTAAAAATGAGAATGAATTCTTAAAAATGGTCCAAAATTTGAGCACTAATTTTATTTAGTTGTAAAAACAAGTTGGAAATATTACTAAAAGTTTAGGTAGGAACTTCTCATTTCAAAGGTATAATAGGCCAACTAATATATTTTATAATAATAGTTTTCATAATAACAATAATAACGAGCCTTCTTCTAAATATAAGACCATGGACATTAACCTCACTAATATTGCCTTCCCTAATTATTGTAGGGTACATTACATAGCCAAGAATGGGAAAATTAACTGTATTGAGTTTTGAAAAGCCTTTCAAGATTTCCAAGAAGAGTTGGATACATTTGAAGTGGTCCTTAACAAATAAAGTGGTGCATGTACCTCTGGATCCAAGTCATTTGATCAAGCCTTCATGGTGGACACCTTTGATTTTCCCTTTCAAGATGAAAATGAACCTATTGAGATACTTGAAGAGATCCAAAATTTTTAATAATTCTTTAAGAAGACCTACCCCTTGAGGAATAGAGATTAGAGGTATCCATTAACTACCTCAATGTCTCCAAACAATTTTTGAACTCCTCTAGACACTTCTTCAAGCAACAATCCTAAGCCACCAAAAGGGAGTAATTCTAAACCTAGCATTGAAATTCCTATTTATTCTAAAAATACATATAACATAGTTGAGGACATGAAGAAAATAAAGGATAATATTACATTGCATTAACTTATGCACATTACAGATCAAATGGATCTCCTACTAGAATCTTTGTCAAAAGGATCCAACAATCCACCCAGGGTTGATCATGCCAATCTGACTGCCCACAAAGCCAAGGTTGAATCTCCTCCTTCCTTGACCACTATTAAGATGTTTGATAAGAATTTACATAATTAATTATTATATTTAGGATCATTTACCAATATAATTCCTATAGGTATATTTAAACAACTTGGCCTAACTCCCATTAAGTCTGATAGGGTTGTCACCCAATTAGATAAATCTAAAGTTAGGGTAATCAAGGAGATCTTAAATTTTGACATGCAACTAGCTTCTGATCCTAGGGTACATCAATTCATTTATATTCAAATTGTGATAAACCTTATGTTTGTGGAATATTATTGAGTAGGGAATGGACCAAGGATTTAAATGGTTATATGTTTATAGATTTCTCAAATCTATGGCTACCTTGGAAGGGAGTTCCTAATCAAATCAAGGTTGAGAGAGAACAAAAGATGAAACATATGATAACTATGTACAATTATATGAATGATAGGGTCAACATAATAGACTCAAACTTAGGGGTTTTCACCCTAGAGATTGACAAGGTATGTGATCCCAAGAGTGCTTATGCTATTCTTGGACTATGGAAGTTACATTTTGATGGTTCTAGGTATAATGTTGGATCATGTATTGGTATTATTTTAAATAAAATTAATAATAAAAAGTACCATGATTATTATAGGCTCTAATTCCTTTTTAATAATAATCTTGCAAAGTATAAATCCCTTATTATAGGTTTATAATTTGTTATAAAGAACAAGGTTAAATAACTAATAGTTTATGGGGATTCAGAACTAGTGGTCAACTAGGTAAGAAGCAAATAACAATGCAAGCTCTCATACCTAAAAAGGTACACGTTTAGGGTTTGGGATTTGATTGAATCCTTTGATTACTTTGTCATCATTTGCACTCCAAGAGGAGAAAACCAAGATACTGATGAGTTTACATCTATTGTAGCCAACCTCATGCCCAACTAAGATTCCCCAAATTTCAGCATTGAACTGATCCCTTGTCCTTAAGTGCCTGATAATGTTAACCATTTCCAAGTTTCTAATGATGATCAATAGATATTGGATTTCATGACCAATTCTAGAGTATTTGATGCTCATATAATTTATGAGACTAATGAAAATACATCTAATGAGGATAAATTTGGTGGTAAAGTCATTTAGCTAAATGATAACAAGATCCCCAAGGGAATGATTGCTTTAGAAAGACTATTTAATTAGGAAAAATTGGTTGAGGCTTCCAAGGTTCCCAAGGTGAGTGGGAAATATTACAGTGCTATTGATCTTGGCCTCCAAGATCAACCTCAACTAGTAAATGTTGGAAAAGCTTGCACAAATATGGATAATAAAAAATCCAAAGAGTTCCTTACCCAATATAATGATTTTATAACATGGTCTTATGATGACTTAAAGATCTTTGATCCAAGGGTCATTACCCATACTATACCCCTTAAGGATAGTTTAAAACCATTTAGGTAGAAATAGAGGCCTATAAACCCTATCCTAGAACCCATGATCTTCAAGGAGTTCAAATTATTATTAGATTCTAGGATAGTCTTCCCCATTAGGAATTCCACCTGGGTGGCTAATTTGGTGCTAGTCAAGAAGAATAATGGTGAGATTAAACTTTGTATTGACTTCAATAATTTAAAAAATGCATTAAAAAAGACAAATATCCCCTTGCTTCCCTATACCAAGTGATTCAAGTAGTTTCAAGTTCAGCTATGATGTCTTTTGTTGATGGGTTTTCAGGTTACAACCAAGTGTTGTTTTATAGATAGGATAGGATGAAGACAACTTTCACCATAAAGTAGAGAACCTTTGATTACAAGAGGATGCCCTTCAAGCTAATCAATGTAGTATCTACCTTTCAAAGAGTTATGGATGATTCTTTCCAAGGCTTGATAAATAAATGCATAATTATTTATATGGATAATCTAACAGTTTTTTCAAAAAATAGGGAAGATCACTTCTTGCATTTACAACAAGTTTTGAAAGATGTAAAAGGTATGGAATTTATTTAAACCATAATAAAAGTATCTTTTGTGTGACTAAATTAAAATCATTGGGTCATTTTATAACCAAATATGGGATCTCTATTGATCTTGAAAGAGTGGATGACTTATCTAGAATAGAACCTCTAAATAGTATGAAAGAGCTAAAGTCATTATTTGGTAAGATAAATTTGTAAGAAAGTTTATTTTTAGATTTATAGAGATTTTCAAGCCCTAAATGACATGTTAAATAAGTATGCCAAGGTCACATGGAATGAAGAGTCTTAATGATATCAATGAAGCCATTAGCCAAGCTCTAGTCCTTATAAGTCCTAATTTCTCAAGGGACTTCTACCTCTATTCCTTTTCATCTAACCACACTATGGTTACATTATTGACTGAAAAGATTAAAAGGTGTGACCACCTAATAGTTTTTATGAGCAATAATTTTAAGAATGCTAAGTTAAATTAATCATTGATTGATAAGTATACATATGCATTAACTAAGGTAGTGAAGAAATTTAGGCATTATATCCTTACAAATAAGGTACATGTTATCTTACCTGACCCTACCACCAAAATTATGCTAAGTCAAAATGAATTGGAAGAATGTAGAGGTAAATGGATGTTAGTTTTATAGTAGTATGACTTGGAAATGAAAACAACAAAATTTATAAGGTGCCAAGGTTTGATCTAGATGATTGCTAATACTAACCTTAGGCTAAGTATTTTAAAATTAGATTAACATAAATTTCAAGGTAGTGAGTGGTATGATTCAGTCATACATTTGATAATTAATGGTGTTTGTCCTATATGTCTATCTAGGCAACAAAAGAGGGCCCTAAGGTTGAAGGCAACCCACTACTTAATCAAGGATGGGTTATTTTATAGGAAATTTTTTGAAGGGGTTTATTTAAGATATGTCTCATAAGAATAAGCCACCCAAATCATGAGAACCTTTCATGAAAATCTAGGTAGTGGACATCCATCTAAGAATAACATATCCCATGAAATTTTTAGAGTAAAATATTATTATCCAACTATTTTTAAGTATGCTTACAAACATGTGAGGGAATGCCACTCATCATATCTTTATCACCAAGGAGCTAAAGGAAGCAATGCCACTATAACCAATCATGATTGACAAACCCTTTACTTAATGGGGGTTAGACTTTGTTGGGGTAATCAAACCTAATTCATCTAATGGTCACAAGTATGTCCTTACCACCATAGACTATTATATAAGGTGTATTAAAGTTGTATCCACTCAATAATGTAGGATTGAAGAGGTGATCAACTTCTTGGAGGAAAACATTTGCACTAGGTTTGGAACTCTAGTCTCTCTAGTGTGTGACAATGGGTCAGCATTCATATCTATAGAAATGATTGAATGGGGTTATGATAAAGGCATCACTCTCAAGTTTACATCCAACCATTATCCCTAAGGGAATGGAGTCTCTCAATCTATAAATAAGAACCTAATGAAGGAAATCAAGAAGTTTGTTGCAGACAAACCCAAGACTTGGCATAAGCTCCTTAAATTTCACTTTGGGCTGATTAGATAGTAATAAAGAAAGCCTTAAAAGCCTCACCATTTATATTGGTGTATGGATAAGAACATATTTTTCATATCCTGTCAAGTTGCCCACATACATATTTATGTAGGAACACATGGAAGAGAGCCAAGAACTTGTCAATTCCAAATTATTGGACATAATTTAGATGGAGGATACTAAGGAGAAATCCTTTATTGATTTTAGGAAGCATCAAACCACAGCCAACAGATGGTTTGATAAAAGTTCCAAGATCAAGGTGTTCAAATAGGAGACTTGGTTTTCCTCTGGGAAATAATCATTTGAGCCTAAGAGAAAACACAGTAAATTTACACCCTTATGTATTAGCCCATACCAAATTTCAGAAACATTGGGGAGCAATACCTTCAAGATCAAAGATCTATAAGGAGTAGAGTTTACATTTCCCACCAATGAATAATACTTCAAGAACTACTTCTCTACTACTCCTCCATAGGTCTTCATTAAGTAAATTATAATATGGTTAGATTTAGAGTAGGTAGGATAACTAGTTTCCCTTCAGTTCTTTCTTTCATGCCCCTTATTTGTGCATAAGCATGTATACATTTATTTGTCTTTATTTGTTATCTTTCTTTCCTACTTTTTTGTTGTGCATTTATTTCTTGTTTCCTTTTTCCTTGATTCCAATAAGTCCTATTGGAAAATCCTGATCTTAAAGTTATGAAGTTTGCTTGAAAGTTCCCAAATATTAGAAATGTAGGTATGAAACCCATGCATATGATGACCATGGGCCTAAAATGTAAATCATAATGCTATAATTTCTATAAACTGGTAAAGACCAATAGAAGAATTCAAATATTTCATGGGAACTTAAGCATTATTTTGGCCACAAATTGATTTTAAGAAGATTTGCACATGTAAGGTGAGAATTCAAACTATCATGGTATAGCCACACTAGCACTTAATCAACAACCTTAGATGGGATATAGGTTGTAGTGATAGATAATTTTCCAAAGATCAAACACTTGACCAAATATTAAAACTTGGGTATTCTAGTTCCCAACCTTTCTAAAAGCATAAAAGTCTCAATAAAATACAAAAGGAAGAACTCAATGCAAAATCAAAAGCTTTATAAGAATAGGTGATTCTAGTAATCTCCACCAGGGCTATGGATTCCTGGCTGGTAATGGAATAAGGCCTTAAGTGAAGCCAAATGCATCTCTATTGGGGCTATAGACACTTGGCTAGAAGAAGAGAAATGCCCAAGCCTTCCCTAAGTTAAAATCATGGATCTTAATGAACATCTTAACATGATATAAGTTAGTGTTAGTGACTAAAGACATGAAACCTAGAAGTTGTATCTTAAACCCTAGGTCAAATAGTAAGTGGAATTAAAGCACACACATAATATGACTATGTCTTGGCATTTGGCACTAACTCTACAAGTGTAAGGTTTGTTTCAACCATAATCTAACTTGGATGATGATATTGATCAATGGAGTGGATGAATTAATTATTTTTCTAAACTAGAGTATTTAAGTTATAACATATTTCTATGTTCCCCCACTGAGTTTCCATTTGATGGGACAAACATCCCCCATTTTTTTTTAATTTTAGGACCTTAGAGAAACCTTGAAGTTTGAGCATGAAAATTTAGCATGATAGGATCATTTATAGAATTTGAATAACATCCACTCTATTAAAGGTAAGCTTACATGGTTTTGTTTTGGCCTTAATTTGGAATAACATCACTAATAAATAGTCTTTGTTTCTCTAGTTATAGATTTCATGGTGTTATCCTTGAGAATTTCATGTTTTAAAACCTTGGCCAAAGCCCTCAATTTAAATTTGAATATCAATGGGAACCAAAATGGGTAGGAAGCTTTTGAAAATTTAGTTTAGACCTAAGCATAAAATTCATGTTCTAGGTTCAACCATGTTTATTAACATAACTAAAACTTAGTCTAATGTCCTTAGTCCCAATTATTACTTTTCCTCCTTTAAAAGTTCCTATGTATGCCTAAAATTCATTCTATAAGGTCCTTTTAATGTTTCCTAACATAGCCTAAGATTTTAAACCTAAGGCCCTGATACATTTTTAAAATAATAATGGGACCTTAGTCTTAATGTCTTAACCTAAGTTCTATTTTCTTGAGTCCACTTTTATGTTAACGTAGCCACTTATTTACAACTTAGTCTAAGGTTTTAAACTTAAGGTCCTGATGCATTTATTAATATGAGTGAGACCTTAGTATTAACACCTTAAGCCTAAGCCTTTTATATCTCTATGGTCCTAACTTAAATTTATTACATCTTGTAGGATCTAATGTCCCATGATTTATCATGACATTTGAGCCAATGAAGTGAAGAAATCCTAATATTTGACTTAAACAACATGCGTCTTTGATGATCTGATGGTTCATGCTTCCTCATGACTTTTAGATCAAACAATACAAGTAAAGCCTGATAGAATCCTTAATATGTCCCATTAGACCAATCACATTAAATCCCTTGATTATGATCAATGGTTGATGCTTCATCACAGATTTTGATCCAATAGAGCGAATTAAGTCCAGGATCCTAAGAAGCCCTGCAAAGGTACCAGGTGGCACTCTTACATCAGGCCATAATAATTTGATGAGATTAAAATTGAAATTTTTGTGACTATCATTTGACTTCCATGAGGATGTATTTAATGTCTGTGTGATCATCAAATTTAAGCCCATAAAATTAAAATCTTCACTAGCTTAAAATTGGCATTCACACAACCATAATTGGACATCTGCAAGGATGTATTTGACATTTGTGAGACTTTTAGATTTAATCTAATGAATTAGTATGCTCAAGGTCCAAATATAATCGAAAATATTGTTGGAAGACTTGAAAATGGCTTTAAAAGCTAAGGGAAATGCTCAAGAGATGCTCAAACATTAGAAATCTTCAATTTTCAAAATGTAAAAATGGTCATATGGTCTAAGTACATGCAAAATAAACCTAGTCTAAGTCTATAATTTAAGTTCCCCATGATATTTTATTCAAAAATCATGAAAATTAAACTTATTCTAAAGTCCTTGGTCCCACTTATTACTTTTCCTCCTTTAAAAGTTCTTTTGTATGCCTAAAATTCATTCTACAGGGTCCTTTTAATGTTTCCTAACATAGCCTAAGATTTTAACCCTAAGGCCCTAATACATTTTTAAAATAATAATAGGAACTTAGTATTAATGTCTTAACCTAAGTTCTATTTTCTTGAGTCCACTTTTATGTTAACTCAGCCACTTATTTACAACTTAGTCTAAGGATTATAACCTAAGGTCCTGATGCATTTATTAATATGAGTGAGACCTTATTATTAACACCTTAAGCCTAAGCCTTTTATATCTCTATGGTCCTAAATTAAATTTATTACATCTTGTAGGATCTAATGTCCCATGCTTTATCATGACATTTGACCCAATGAAGTGAAGAAATCCTAATATTTGACTTAAACAGTATGCATCTTTGATGATCTGATGGTTCATGCTTCCTCATGACTTTTTGATCAAATAATAAAAGGAAAGTCTGATAGAATCCTTCATATTTCCCATTAGAACAATATCCCCGATCAATGGTGATGCTTCATCATAGATTTTGATCCAATAGAGCGAATTAAGTCCAGAATCCTAAGAAGCCCTGTAAAGGTGCCAGGTGGCACTCCTGCATCAGGCCATAATAATTTGATGAGATTAAAATTGACATTTTTGTTACTATAATTTGACTTCCATGAGGATGTATTTAATGTCTATGTGATCATCAACTTTAAGCCCATAAAATTAAAATCTTCACTAGCTTAAAATTGACATTCACATAACCATAATTGGACATCTGCAAGGATGTATTTGACATTTGTGAGATTTTTTATATTTAAGCTAATGAAGTAGTATGTTCAAGGTCCAAATATAATCCAAAATCTTGTTGGCAAGCTTGAAAATGGCTTTAGAAACTAAGGTAAATGCTCAAGAGATGCTCAAACATTAGAAATCTTCAATTTTCAAAATGTAGAAATGGTCATATGGTCTAAGTATATGCAAAATAAACCTATTCTAAGTCTATACTTTAAGTTCCCCATGATATTTTATTCAAAAATCATGAAACTTAAACTATAGACTTATGCTAAGTATTATTTTAAAATAAGTCCTTATATCATAAAATTTAGACTAAATGCTCCGAGTTAAAGGTTTTAATGTGTTTTATGAATACAATAAAATCCTATTTGTTATTGGACCATTATGTCATGTTGATCCTTTTGAGCATATTTTATAAGCTTTGGCATAAATATTTTAGACCAATTTTTACATTATACTCATTAAACATGGCATAGACATTGGCCTAGAACATTTAGGCCATGGCCCCCTTGCATATAAATCATAAAATTTAGGTTTAAACTCCTTAATCTAAGGTCTATTTCATGCTTAATAAATTGAAAAAACCTTAGCCTAAGGGACCTAAGCCTAATTCACAGTCTTAATAACATGATAAATTTATGTTCTAACATCTCTACAGATCAACATTTTATGCTTTGTCACTATATTTTGATTCAATGATGTGAAGGTACCCAAAGAATTTTCAACAAGGCCCTAAGAGTCCATGAGCTCAATATGTGGCAAAAATGCATTAGAAGTAGAGTTGGTTGGATGATCCAATGGTTCATGATTAATTTCTGAGAGATGATCTAATAGCATGAAGGTACTCATGACTTTTTAAGGACTCACAACCTCAACATGTGTCCATTATTCATTCGAATAAAGCACTGACATAGGATTTGGAGCATGGAAAGGCATGTAAAGATGCCAAGTTTCACAACTATAAGGTTTGGAATAGAAAGAGCCAATCACCATCAAGGTCCTAGATTACAATCAATGGATCACACTAATCCTATATTTTGATCAAATAAAGCCAAATTAAAAAGGCATTTTAAATGCCAATGACTAGTTCTCAAAATGCATTTATGAAAAATGTCATGAAAGGCCCAAACTAATGCTATATAGGTTACATGTAAGTAGAAAAGGAAAAAATACAAGATTTTATGGGCTCAAGAATGAAAAGGTATAAAGGTAAAGGTCAAAATCAAACCCAAGGCACATATAAGCTAAAGCTTGGATATATTCCACCATTAAAGCTCCAAAAACCCTAAACCCTACATAAAAGTGACCCAAATAGACTCAATTGGTTACAAGTTGATCCAAGGAGAAATTAATTATGTTTTGGAGCACAAGAGAGATTCCATAAAGACAATTTTAATCTAGTATAAATAATTTGTAGTAATAGAGACAATGGCAACTCATAGATAATAATTGAAAGAAGAGACCAAGCTCTACTTGTAAATAGACAATGAAGGTCAGATCTTTAGAGACACTAAATTAGACCTTGAAAACCTAAATATCATAAGAATTAGGAACTAGTTTGAATTCTTATTCATGATTAAATAATTAAAACCCATAACAAAAGAGGAGCAAATAATTACCATAATAAGCCAGAGACACTATGACCTAGTCATTGTTCAGATGGCTAGCCTCCACTACACTATGGCAAATCTTGAGGTACTACACTATATAGACATCCTTTATCCCATATTTTTTTACTATATAATTGATAATGAGTGGATCATTTTAGAGGGAAAATCTAAGGAAATAACATATATTTCTCCTATTGCATTCAAAACATATTATAAGCTCCATCTTCCCCATGTGGATTTATCAATAATTAAAGAGTGGACCTCCAAGAATGACCTAGAATATGTCCTTAGACCCTAGATACACCAAGGCCCTCATATCTTTAGGGAATTTGAGGGTAAAATCATAATAATCCAATTTAAAGAGGGCATTAGGGTTATAAAGACCCTATTGAACTGAGCCTTTGGAGCCCCTGAACCACCTATGTGAATAAAATTTGGGTCCCATATGTAAATTTTATGGTGGAATAAATCTCACCCCTCCAATCAAATATTTAATTAGTATCTTCTTGGCCAAGCTATTCACTACCATAAAAAGAAAGCCTTGAAGCAGTTTTATATGATGTCATACTTGTTAGACACCCTGTTTGCCTCAATTAATTTCCTAGGTATTAGGAATTGGTTCCCTAATGGACAAACCACCATTTCACACCACTATTATAAATTACATATATTCAATAATATAAACCACATATAATTCATTTTTGACTACATTTATCTAGCCATAGTTGAGGCCATCATAGTAGTTTTTATGTCTAGGGTTCACCCCCTAATCAAGAAGTACATGGAGATGATAGGTGACATCTAGTATTACCCTAATTTCATGGTTATTAGAATTGAGGGGATCATGCCGCAACCTTGTAGGTTACCAGTATATGTTCCTAGAAAACTAGTTGAGCAATAAATTTCTTCCCAGTTCTTGCATGCCATTAATGACACTTATAAAGAAAAGAGGAAAGGACTTCTCCACCCATTCCCCTTGATCATTGGAAATACCATACTTCAAGACTATAAAAAGATCAAAACCATGGCCATAAAAAGGAATTAATTTGGTTTTCAACTTAATGAACTCAAGATGTGGGATTCTAAGGGTATAGTGGCCAACCCATTGAAGGATAAGAAGCTTCCAAAGATAGAATATGTACATCAACTTGGTTTTCATGACACCATATATATTAAGGCTTGGAATTATGAAAAATTATTAGCTAAGATTCAAGGCCACAAAATTAAGCTCAAACATAGGTTAACCAAGGTTGATAAGCCCTCAAGAGAGACATGGTAAATGCATCCATTATAGTATCACTTATTTTTTTTGACCATCTGGGATGGCCCAAGAACAAACCCAAGAAGAACAACCAAGGCCACAACCTTAGGAGAAAATTGTGTAATAACATGATGAATAAAGAAAGGGTAAGGAGAAATTAGGAGAAGTAACATTAGAGGAGAGACCTAGATAGGGGCCCTCAACTTCAACACTATCCCATACACTACCTTCCCCAATTCAATACATAGACACGAATGCCTTGGAACTAGAAGAGATACTTAAAGGTTCTCTCAAGGGGCTCGTAGAGGCATATGATATAGACAAGGAAGGGTATCAACTTGAAGAAGCCTAGGTCCAAGAGGGAGAGCCTAGAGATGAAAAAGAAAAAAAAAATCCCTATACCATCCTAAGAGAAGAAGAAATCAAAACTAGCATTGGTCCCCATTAGACCAAGGAGGAAACCAAGATTTACTTTCACTCAGCCCACTAGTGAAATCAATCTCTTCAGTGATGAATTCCTTATTTATGGACCAGTCATTCCTGACTAGTTCATTTATGGGAAATTACAAAATATGCCATCTCTTTCCCATTCATGGACCATGACAAGAGTTGTTAATGTTGAAATTCAAGATGACATAAATACATGGATAAGGTCTATGGTGAAAGAGTAAGAATAAAGAACAATTTTGGTCACCCAAGGACCAAAAAGTAAAAGGATGGATACCCTAAGAACATTTAGTAGATCAAGTGTGCAAGTCTTATAACCTCCCAAGTTCAAGAAGCCTGTCACTACCATCTAATTCAACCCTAAAATAATTGGATTGGAAAGGGTTACAATAAGGACAACTATAGTTAAATAGAGGAATTCACCATTCAAAAGGTGGATCCCTTTATGGTATTAACCCCTATGAGAGGGTAGTAGTTTGGTGAGGTAGCCATTCATGAAGAGGATGTGGAAAACTTGATTAAGGCCTAATTGACATAGGCCAAAGCCAGAGTCTAAGGGATGAAGAAAAGTATCTTAAACTTGGAAAGATAAAAGGAAAACTTACAGAAATAAGAAGTTCTATCAGTGCCTGAGGTAATGACCAAAATTCTTGATGAGTCATTTAATGACATGTTTGAGGAACTCAAAATAATGAAACTAAGGTAGAGTGCATTGGAGTGGTAGTGTGCATTGACTAAGAGCCTGGTCACCCAATGGCAAGCTTTAAAGGATAAAATAACCAAACTTCTCAACATTTGAGCAAGGAAACAAATCCCAAGCTTTAAAACCATTAATTTAGGACACTTGAGCACAATTATGAGAGTTATGGTTGACAAGGTTCAAAGTTTAAGTGTTTGGCACAATGATATGGAAAGACTCCTAAAAGATGATAAAGAGATAATTACAAGAATCGAGAAACTTTTTGGGACCATGCTCATAGATCCTACATAATCTACTATCCTTATAATCATAAGTGATGAATAATTTAAACTAGGGCTACTTTGGTAGCCTAAGAAATCAAAGGAGAAAGCCAAAGAAAATTTGGGGATAATAATAATATCCTAGACATGATAATCAATGCAAGAGAAAGGATAAATGAAGCTAGGAACATTAAAGAAGCGATTGCCAGGAATGATAGGGAACTTGATGACTTGGTAGATCAAGAGGAGGATTGTATCATGAAGCCTATTGTGGATCTAGATCCATTTGATGAGCAACATGCTAAAGCCATGAACATCATCCAAAAATGAAAATTAGAGGCCCCACAATTAAATTAAGCAATATTCTATTCTTTAGAATTTTTTAACTTTTAAAATAGAATATTTTATTATAAAGGCATATGCTAGTTTTTTAGCATATTTGCCTGTAGGCTAGTATGATTGGCAAAAACATGTGTATTTTAGAACTTATAAGGACATCTATCCTTATCTTTATACACCTATATTTTGTAATTTATGAATATAGTACCCAATATTTCTAAAAAGGCATGCATTAGCATTTATTAAAGATAGATTTTTGAACAACTTTTGTATACTTGAAGCAGTTAATATAATCCAAGAATTCTACAAGGATTGTCCATATTTGATATGTCAATTTCTAATATAGATTTTATCTCAATTTCTAGTAGATGTCTTGAATTTGAATGGTGTCTTTGAATTATGAGTTGCATTTTCTAATCACAGGGTTTCTAATTTGTGCATATGCTAGATTAGTTGGAAGATCTTACATTTTACTTCATTTTTTCTCTATATTCAGATGTGCAAATGTTATTTGATTATGGTAGTAAATCCTTAAATTGGACTTGGTTCTTATTTATGACTCTTTTTATAATCCCTTTTGAGGTTTTTTTGGTATATAGTGGAATTTGAGCTTAGGCTATGTTGAATTATATATTGGTTGGATGCATACTCAGTTGTAATTGATGTTTTTCATAATATTTGAGACTAAAATTAGCAATCATTTGTTTCTTTTTTACTCTACCCTTTTCTTTTATCTTTTTTACATCAGATCACTTTAGTTTTAGATTCATTATAAATATCCATTTATATTATCCTATATATTAAATCTAGGTCATAATTCACTAAGTATTAATATAGACTCACTGTAATTCATGAAGAATGGACAAAGGTGGCTCCCAACCACCAAATCATATAAATATTTTGGAACAATTTATCTTTCTCTGTTGTTATTTCACCATAGGCAACTAAATTGTCAAAACCTACAACTCATTCTCTAAATTTTCTAAATTATAAAATGAGAAGTGTTATTTAAACACTAAGAGCACCTATGGTTCATTTAGAAGTATCAACAACTACAAGCTTTAATATAAAAAGAAATTAATCTACCAAATGGAATATGACTAAATATGATGACATGTATGAACATTTATATTAAAATTTATTTTATTTACCATAACTCCAATAATTTTCCAGCCCAAAAATGATAAAAATTGAACCAAATCAAGAAATTTAATAAAGAACCATGCACCCTAGGTTTTGTACTTTGTAGATTCAGGATATATATACCAAAAATAAATATAATCCTCAATTCAACAAAGGTATATCTAAGAAATATAGGGATATTAACCCATTCACATAGGTTCATAATTTTACAAAATAATTTTAGAATTGGTCCAAATAATGGATCCACTCAAGTATTAACCAACACATATTTAACTAAAATGTTCTAGCAAAGATATACTACTAATACACGTAACATAACTTCCATTCCTTGTTTAAATTACTTAATATTTAGTAAAATAATGAATTGAAAAGGGATTAATCCATTACCTAATCAATGAAACTCCCTATTATTCCAATTCCTTCCATAATGGATTTTGAATACTTCCTCCTTATGTTGATCTTACTATCTCTTGGCTGGTCCATTCTCCTCCTTGCTTCATTCTTCCTCTTCTCTAATTTTTAATGACATAATTATTATCTTGAATTCCTTTAGTACCATATATATTAAACATGGGACAATGATAAAATATGTGGAACATTAAATGGTCTTAGGTAAGATAAGATACCAACCTTTCCCCCTACCCCCGCCCCCACACTAAAAGCCATAATAAGAAATGACTAACTACTAATTTTTTATCCATCTCCACTATGCCACTTTGAGCAAAATAAAACAATACCCTGGTCCTTTGACTTTCATACAATTTAACTTGGTATACCACTTTTACAATACTCAAGTGAGTGGAGGAGATTAATGAAAATATAACATGATTAAATATTATTTACAAAACTAATGGAGATATCAACAACATACTTTTTATCCAATTCTCTTAAACTCTAAATTAACTAATTCTTAACCAATAAATATTAATACCTTGGTGTAAAATAAAAAAACATAATAATTATTTTTTTGTACTATGACTTGTGACCAAAATATATTATATACATTTTAACTAACTATGCCAATGTTTATATTAACCAAGATTATGCTTGAATCCTTCATAATAATAAATGACTACTAAAAATGTTCATAATGTAATAATTAGTGAATTGATTTCACAATATTTTTAATTTGAATTAATTAATTAATTATACACACACACACACACACACACACACACACACACACACACACACACACACACACACACACACACACACACACACACACACACACACAAAGTGTCACAATTGTCTTAGTGCCAATTTTAGCCTCCAACCAAATTTAGTCAACAAAGAAAACTCAATACACTAGAATCATAATGACACCATGCTAATATGAAGGTACTATTGAGTTATATAAGGGTATTACATTCATCTCCTCTAGAAAATGACATCATCCTCGATGCATACACTAAGGCTATGAGGTGAGACAAAATGACACTCATAAAATATAAAAATCATAAAAATGATTTGTAACTAATATAATCAGTAATTTATAAGAAAATTTGGTGTGTAATCCAATTTTATATTACTCTGCTAAATTGATAAATAGAAAAAATAATAAAAAATAGTTCTGATACCCATGTATAAGATCACCACACTGATAATATGATTCACTAACAAAACCAATATACTAAAGTACAAATACTGATCCACTATAAGATCATAATACATCAACTATGCAACATGTAATATATAAAATGACTACCAAGTCATAGAATAAAACATGTAATATTTTAATTAATGTCTAGAACAATCCAATGTGTGAAGAATAAGAAACTCCTATCAACTTCATCATTATCATCAACTCACCAAACCTACTTAGACCTCCCATCCCCCTTATTCCTCCTAACCTCCTTAGACCTCCCTATTCTACTTAAACCTCCCAAACCTCCTTATATTTTTCAATAAATTACTATAAATATATATA
This sequence comes from Torreya grandis, assembly GCA_037957365.1. NCBI lineage: Eukaryota > Viridiplantae > Streptophyta > Pinopsida > Cupressales > Taxaceae > Torreya > Torreya grandis. The sequence continues at coordinate 145,888 of JARHVA010002465.1, read as the reverse complement.
ATAACAATAACACCATGTCTGGTGGTTGGGAAGGAAGGTATCATGAACCTAACACACAAGTTCACATATCAACCCAATAATTGTTTTCAAATCTAATTCTTCTCCCACATACCATGCACACCATGCCACATTATGACATAAATGAAACCATAACACCATAACCATCACAACTTACATGAATCCAACATTAAATAAAGGTAATAAAAATTTCATTAAAATTAGAGTAGTACTAGTGTTTAACCATAAAATAAAATGTATGTTGTATGTTTTCACTTTAATATTAGGGTTAAGAATATAAAATTGAAATAGCACAAGGGTTATAATTAAATATATAACAAGCCAATAAAATTTTAAACTCAAATATAATCATACACTAAATTTATTATGCTAAGATAATATAAATATGCAAAGCACAACTAGGATAGATACAAAAATTACAAAGAAGAGAATAATTATCTTATTTTAATGCTAATATAGTTCTAAATCTAGAATAAGTTTAAAACATGCAAAAATAAAATTTTAGAATGGTTGTCAGATTCTAGATTTGGTGCCTTTGGCTATCTGGATAGTTACATTAGTCTTAAATGGTTGCATTAATGTTATTATCTAAGTTTTACAATAGTGTCCTACATGAAATATATACATAAACAATGTAAGATCACTTGGATGCTTTTAGGTTTGTCTTCAACTTAATTCTAGTTTATTTGGATCTGGGTCATGGAATGTTGCTTCTTATGAAATGGCAAAACCCTAGATTTCCATCCTTAATGTGACGTTGAGGATAAATGAGTTATTAGGCACATGGTGTTGATCTGACCCTAATGAACCCCTATCAAATTATGATACCTACATGGCCAATACTATGAATATGGCCTCAAATTGATGTCATTCTCACCTTCATGTGGGCTTGTGTGTGAATCATGCAATGTGTGTAAAGTAAGTACAATAATGACCTATCTTGTAACTTGGAAAATTTGGATCTTGGATACTCCTTTAGTTATCCAAACTTGTATATGTGTTGTATCCATTTTTGATATGGAAATAGGGAAGATTTGATAAATTTAATGCTTTATAGAGTGTTTTTTCATAAGTGCCTTGGTCTCTTTGGTGTTTTCTAGGTGTTGGTAGGTGAGTAATGAATGAGGGTTGATCTTGTAGTTATATTAATGACTTTAAAGTAATAACTCACATTACATAACTTAGGCCAACCATTAGGATATGTTTCATTTTAAAATTTTATGACATTAGGTCACTAAACACTTACATCAGGTTAGGATAGTCATGGTGATGTTATTATCTATTGTGGATGTTAGTGTCCTAGGGGTAGTAAAATAATTATAGGCTCAAAATGTGTAGACGTGTAAGATAAGTAAATTTTAATCATTCTATTCAAGTTATAATATCTGTGTCATCGGTATAATACTATTTAAACTAAGAGATAGTCCAAGGGTAATAATATAGAGTAGATGTGAAGCTTGTGGAAACAAAGAGACTGTAGAACCAAGAGGAATAACCAAGGTTTTAATTTTTCAAGTGTAAAATACTAAGGTTATATATAATCATATATTATCATCTAAATTTTCCTCCCCTTTAATCTAGTAATGAAATTTCTAGTTTAAAGGAAATGCATAAGCACATGGGTGTGTATGCACACCTTGTCCTTGATTAAGTTGAATTAGATTGATTTGATAGTGATTGGCCTACAACCAAGAGAATATTAAATTTTAAAATAAATTCATATAATTAGGTTTCAAATTAATTGAAATAAATTAAAATTAAAGATTAATGTGTAAGAGTATAGTTGTGTTTTAATGTAATTTCCTTGCCTATTAGCAAGTTGTTTTAGAAAAGATGTATCATTGTAAGGCTCTAAAAATGATATTAGTATGAATGTATGTAAACCTTTATATATATATATATATATATATATTGGAATGAACATGCCACTAAATTTAGATTAAAAGTGAGTTTCCACCTAATAGTTGAGATTAGCTCAACCATGCAACCCAATGACACTTATAATGCTAGAAGATCAAGTCTAACCTAGAAACTTGGAAATATTGATTTATTTGATCACCTTAACAATACTAAAAGGTGAACCAAATAATGCATTATATTGGCTCAATATGGTTCATAAAAAACCATGGGGTATCAATGCATGCAATGGTTTGGGAATATGAAACTAATTTAGATTTTATATTATCAAGCACATGTTGTATAACATATGAACCTTAGATATGTATCATGTCAAAAATATGTATAAAATTAGTACCAATGTATAGAATTATACCACAACTATGAATCTAAATCATATAATTGTGTGTTTTGGCTAATTTAAATAACTATGTAAGTGTGGAAGACATGCTTCCAAGGCATGCCTCTACTATATATGGAGAAATATTAAAATTGATATAAGTACTATTGTGGAGAACATGTTTCCAAAAGTACCCCCACTATAAACTAGATATGTTGAATACTGAATAGGTGTGGAGAACATGCTTTGAAAGCATGGCCCCATTAAATCTATGAACTGATATAAGTACCATAAACTGAATGAGTGTGGAGAACAAGCTTCCAAATCATGCCCACACTAAATATAATAATTTTTATAAGTGTGTATAACATGATTCCTAATCATGTCCCCAATAAAATGTATATTGATTTGAGGTGAGGGAAAAATAGGAACTCAGATTTACCTCACCTCAAAAGGGTAAGACAACTATAAAATATGTGAGTGTAACCATGTATCATTTAGAAGGAACATGTCTAGGTAAATGTATCATTGAAACACATAAAACCAATGTGATCACATTTAGACATAATATGCATGATAAATATCATGGCAACATATATATAGTAATAATTCAATCTTAACAAGCAAACAAATTTCACACATAAGATCATTCAAAAGCAAGTCAATAAACAATGGTACAAAGAGATCATAAACAAGGGGCATGTTAAAATTCCACATACTATAAGGGACATGACTTAGTTAAATGTACATAAAGGTAAGGATGACATATTTATATCTCTATACCATAAAAAATGACATGATGTACATGTAAAAGATAATATACATAAGCATGGGGGGCTATAAGTAAAGGAACATATTCAAATGTCAAAATTATTTTTGATGTTTTGAATTTTTTTTATTTTTTGGGTATTTTGTAATTTTTGGTTTTATTTGAATTTTTGGTATTTTTTAAATGATGCAATGAATAAGAAAAATTTCCACTAGAATCCAAAGATATCATAAATAAGATGCATGTGTGGGTAATAAGGTGTATAAAAGGTATGTTTAATGTGGTATTTATTACTAATCCATCTAACTATCTTATTTTTAAATGATGTTCCATTATCATAAATAATGGTTGAAAGTATGATAAAATAGGAGATGATATTGGTCATAAAAAAATTTATGCCCTTAAATTATAGTACATCTAGGGATATGTGTGGCCAAATTATGGCTTACACACCTTCATATTATCTTGTTGTATTTCTCTATGTTCTTATATTGGTTGGCCCATGAAATAACCTTAGATAAGTAGAGTATATATAAGAGATAGTGGTTAGTCTTTTATCATCATATTTTGAATGCTTTCTTATTGTAATGTTGTGGAGGTTTCCCCTTCAAAGTGGCTCAATCATAATATTTAAGTATTTTGCTCTTTTGATAATTTTTATTATGGATCTATTTATTCTACTATTAATTATATGATATATAATTATTTCATTGTAAATAATATATGTAATTTCATTACAATTGGTATCATAGCTTCAATTTTGGTTTGTTTCTATGATGCAATCTTTCTAGGGTCTATCATCTTGATCACTATAAGGCCAAAAAACATAACTTATGATCTAGGACGAATTGAATTTTTTTGTCACCATAGTTTTGATCGTGAGATTTTTTTACAAAAAAGAGAAAACATTTTTTATTATAAAAAAATGTCTAGAATTTTTTTACCTAATGTAAATTAATATTCATTTAATTTGTATCTTTGAGATTATCATAATGGTATATTCCATTGGTACACTTTTTTTGGCCAAAATTTTTCACCGTTATGCACATTAGTATTCATTGGATTCATCTTGGCAAGGTGATCACAATAATATCATCTATTAATACATTTTTTTAGGTCATGACCCTACTCGGGTTTGTGCATGGTAGGTTCTAACACTCTTGATCATGAGAAAGGGAAATAAATACCTAAAACAAGTCATAAAGATGACATGAAATCAAAAATTTATGATCCAAGTATTTTGGAGGTAGTTCAACAACTTAATTCAAAGTTGTAGGGAATGGTGTAGAAAGATAAACTTGATGTGGTTAAAGAGGACCTCACAAGCCTTAAAGGGGACCTGAATATCTTCTAGGATCAATTACAAAAAATCATTGGGTAATTCACCAAAATTTTAAATTAGGAATAAAAAAATAACCCTCCACCACTTTAGTTCGGTTCTTATCCTCGAAACAATCACAATGTAGACCATGTTATGAAGTTGTTATGATCAAAAGTGGGCCTACACAAGTTTTATAGTATTGATCCACTGACATGGATTACTCAAATTAGAAATTTATTTTATATTCATTAGATTCCCTATTCATAAAAGGTGTTCATGGCCTCTCTATATGTGGAATTTGAGTATTTTATTTTGTATCATTGGTTATGTGCTTAAAAGGAAAAAAAAGGTTTCTTGGTTACCTAGTCCATATTTTATAAAGAGTTATAGATTCACTATCATAGTAATATCTCATAAAATTACTTCATCTAATTAGCCAAATTATGATAAAATGAGATGGTAAAGGATTACATTCCTTAATTTAAAAATACCTCGTTACATGTGGTAGACATCATTGAGAAAAATATGACTGGCCTATTTTTGGGTGGCCTTAAAAATTGCATACAATTAGAGGTTTTCATGTTTCATCTTATTAATGTATTTGAAGCCATACCAAGGGATTGTGTAGTTTCTATGTGCACAATTCCAATTTTGGCTACTCCTAATTTTTCAAAAACTTTTATTGTGGAGTGTGACACATTGGGATATGGCATAGGGGATATACTCATGAAATAAAGTAAACCAATGGCATTTTAAAATCACCAATTAAAAGTAAAAAATAGGATAAACTAATATTTGATAAATATATGATGATAATTATACATGGAGTGAAATAATGTAGACCTTATTTAATGGGTCATCACTTTTAGGCAAAGATTGATCATGATATCCTCAAATATGTTTTGGAACAATGATTGTCATATGAAGAACAATATAAATTGGTAACTAAAATATTAGGATATGATTTTGAAATAGTGTATAAGAAATGAAAAGAGAATGTGGTATAATATTCCCTCTCCCAATGGGATGTATTAGTTGAGGCATTATTATGCAACATGACCATGTGGCAGGTAAATTGGCTAGATGAAGCAAGATTTGAATGGGAGAATTATAGTACTAGCAAGGATTTGATTCAAAACCTCCAACAAGGTTATAATGAATATTAAAAATTTACATGGTATGGGAATACATTATGGTATAAATATATATTATAACTCTATAAGCATTCTCTCCTGAAACATAAAATTCTTCAAGAACTTCATGCCTCTCCACTTAGAGGTCATTCTAGATTTTTGAAAACATGATATATAATCAAGTAGGATTTATTTTGGGAAGGAATTAAGGGGGATGTTCATAAATATGTGGTTGAATTAATGGTATGTAAAAAAAAATAAAGGTTAAACCATTAAGACCCCAAGTCTTTTGTAGCCTTTATCCATCCCTATCTAGTGTTAGGAGGAGGTCTTTACATATTTCATTATAGTGTTAACACAATGTGAGGGTAAAAATGTTATCATGGTAGCTATGGATGGACTCACCAAATATGTTCATATTTTTTCCTTATCATAGCCTTTATTTTATATAGAATATATTATAATTTTCTCACTATAGTTCAATAATTAAATGGTACTCCAAAGATCATTGTAAGTGGCAGAGATCCCATTTTTACTAGTAATTTTTAGATTAAATCATTTACATGTTTAGGCACACAATTGGCTCATATCTCATCATATTATCCTTAATATAATGTATAGATAGAGGTAGTCAATAAATGTCTATAATTTTATCTTCATTATTTTTTTTTTAACAAACAAGACAAATGGCTTCATTGGCTACCACTTACTAAATGGTGTCACAACACTAATTTTTCACACTTATTCCAAGATGTCTCTATTTGTGGCATTATATGGGTATCACCCCCATATATAAATTCATATTTGATAGTTCATCCTAAGGTTAGATATATTTAGGCACACATTCACCATCAATAAGAGGTGTTATTTATTTTATGAGAAAATTTAAAAATGGCACAAAATAGAATGAAGAAACAAGTAGATCAACATTACAGTGAGTGGAATTTTGTCATAGGTGATTGGGTATTTGTGTGTTTGTATCTATATAATAATATGTCTCTAAAGTAATATATAAATAATAATAAGTTGTCACAAAATTATTATTGCATGTATTGTGGCTTACAATTTGGAATTACCTCCATTTGATTACATGCATCTAATATTCCATGTATCTTTCCTATAGAAATTAATTGGACATAGAGTTTCCACTTAGAATAATTTAATTGAATTGGATGAATAATGATGAGTCATTATAGATACTAAATATATCATTTACACATGCACTAAGTAACTATAAACTAAATACATTAAGGATTATTTGATCAAATGGAAGAACCTGCATTCTGAAGATGCAGCATGGGAGGATGAAGTGTTCCTACAACAACATCCTAGTTTTATTCAAAATTAATGACAATATTTTTTGAAGGGTAGGGGCATGTTATAAATTTAAACTATAGTGTATTTAAGGATATGTGTGGATGACTTGTGGCTTGCACACCTTCATATTATCTTGTTGCATTACTCTATGTTCTTAGTATGGTTAGCCTATGGAATAATCTTGGATAAGTAGAGTATATATAAGAGGTAGTGGTTAGTATTTTATCATCATATTTGAAAATTATATTCTTATTACATTATTTTGGTGGTTTCCTCCTTGAAATGAATTAGTCAAAATGTTCAAGTATTTTTATCTTTCATCAATTATTGTTGTGAATCTATTTATTCTAATCTTAATTATGTGATATATAATTTTATTTTTGTGAATCCTCTAAGTAATTTCATTACAAGAAACTTCCATATGTCATCCCCTATGGTAAACTCAATTATAATTGATTCTACCTATTTTTTAAATATTATGTAGCTATAATAATAAATTTGTGTCCATAAATGGATACTAGATTTACTTTACCTATCAAAAAAAAGCCCCACAAGTAAAATGACCATGGTGAAACAATAAACTATAACTAATGCAATGGTGCATGATTAAAACTATTATATTTTTAGCATTGTAAACATATTTTTTCATATTTGATACATTATAGGTTAATTATAGGCTAATAATAACCTTGGTGTAAGAGTTTTTGAGACATGACATGTCTATTTAAATGCTCGCCACACTCACTATCTTACATTTCAAAGAGTGCAGTGCAAGTTTAATCTTTGCTTAAACATCATATCAATTATCCATCAAAACCTCATTTGAATGTATCATTTCAAATAATAAAATAATGGAACACTTCACACTATAATTTCCATTTATCATTTCATAAAAAATGGTTTAGTATATAGGCTTGATAAAGTAAATTATAAATATTAGTGTAATGTTCTATGTGTATAGTATTATGGGAAATAGAAAGAACAATGAAGGTGTTCATTTGATCATAAGAAATAGAAGGATTTTATAGTTGTCATATTGTGAAGTTTATGTGATCATAATCAATAGTCATTAATGATGTTGCACTTGCCACAACATCTACATAGTGGTTATCTTTATTATAATATCGATAAAAAACATGTTAAATGTCTATGAGAGTTTATCTATAATTTATTTATATGGCATAGTATGTTCTTCTTTAGTTTGGTAATGATTAGTAACTTAATTAAAAACCTATTGAGAATCACCAAAAACATGAATGCCTTTTATATCTAGATTATGTGATATTGATAATCCAATGATCAAGGCCTCATATTCAGATATATTATTGGTGAAATAAAAAGATAATTTGTAAGATAAAGGAATGTATTCACCTTTGGTGGTACATAATATAATTCTATCACCTACTCCTATTCAATGTTTTAATCCATCAAAGAACATTGTCTATGGAGTGGAAGATATATTATATTCCTTGAAATCATCCTAAAAATCCTTGATGAGTGGAAAAGAATATGATAAAGGAGATGTAGATAATTGGTTGGCTATGACTTGAACTTTTATTAGATTTTAGGATACAAATTTTAGATAAAACTCTATGAGTTGCATCACCCAATTTGTTATGATGTTATTCAGATGTGTTTTATTAATAAGGAACCTTAATGGATATTATTTAGTTATAATATGAACCTCATATTTGAGAAAATAATGTCATAATTATTGGGTAGAAAAAAATAAAGCTAAACATAGTTTTCCATGGTTGTATTTTAGCATTCATAATTGGCTAACTGGTAACTGATATAATAGATTGCATGTTCTTAATGATTATCATCAAATTGGTCTAGTAAGGCCTTTAGGGCCTCATGGGTAGATAATATGTAAATAAGTAATGGTCTATCTAGAATAAAAGGCATAAATTTTGGTGGGTTTGATAAATAGGTTTTTATCTTATCAAATCTTTATTGACATAAATTATCCCATATGAATTTTTTATCCTTTTTAGTAAACATTTGAAAGGGATTGTTTTATCAACCAATTAGGAAAAGAAATGTTGAATAGCTTGAATTCAGCCCTATAAACATCATATTTTTTTATATTTCTTAGTAGTGGAATTTCTATGATATATTTTACCATTTTTAGATTAAATTCAATGCCTCACTAAGAAATAATGTATCTTAGGAGTTTTATTGAAGAAACCACAAAATACATTTTTTTGGAATTTAATAGAAAATTTATTTTGTATAGGTGCTCAAATATTTGTCTTAAATTAGTAATATGGTCTCGATGGTATTTTGATTTAGAAACTAAATCATCAACATAATCCTTAATAGTTTTGTGTATGAAATCATGAAATGTATGATTTATGGCCCTTTGATATATGGCTCCTATGTTTTTTAATTCAAAAGGCATGACTATGTAAAAAAATGTTCCCCAAGGAGTGGTAAATGTGGTTCTTTCTTGATCTGTAATGTTAATTTTGATATGGTTATATCCTATAAAACCATCCATAAATGAAAATGTCTCATACACATCTATGGAATCCATAATCATGTTGATATTAAGTAAAGTTAAATCATATTTAGGGAAATCTTTGTTTAATTCATGATAATTAGTGTAACTTCAAATGTCATCATTTGGTTTTTTAATAGGGATAATGTTGGAAACCCAGTAAAAATGTGCAATGTCTCTTATAATTTTAGAGTCTAGATGGTTTTGAATTTTATAATGTACCAAAAATTCCACATTATGATGCATTTTTTGTATTTTTTATTTTACCAACTTTGCCTCTAGGTATAATAATATATACGACATTGCCACCAATGGATCAATCTTAGGCATATCTAAATAATCCCAAGAAAAGAGTTTAGTAAAATAATGAAGGATATTTTGATATGTTTTTCCTTCATCCTCCTACATCATTTCAACTAATATAACTGGTCTATGGTCCTTATCAATTCTAAAGTAATATTTGACTATTTATTCATTTAACAAAGTAGATTTTTCTATGATAAATGGTGCAGTAGGAATAGTATTTGATGCATAATGTTGGATATATAGATTATTTTTTCTCACAAAACTAATAATGAGCATAGGTGGCATGATGAAACTTATTATTATAATAAAACTAATGGATATGCTCATATTCCCCCAAGTACTCTAGTAATGTTTTATCACTAGAAAATTCATTTATTGTTAGAATTTTTAGGGGATTAACATCATTGGTTAAATGATGATTGACCATTTGGATCTCAATTTTGTATATATCCATACATTTTATTTTGGAATTTTGGAAACAAATTATACTTCAAGAGATATTCTTATGTTTAGTAATTTCTTTTGAAAAACCCAACCCTTGTTAGTTTATATTATTTATAGGAGAAATAGGCTGTGTTGTTCCTTGATCATCTTTACCTAACCCTTATCCTTTGTACCATATTTGATTAAATATTAAGAACCAAAATAATATTTATATGCTTATGGTGTAAGTTGGATGGGTGGTTGAATCATTTCAAAATGTTTGAATGGATTATTACCCATTGGATATGAGTAAATGAATCCCTGATGACAAAATTTAATACATGCATGAAAAACGGAGGAAATTGCATACATATCATGTATCCAAGTTCATCCCAAAATAATTTTATAGTTAAAATAATTAGGCATAAACTTGAACAAAGTGGTTAATGTATGAGGGCCTAAAATAATATTGAATTTTACCTGTCCTAATATTATACATCAAGTTCACCAAAATGTTTAACCCTAAAATGAAATGTATGTTGTATGTTTTCAATTTAAAATTATTTAAAAATATATAAATTAAATGACACAAGGGTGATAATTATATCTATAGTAGGACAATTAAATGCTAAATTCAAATATAAGCATACACTAAATTTATTATGCTAAGATAGTCTAAATATGGAAATTAGAACTAAGATAGATATAAATATGACAAAAAAGATAAGTATATAGTTTCTTTTGATTATAATATAATTATATATCTAGAATAGGATAAAATTAGGTAGGAGAAGTTATGGAATAATTGTGAGATTCTAGATCTAATGCCCTTAGCTATCTAGATAGTTACATCAACCTTGGATGGTTGTATTAACACTAATGTCTAAGTCTGATGATAGTATCCTATAAATAATATCAGGGGAAATAATATGTGACCACTTAGATTCCTCTAGGTTTTTATTCAACTTCAATTATGGTGTATTTAGATCTGGGTCATGGATGATCAATCTTTGTGAAATGGAAAAACCTTAGTTTTCCATCTTCAATGTGACATTGGGGGAAAATGGGTTAGTGGTAACATGCTTTCAAGCTAACCCCAATGACCCCACTATCAAAAGACACTACCTACATATCCAATAACCTAAAGAGGGATTTAGACTAGTGTATTTATCCCCTATATTTTGGCTTATGTGTAAGTCATGTAATCTATGTAAAGTAAGTACAAAAATGACATATCTTGTAACTTAGAAATTTGAGTTCTTGGGCTCCTCATTTAGTACTTTAGACCTATAGATGTGATGTACCTATGATTGGTATGTAAATGATCAATATTTGATAAATTTAATGTTTAATAGAGTAATTTTTGATAAGTTCCTTGGTCTCTTTGGTATTTTATATGTGTTCATAGATGAGTAATGAATTAGGGTTGATCTCATATTTATATCAATCCCTTCAGAGTAATAACTCACATTAAATCACTTAGGCCAACCATTAATATATGTTTCATTTACAAATTGGATGAATTTAAGACACATTACACTTACGTTAGGTTAGGATAGTAACATTGATACTACTATCTATCCTAGATGTTAACATCTAGGGAACAAAAAAATAGTTATAGGCTGAGACCTCAAAGAGGTGTATGATAAGTAAATTTTAAGCATTCTATGTAAGATATAATATCTATTTCATAAATATAAGAATGGTCAAACTAAGAGATGGTCCAAATGGCAAAAGATAGATTAGATGTAAGGCTTACAAAAGCAATTAGAGTATAGAACCAAGAGGAACATCCAAGGTCTAATATTTCAAAGTGTACAACACTCAGGTGCTACATAATCATAAAATATCATCTAAAAATATATTAAATTCAAAATTAAAAAATATTAAAATGAAACAAATAAATTTAAATAAGGATTGATAATAAAACATCAACCAAAATTATCATAAAATTAAAAATCAAATCAAAATTCAAAACAAAACAAAATTAATTAAAATTTGATAAAATAACATGTAAATTAAACTTTTACACTCAAAAGATAAGGTTCTAATTTTTAATAAAATAAAAATTCACATTACAAAACTATATGGCTAAGGGATCCACCTAAGGGGAGAAATAATAAATAACCCTTGATTACCTCCTAAAGGTAAGAGAAAAATGATACACAACTTGATTACCTTCTATAGGTAGGAGAATAATATCTTGAAAACCTCCCATAGGTATGAGAAAATATCTCAACTACCTCTTAAATGTTGGCTAAATACATCAATAGCATCCTCAATATACCTCCCAATGTCAAAAATTACTACAATTTACATGAGTAAGAATAAGTGGTAAACCTTATACTTGGAATCCCAATGCCAAAAGTAACCCAAGAAAATATCTCTAATGTCTTGTGTTTTTTTTAATCGACTAAAATTACAAATATCTCAATAGATAATACATATGTAACACTACCACCAATGCCAAGATTTTAGTTGTTGCACTATTACTGATGGTTTATTAATTTTTCTTTCTATTTAGTCATGATTGAATTATCACAAAGTATAATAATCATATACATTTATGTATTGAATAAATTATAGAAATGTAAACTAAACTAATAAATTTTAATCTAAAATATCTCAAATTAAGCTAGAGCTACAATCAAAAGAAACAAACACAAATTTATAACTTAGTTTCAAAATCATCTTCCATTATGATATAGATTTGATTAGCTCTCTTTGAAATTTGGTTTCTCACTCTTCGAATGCAAGGTAAAATAGGTAGCATTTTGGTGTAAAATTCTCTTTGGTAGTCTTAATTCACTTTGGTTTTGCTTATGATTTTGATATCACTTCATTAGCATATGTTAGGATGATCAAAGTGATGGATTTCATGATTAATTATATATTTATAAAGGAAATATCCAATGATGGAAGCTTATTTAGATATTTTAAATGATCTAAATAATCTAAGGTGGATAATGAGTTATCATCCATGAGGATGATGAGCATTTCAAATAGTTGAGATAAATATGGAAATGGTTAACTAAGTAAGCAAGAATGAGTCAAACTATTTGAAAACTCAAGGGATGACTCAAAGGAGGTTGAGGAAGTTGAGGGTTTGGTTAGAATGAGTCAACATGCGAGGGATATTAAGGTGGAATATGTTAGATGAGGTGTAAAATATAGATTTAATATTCAAATAAGGATTAAAAAGTGTGCACATTTGATTAATTTGATTTATTTAATTATTTAAATTTAGAGGGAAAATTTATGAATTATATTAATAGTAATAATAATTAATAGGTTTTAGGTGAATTTCAACACTAGATTTAATTTAGGTGTCTACATTTTATCCTTTTTCAAAGAGTGTTATGAAGTATCACTATTTTGAAGAATAGTAGAAAAATTAGAGTGTTGATGATTAAGAAGAAAAAATTCATCCCAAATGAATGAGAATGAGTGAGATGATGCTAAAATAAATGAAAAGAGGAGATTGATAAAGTGGGTTAGATTAGAAATAAATGAACTTATTAGAATTGATATCAAACTTACAATATTTAACGTTGTGTAAATAGGTTTCCCCTAGTTGATTAAAACTAGAGTGGTGATTGGAAAAATAATATTTTTAACCATTCAAATATTGAAAACTTAGTGTTTAATTATGAGTTAGGGGTCAATGGATCAGTTGTGTGAATGATACATCCCAATGATAGTAAGTTGTGGATCTGAAAATGGAAAAATATATTAGTTTTCAAATTGTAATGAGAAAATTACATAGATTGATAATTGCAAGTGATTGAAATAAATTAAAAATAATTTGACTAAGATTGTCATGAGATTTGAATGAAAATAGATCAATATTGGGTATAATGGAGGTATGGGGGGTGTAAAAATATATGGGATGGGTTGGCACTATATATAGAATAATTGGTTTGTTTGAAATTCATTTGTGTATTGCGATTTGGAAAACTATTTTTGAGAAGTTTATTAAGGAGTTTTATTTTGAGAGGTTGAAAAAAAATGGATCACATTCCATACCATGGGAACTATGCAGAGTGAGTGAGGAGACATCAAATACCTAAGAGGAGATGGCCTCTATTAAGTGATGTTTTATGATTTAATGTTTACATTTATGGTCATTTATTAGGGCTTAAAGCAGACTGAAACTAATTCACAAATGAGTTATATATGAATTTTGTAATGAAAGTTGTGAATTTGTTATATTAAAATATGAATTCATCAAATTTAACATCTAATTCATATAATAAGAAGGTGAAAACATGGAGTATAAATAGGTTAAAAACTATGAATTCATAGTTTTTTTGTTTTGAAATCATTGAATAGAGCAGTGAATTCATGAAAATGAGTCATAAAATCACTAGAATGAGATGCAAAATTAGTTTAGTAGCAAATTTGAATAGGGAAATGAAAATCTTAGGGAGTGAGGAGAAAAATTGAAAAGGTGAGCAACAAAAATGTGTATTTGAGAGGCAAAAACATGATTTTTAAGATTAAAAAAAGAAATTAAGAAGGATAAATAAGTAGATGAGCATTGGGGTATAAATATCATGATAGGAAATGTTTAGTTTACATTGTTTTTGCTTTTTTAATGTGCTAAATTAGTGGTAGATGGATTATAATGCTAATAAATAAAATTAATTTGATGCTAACACTTTTTTTTTGCATGAGGTATTACTAGTTTTGACTACATAAGAGTGGAGGCCTAGTTCATTGGAGTGGATTGTCAGTTTCACTAAGTATGAGTTTAGGGTTACAAGGTCTACTAGGTTATCATATATTTCATAGATGCTATATATTCAGTTAGATACGACTCTATGGTAGTGCTTGTTAAGAGATAGCATAGTGAGACAAGAACTTTTCACATGTCAATAGGGGAGATGATAATGACATTAGAGGATGTATATCAGATTTTGGGTATTTTAATATGAGGAAGATGAGTATACTATGGGTAGGGTCCATAGGAGACTACACTATATATTATATTTAGTGATGGATTGATCCCAATAATGAGAATCAGAGTGGATATTGATTATGACACTAAATTAGAGATGGATTCCTTGACTATGGTACTTATGGCTATTTTCCATGGCATTATGATACCTTAAAAGAGTAAGAGACTATGTTTGATTGGGTTATTATACATTATAAAAGATATGATGGATATGGGTGACAACTTTTCATGGGGGCCATGTGTATTAACACACTTATATAGGAATTTCAACCATACAATATATAGTGATGGGAAAGAGATAGGGTCATCTATATTATTACATGTATGATGCTATGAGCACATCATGATAGAGATACTAGAAGATTACATGAGAAATATTTATATGGATGATCCAATGGTATATGGATGGAATATTATTATTAGTACTTATAGGATATATTTTGGTGATATAGAGTTCTACATGAGGGTGATTGGTGAGCTGGGTGATGATCAAATCACCTGGAGACCATACAAGGAGATTTTATTTCATTAGCCTTAGGATGACTTGTTTTGATGATTAGAATTATGCTATTTCCAACACCAACAATGGGAAGTTTTAGGAATGTGGGACTTGTGACCTAAAATTACCTCTAGATTTTAAAGAAGTTGGCTCTTCTTTATCTCAAAAGTATTGTGGGAAAAGGATAGAAATTAAATAGAAACACCAATGCAACAAAATAAAATTTTAACTATGGTAATGTGCTTGAATTTAATTCGATCCTTAATACTAAGCACAGTGAAGCTATCTTTAGGATTCAATTACATTAAAGAACAAACAATGCATGATCAATGTAAAATATGAAAACAAATAGAATCAAAGGTTCACAACTTAGATGATTTTGCAATAACATAGAAAATATCAACAAAGGCACAGATCTCAGTCTTCTTATTAATTTTCTAGTCACATAAAAGGAACATATACATGCACAATTATAGAAACTTTCTAAATCAAGAAAATAAAATAAAGGCAAATGATATTACTGGCCACAGAAAGAAATTCTAAAACTTCTTGATAACAATCTCTTTTAGAAAATTCTCTCTCTCTCTTATGATGATGATCTCTCTTCTTTGGATACTATATGTCCCAGTTGTTTGCCTTGAGGTACTGCAAAGATACACTTCTTAGGATTCAGGGATATTCCAAATTCTTGACACTTCTTAAAAATAGATTCTAGGTGATCAAAATGATCAACAACATTCTTGGAAAAAATAGTGAGACCATCAAGATAAATTAGAATGATTTTATTTATGAGTTCCCCAAATTCTACATCCATTGCTCTTTGAAAATTAGCTCTAGCATTTGATAGGCCAAATGGCATCTTGGCATATGCAAATGTTCCCCACTTGGTAGTAAATGTAGTCTTGTGTTGGTCTTCATCAACCAACCAAATTTGATTATATCCAAAGAAATCATCTAACAAGGAAAATCTCTCTAATCTAGCCATAGTCTATAAAATTTGTTCCATAGAGGGTAGGGGATAGTGATCTTTCAGAGATGCTCTATTTAGGTCTCTGAAATCCATATAGAGCCTTGTGTCACCATTATTTTTTCTAACTAGTACTAGATTGGATACCTAGGTTGAGTGTTTGATTGGAAAAAATATTTTAGATTCTAAGAGTTTCTACAACTCATCCACCATTAGAGGTTTAATCTTTGGATTTACTATCCTCTGCTTCTGTCTGATTGGCTTAGATCCTTTAGTCAATTCCATAGTGTACTGAATGTTGTCTCTATTATAGCCATGAAGGTCTTCATAGGTTTAGGCTATTACTCTATCATATATTTTACACAAGTCAATTAGTCTTTCCCTTTCCTCTTGGTTGTAGAATTTCCAATATTTAGTTTTCTCCCTTCACTCACTTCTATCTCAGAATAATCTACTTTATTTTCTTGAAACCTTTTCTTTTCTAGGCTTACATCTTCTAGATCAAATAGGTTTTCTAAAGTAATCAAGCCTTTGGGAAGCTTATTGGTCTTTAATTGAATAATTTGGTCTCCATATGCTTCTTCAATTTTGGGTTGCAATTGATCATCAAATTCCCTTAACTGTTGCAAAAATGAGAGTACCTAAGAATCATTTTCAAAGACTTGCCAATTTTCATCATTGTCTGGGATAGTTAGCCTTACTATAACTTTGACTGACTCATTATTGACTAATAGACCAGTTGTTGGGTCAAACTATGAGCCAATCTATGTCATCCTATCTGATTCAAAATTTTGAGTTCTAAGAACTAATTCAATATTGAAAGCTTCAAAATCATCTATTAAGTCCTAAATTCTATGTCTATAGGATCTCATCCTTACATTTTTGGCTATTGCCTTTTCTCTGATTTGTTTCACCACTAGTTCTGAATCTCCTTTTACTATCATATTCTTAACTCCCTTTTTCTTGGCTAACATGTGCACATGTACTAAGGATTCATATTCAACATCATTATTAGTAAAAGAAAATTAGAAATGGATAGTTCTTAAAATTTTGTCACCATTTGGAGCAACAAGACAAATTCCTAATCCAGCACCATTTTTACTTCTAGCCCCATCAAAATTTAAGGTCCAAATCTCTAAGTCCTTTTCAGATTCTTGAGTCTTTGGCATTTATTCCCTTAAAACATTTGGGATTTCATGGTCTTCATCAAATATGACATAAGTGCCCAGACCAGTGGAGTCATAATTTCCATATGGGTCACTTTGCATCATAGTTAACAACTAGTTATTTTCCTCCTCATGGTCATGTTCAGTCTAGTCACCTAACTCTTAGACAAAGACCCTTTCTTCCTTATTCAACATAGCATGAGCTGCCTCTAATTTTGGGGTTGGTTCATTGGTGATGTGATCCTTGGATAGTGACTCAGATAGTATTTTCATTTTTAAACCATATTTGGTTTTTAGGATGAGGTGAGACCAATCAAGTGACATATATCCTCCTATCTTGGCTGTGAAATATCTAGATAAACATAGGCCAAATACAGGGGGTATATCTATGACTACCACATCTTGATTGACAATTATATTAGGGAAAGTATATAATTGCAATGGGAGTTGTTTAATTTTCCCTATTTTTTGCACCGATTTCCCATCCAGCTACATAACTCCTCTAATAAGTGGCTCATACTTTATTTTTAAAGCATCTGTTATTTGTTTAGGCATTACTATAGTACTGGCCCCTAAGTCTATCATTGCATTATGTAATAGTTTCTTTCCAACTATGAAATTCAAATAGAAGGGCTCTAGTTTGGATTTACTTACCTCTGGTGCATTATTCAAAAGGGCTATTGTTTGCAGAGGATTCATATCTTTGAGCTTTTCTTTATCAACAGGTCCTTCTTTGGTACCTGTATGTTGAGGCACTTCTTGGCCCTGTAGATATTCTTGAAATAATGTATTTTGCTTAGAAAATGGCTAATATGTCCCATATTGACACATGTGCTGGGCTCCTCTTCAGCTAATCCACCACATTCATCGATCCTAACATTTGGGTTCTTGGATAATAAGGGTACCTTGTCTTTTCTTGAACTTATCTAGGAATTACTTAATTCTACACTAGCTGAGGTATTTCTTGTCTAGCAACTATGTTTTGATGACCTTGAAATGAAGGATTCCCCATAATTTCATTATTTGTGACTTCAGGCTGTTTCATCATCCTTCTCTTGGCTCTGGTGTAGTAATTTGATTATACCACTAGCTTCTTGGAAGTAGAAGCTTCATTTAAGAATACTAACTCTTTATCTTTAACCCATGAAAACAAAGCATGCTCACGGGCTATTTCTTCTTCTCATTGTAAGGACATCCCTTGCACTTGAGCCATCATGACTAAATTTTGCATACCAAGGGATTGGTAGGATTGAGTGTCAGAAGTATTTGCAAATTATCCATCCATTCTTCTTTTCTCTGCTATCTTTTGCTATAGATTACCCATGGGATAATCTCTAGGCATATGAACATTATTACAAGGGAAACACCAGGCATTATTTCCATCTACATAGTTATTTTGCCCTTGAACAATCTCCCTATTTGGATTAGGGGGAACAATCTATGAGGGTGTAGGGAATGCAACCAATTGGTTCGATGGCTGAGGGTTAGTTTACCTTTGAGGACCCTGATACTGGTTTGGCTATGGTGGAAACATATTTCCTTGGTCAACTTGATATTGGGGTTTAGGATAAGTATTCTAATATCTTTTACGGTTAATTATCTCATTATAAAATGTCCTTAAGATGTTCTTGACATCATCCATCTCAGATGACTAGACAGGGACAAGTTCTTTAGCGAGTTGTTGAGGAAATGTATACATAGACATAGGTGGGGCTATGAAATTAGGGGTTTCTTGAGGCAAAGGTAAAGTAATATCTAGAAACATGGGCATGGGAGGCCTTGGGGGCAACTTTATACCATCTATTAAGTTATTTTTAGCTCTGACTACATAGTCATAAGATTCTGGTAGAGTTTGACCTCCAAGTGACTGAATCATTACTGATATATCTGAATTTAAGACTTTAAGATAAAATACTATATCCATGCCTAGTAATGGTCTTGCTATAGCAAGAATTATTTCCCAAGTCTTTTGAAATATTGAATTGAAATTAGTCATTACTTCTTGTGGTGCCCTTTTGATAGTAATCATTTTTTGCAACAAAGAAGATTTATCTCCCTTTTCTTTAAATCTTTCAAAGAAAAGATCTCCAAGTTGATCCCATGTAGATATTGTATTTGGGGTCAAAGATCTGTACCATTCCAGAGCCTTTCCTTTAAAAGAAGCTGCTAACAATCTTATAGCCACATTTTGTTGTGTGATCACATGTATTGCACAAATATCAGACACATCCTATAGATGTTCTTTAGGTGTTTTGAAATCTTGCCCACTAAATTTGGGCAGAGCTTTTAGGGCATTTATTGGAATAGGATCCCAAGTGGCTAGTGGTACTGGGAGAATTAGAGGACTACCAGTGTTCCAAATTGCATAATTCCTTGGGGCTATAGGTGCTCCCATGTTTGCTCTTGGTGTTACTACAAACTGATTGACCCTTCTTCTTGAATTAGTTATCAATGGTGGTAAAAGAATACCTGGGTTCACAACAAATTGAGCTCTTGTTATTGGTCCATAGCTCTGACTCCTCGTAGGTCTTTGGTTAATACAGTCTTGAAAGAAATTTCAAGATTGTCCCTCTGGGTGAGCCAAAAAATTGTTGATGCTTAGAATTACACTATTTCCAACACCAAAAATGGGAAGTTTTAGGAATGTGGGACTTGCGACCTGAAATGACCTCCAAATTTTAAAGAAGATGGCTCTTCTATATCTCAAAATTATTGTGGGAAAAAAGATAGAAATAACAATGCAACAAAAGAAAATTTTAACTATAGCGATACGCCTGAGTTTAATTTGATCCTTAATACTAAGCACAGTGAAGCTATCTTTAGGATTTAATTACATTAATGAGAAAATAATGCATGATCAATGTAAAAGATGAAAAAAAATAGAATCAAAGGCTCACAACTTAGATGATTTTGAAATAACATAGAAAATATCAACAAAGGCATAGAACTCAGTCTCATTAATTTTCTAGTCACATAAAAGGCATAGATACATGCATAGTTATACAAACTTTCTAAATCAAGAAAATAGAACAAAGGCAAATGATATTATTGGACACAGTAAGAAAGTCTAAAACTTCTTGATAATAATATCTTATATAAAATTCTTTCTCTTCTAATGATGATCTCTCTTCTTTGGATATTATATGTCTAGGTATTTTTCCTTAAGGTACTGCAAAGATACACTTCTTGGGATTCAAGGATATTCCAAATTCTTGACACTTCTTAAAAATAGATTCCAGGTGATCAAAATGATCAACAAAATTCTTGGAAAAAATAGTGAGATCATCAAGATAAATAAGAATGATTTTATTTATGAGTTCCCCAAATGCTACATCCATTGCTCTTTAAAAATTAGCTCCAACATTTGACAGGCCAAATGGCATATTCAAACATTCCCCATTTGGTAGTAAATGTAGTCTTGTGTTGGTCTTCATTAGCCAACCAAATCTGATTGTATCCAGAGAAACCATCTAGCCAGGATAATCTCTCTGATCTAGCTACAATCTATAAAATTTGTTCCATAGAGGGCAGGGTATAGTGATCATTTAGAGATGCTCTATTTAGGTCTCTAAAATCCACAGAGCCTTTTGTTTCCATTATTTTTTCTAATTGGTACTAAATCATCTAAGTTGTGAGCCTTTGATTCTATTTGTTTTCATCTTTTACATTGATCATGCATTGTTTTCTCTTTAATGTAATTGAATCCTAAATATAGCTTCACTGTGCTTAGTTTTAAGGATCGAATTAAACTCAGGTGCATCGCCATAGTTAAAATTTTCTTTCATTGCATTGGTGTTTCTATTTAATTTATATCCTTTTTCCCACAATACTTTTGAGATGAAGAAGAGCCAGCTTCTTTAAAATCTGGAGGTTGTTTCAGGTCGCAAGTCCCACATTCCTAAAACTTCCCATTGTTGGTGTTGGAAAAAGTGCAATTCTAAGCATCAACAACTTGTATATGGATTATATGATGAGATAATGTTATATTATTGGGGCACATTCTAGTAGGTCCACACACCTTTGCATGAATAGTGAAGGAGAAAGCACAGTGGGTCATGACTATTGATCTAATGATTTTAGGCTATAGTTTGTTATAATTTTAGATAGTGATATGGAGTGATAAAAGGGATAATATTTATGTAGGGGTAGTAGAAAATTATTTAAATTGGTGGGCCCAATAATCACCATTGAGATTGACTACACCATATGCACAACCATGTACATGGAGATAGATATTAGTTTCAAGTTTGAGTAGGAATCCCTAAGGCATAGGTTTGGGAGACCAAATTAGGAGGGTTGTGATAGGAGATAGGGGTTGGGAATGAAGATGAGGACAAGGGAATGATGTAGAGATGAAAAACCACATGACATAGAGATTACAAAGATTGAAGATGTTGATAATTTACAGGAGGCAGGTGTTGATGTGGATGTGGATATAAATATGTAAGTGGATAAAGAACACAAAGATAGTGAGGATAATATAATAATTTGTATTTACAATGAGGTTTATAGGGATGGAAAGGACATAGTAACAAGGTCAACACATGGTACACATACAGATAAAGGAGATATGGCTAGTCCTTCATACACATCTAGATATCAAGAGGATAAAACACTTATTGAGAGGCTTCATGAGGAGATCTAAGCTTGTGATGGGGAGATTTTAGGGTTACACAAGGAGGTATCTAGATTATAGGGGATTATAGATAATAGATGTGTTTAGGTATCATAGATTAGATGATTGTAGGCTAAGGTTGATAGGATAAATCTTGTAATTGAAAGGATGGAGAGAGATGATATGGTGACTACATTGGGAATTATGACACATAATGTGGATACTCAAACTCCAAATTAGACAACATTTACATAATGTTATAGATAAGTGATAGATACAGTTAGGATAGAGCTAGCAAAGCCTAGGGTGTTTTAGATTATGGTAAAAGCAGGTTTTGAAGGGGCCCCAAAACCCTAGTACAAGGAAAAAATATAGAGCAACCAATACATAGACAAAGTCTAAGAACTACTACAAGGAAGTAGCAAAAATAGGTTTTAAATGGACCTGAAACCATCAGATAGACAACCGGTCACAACCCAAAAAAATAAAGATCTGGCACCACCTTAGACAAAGGACGACAACAAATAAACAAAGAACTAGACCAGATTCTTTACCAACAAGAGGAACCAAATTATTCATCCAGTTCCAATATCATTTTCATTGTTTCTTTTTCTTTCAAAACAGTATCCTGGGTAGTGGTTTCCACCAGCATTGCTCCTTTTTGTGTTTCCTTCTTTCTAGTGCTTTGTCTCGTTCTTTTGCTGGGTCCCTCCAAAGCTTTAGTCTCCTCACTAGCTCTTTTACCAATATTGACAGCAGCAGCACAAATATTGGATGTAGCTTCCTCCATTTTCATTCTATTGTCCTTAATTAGTTCCCAGAGGTTTTTCTCATAGGCTTTGAGCTTGGCTGGGATCTCTCCTATCTGATTATCCATATTGTTCACTTTGTTCCATACTTCTTTCAGGGTATCTTCCATTGTTTCCACTTTCCTTTTGAGGTTCATAACCTCCCTGCACATCCAACAATCAAATTGAGAAGATACCTCTGCTTTACAATTAACCTAGTTCATTGGTGTATGTGTTTCATCATTCAGTTTTTTCCCCCTCCATTCTTCAAAATTTTTATTAGGACTGTTCCTGTCTTCTTCAGTGATATCTTCTTGACCCTTATGTTCCCGCTCTTTAATTCCATTTTGAATTTCCATTTCCATATCTTGATTATCATCCTGCCCTGTGGTTTTCATTCTTTGATGCTGGGTCCTCAACAGGGTCATCCTGGACAAAATTAGACTCCGCCTCTTTCTGGTTTTCCTCAGTGTCTTCAATTATGTTTGCAAAATCCTCCTCTGTATTAACATCATCTTTTTCATTCTTCTTAGGACATTCTTCATCCTCATTAGAGTTTGTAGCCCGACTTTCAGTTCCTAGGGTGTTATTATTATTATAGGGATAGATTGTCACACTAGACAAGGTTATGAGAGCCATAGAGAAGGACACATATTAAAGGATTTTATATGAGAATGTATTTCCATGTGTGTATAGGGATCCATACTTTAGAGAGTATTATATTAGGCAATCTATCTTAGGGAGATCAATGCAGCCTATAGAGTTAGAGAGATTTATGGGATAGGCTACACAACATGTGATGGGTTTGACACAAGGCACAACACAATGAGATGAGCTGATTATAATATTATACACTCCATCAAATGGATAGGTCAAGACATGTCATAGTTTTTCTGATGATTGTTTCATCGATGTATACATATATTGTAGATGTATCTTTTTGTACAGACACACTTTATATATATATATATATATATATATATATATATATATATATATTCATGATTTTTATGACACTTGTATGATGTGGATGGACCCTATGGACTATACATGGATTGTATATGGACTTTGTATGAGTTTTTATGTTTATTTATTCATGGTTGATGGATATATGGATATGTAGAGTATTAGTTATACTTCTTGCATTTTGATTCACACTAGCATATATTAATTCTTTCTCAGAATTTTATTATGGATTATGACATGTATGATTGGAGTTATGGATGCATGGATAATAATTTGAGATAGCTACTTTATTTTGTATTTTTTTCTTGCATTGGATTTATAACAATAATTAGTATTAATCAACCTAGTGTTTAATATAGATTAAAACACATTACCACCAATGACAATAAGTAACCATGATGAATATTGATGTTTTGGGCATATGAACTAAAAAAGAATAAATTGTGTAAAATCAAAGTAGGTCATGATATAGATAAACCATAACCATACTATTATGCAATTCAAAAAATAATCTTTAAAGACACAAAAAATGAAATAATTAAAGCAAGAGATAAAAACATAATTAGTCTAGATTATGTAAACACACACAAAATGACAATGAATCAACATTTAATCATTCTGAACACAAATAATATATAAACAAACAAACAAATTTTAAACATTCTAAAGATGAATAAATGACACAATGATACAAAATAATCACAACTCACAAAATGATTAAAGAATAAGTAACCAAGTGAATGGTTAAGGATAAAAAGGAATAAATTAACCAACTTAATGGTGAGGGATAAAATGGATAAATAACCAACTTAATGGTTAAAGACAAAGAGAAAAACCAGCTCAATGGTTGGGGATAAAAAGAAATAAATAACCAACTAAATGGCTAAAGATAGAAAACACAAATAATACAACAACCAAATAAGCAAGGGATAAAGTAGTGAAAACTATAAGAAAGTAATCAATACCTAATATATATGCCAGTCATGACCAAAAAATAAAACAAAAAAATAAGAAAGGGATCTATGTATGCTAGTCATGACCAACTTCATTGAAAACACTTTTAAGGATGTGTAAAATGTTTTTACTGGTTGCCTCATCTTAGCCATTACCTTTTGGGTAATAAGGAGTGGATCACTTGTGTTTTATGTGTTAGGTTTGAAACATATCCTTAATATAATTATTTTTTAATGATTTTCCATTATCATAAATGAGAGTGGAAGGAATACCAAAGTGGAAAACAATGTGGTTTAAGAAAAATTTGGAAAATTGCTTTCCAATGACATAGGTAAGGGAATTACCTTGACCCACTTGGTAAATTACTGTATTATCATTATAATATGATTATATTCATCAAAATAACTAGGATTTATCTTTATAATGAGGTCTAATCCACATGTGAAAAATGCCCAAGGTGTTGTGATAGGTTATAAAGCTTGCAATGGACTATGGATAAGGTTCCCATGTTTTTTACAAGATATACATTTCTTAACATAGGAACATGAATTAGATTCTATTATAGGATAATAATAACCTAATCATAGAATATTATTTACAAGGACCATCCCACTTTAATTTTCCCCACATATACCCTCATCGACTTGTCTAATTTACAAATTAGATTAATCAGAATTTAAACAACATAAAAGAGTTATATCATAGCCTCTATGATATAAGGTATTGCCAAGGATATTTTAGTGATAGATGAATTTGATAAAGGACCTACATTTATTTTTTTATAAGTTATATGGTATGTTATTATTATTAAGGTTAGTATAGATGTCAGAGTACTAGGGAGAAGTGGGACCAAATACCTCACAAACAATTTCTGAATTTGGTGTATCATAAGCTGGTATCATTAAGTAATCAACCTAAAACTTGTTATTCTTTGTGCTTAAATCCAATAGGGAACCAATGGCACCCATAACATCTACTACCCTACTATTGATTCTTGAAATTTTTAAAATCATCAAAAACAAGAAAATGTTAGATTCCCTATTAGATTTCCATCTTGAAACCTGCTATAAGACCTTCATAATCTAAGGGAATTTAATTCTAAAAGCTTTAGGAATGCAATCCCCATTTGGTGTGACTAACAATATACCCACCCCTGATCTGTGATTAGTAAAGGAACCGTCAAAGAATAACTTTCAAACTAGAGATTCATCTATAGACATTATTACTTCATCCAAGAACTCTATAATAAAAGGTGATTTGTCATTGAGAGGTTGTTTGTTCAACACATCTACTAAGACCTATCCTTTGATTTATTTTTGATTAAAAAACTCTAAATCAAACTCACTAATAAGTATAACATGTTTATCCATCCTATCAGTTAGAGATATTATGGATAAAATATATTTAAGATGGTCTATCTTAGCAATAATCTTGGTTTGATTGTTGATCATGTAATGTCAAAAAAATTTAGAATAAAAAATAGCATCTACGCATGCCTTTTTTATTTAAGAGTAGTTGAGTTCATAAGATATCAAATTTTTGCTTAATTGGTACACTATTCTTCCTTTTACATTTTCATCATGCTATGTTAATAATGCCACTAGTGCAAACTAAGTAGTAGAAATGTATAACAAAAAAAATTTCCAACAATAGGTGACATTAGTACTAGTGGGTTGGAAAGATATTTTTTAATGTTTTCAAATGATTTTTCACAATTCTCATTCTAAGTAAAAGAAGTTTCCTTTATCAACAATGTGAAAGGGTGAGTAATGTCTACAAATTGGAATATAAAACATTGATTGTTTGAATGTTTCCTTGTAAACTTATAAGTTATTTAAGATTATTAGGTGGAGGCATATCCATGATAGTTGAAACTTTAGAGGGATCAACTTATATAATGCATTATGAAACAATGAAACCTAACAACTTTACCGATGTTACACCAAACACACAGTTATTAGGATTGAATATCATGTTATACTCTCTCATGTGTTCAAAAATATGATAAATCACTTGAGGGTGTTCTTCCCTAGATTTATATTTAGAAATAATATAACCAACATAATCTTCCATGATGTCATGAATCATGTCATGAAAAATGATAGTCATTTCCCGTTGATATGTATATCCAAAAAATTTCAAACCAAAAGGCATTACTTTGTCGTAAAACTTTCTCCATGGTGTTGTAAATGTAGTTTTGTGTTGGCCTTCAGTACCATTTTTGATTTGATTATAGCCTAAAAAACTATCCATCAAAGATAGCATATCATGACCTATCTACAATCATGCCTATGTTCGGCAATGTAAAATCATCTTTTAGAAATGATTTGTTGATTTCATGAAAATATATGAAAAATATAATTCCTTATGGTTTATTTGATACTAGTACAATGTTGGATATCCAATCTAAATAATCAATAAGGTGTATAAAACTAACATCTAATTACTTCTTTAGTTCCTCTTCCACTAGTAATGTAATCTTCGAAAGCATCTTACATAGTTTCAATTTGATTGGTTTGGCATCTAAACATACCACAAGGTGATATACAAATAATTATGGATCAATCCATAGCATATATCCATAAGACCATGTGAATACATTAGATAATTCAAAAAATAGAAGTGTAAATATGTCCCTTTCTTCTTAAGTGATATTGCAAGTTTAACAATTTTAGGATCTTCTTATGTGCCAAAGTTAGGATCTTCTTATTGAAAGTCACAAGAATAATTTCTTCAAATAGAAGATTTGATTCATTTTTTTTATTTAGGGGTGGTAAAGGAAGATGAAAATCCTCCTCAAAGTCTATTTGATTTTATGTAGAAGTTGAACTAATATTGTAATGTAATTTTTGTTCCCCAAAATATGTTGAATCATCTAACTAAATCAAAAACCCTTTATTGTGATCACCCACTAGATTTTGATCCCTTATTCTTAAGAATTTAGAAATAGCCTCATCTTTCTAGAAATGATCAAGCTAAGGTGTTGTGTGGTGGTCCCACTTTATGATGGAAGGACATGCAATATCAAGTGTAATAATGAAATTCTCAAGAAAAAGGTTGGCGAGGGAAAAACTTTCTAAATGACTAAGTATGGAACCTATGTCACTGTCTAAATAATCATCCTCTAAATCACTAGAAGAGTCACTTTGAAAAAGCGTGAGATATACATTAAGTGGATTAAATCATATACCATGTTTGTATTCATTTGTTTATTGTGATAGGTTTGATGGATCCTTATTCATGGAGGCCAAGGCCTTTACCCTTATAATTCATTATGTTACATATGATGGACTTAGCAATGGGATACTTGTTATTAGAAAATCAGGTAGATAGTTCATCATAATAAACCCAATAAGGATTGGAATCATTGATTTTTTCATCTGAAAGGAAACCGCCTTATATAAATATTATCTTTGCAAGATTCATAACCACTCTATTTTCATTTCGATGGTGGGGCCTACCATAGTTATTTGGATTGGTATGGATTTTAATTGTGTAGTTAAAATCTTAAATTATATACTTGTGAATTCCTTTATTGATGATATTAAAATGGGATGAAGTCGAAGAGGATGCTTTGGAATCAAGTGGGTTATTTAAATATTTCTCAACAAAAGGGTGATTTAAAGCTTGCTTTGTAGACGGTTGATTTGAAGCTTGCTCAGATGGTTAGTTAGATGCTTTGTTGGTAAAATCCTTTTCAATAGAGATGGAAGTAGTTGAGGTATTAATTTAGCCACTAATGGGAGGTGTTTAAAATAATGTTTTTGATGGACATAGTTTTCAAGTGAAGGATAGTCCTAAATGGGAGTAAAGTTATCATCAATAACTGGTAAATAGTTTAATTTTTGGTATTTTCCTTTCAATAACTTGAAATATTAGAAGGATTGAGGATCACCTTGTATAGTAACTTCTATACCTACATGGGAAAATTTAAAACATTGGTTTAAGGTGGATGGGATGGAATTAATGGAATGTATCCATGGACATTCAAGAATTATGTTGTATGGTAGATCAAGATCAAGGACATGAATGAGAGTTTTGTTCTTATAGATTATTGATCACTATTTTCATATGATTTTATATTAATAATGTTTGTTTCCAATGCTATTATTGGATATCCTAGGTGTTTTATAATCTATAATATACATATATTTAGTGTCGAACCATTATTTGTAAAAACCCATTTTACCTTATACCTAGAGATGGTAACCTCTAAGTATAATGGGAGATTATGATATGAACCTAAAGGAGAGACATCATAATGATCAAACATTACATGATTATTAGTGGTTAAAGAATCTATTAATGCTTGGAAATTTATAAGATTGATATCTTCAGGGATGCTTGAGTCTTGGAGAAATTTATACAAGATATCTTTATATACAAGAGATGTCTTGAGAAGGTCTAATATTGAAACATTTGTTATTATCTTCTCAAGATGGTCGATAATGTTATACTTTTATTAAAAATTAGAGGATGATACACTCAAAAGGGTAATATTTTTATGCATTTTGGTAATGGCACATTATTATGATGGAAAATTAATGACACTAATATGTTTATGCATAAAATTAATATTATTGAGTATATAATAAAAAAGAAGACTTTTTTGATTAACATTACTAGTTTCAAGTTATTCTTTGTTTTGCTTTCTGTTTCCCTACTTGTGATTGGGGAATGGGTCTTGGTATATATCAAGTTTTTGGTTATTAGATAGTTTAGATGGCTGATGTTTTATTGATATGTCACCTCTATCAATGAGGTCTTGAACATAGTGTCTGAGTCACATACACCTATTCATAGAGTGTCCTTTGATCCTATGGTATTCAAAATACTCATCTTATATATACTAGTTAGGTTTAGGAACATTTTTGTTAAAGGGTTTGGTATTAGGACATGTGATCATGTTTTTGTTAGCTAGCTTTCAAAAAAAAAATCATAAGTGTTACCTAGTTGAGTGAATTTATGCTTAGGTCTTCCTTATCTAGGTTGTCCACTAGGAATATTGATGTTATTAATTGGTTAAGTTAATGTTTTGTTTGATGTTGAGGGTTATGAATCTATTTGACATCATTCACACTGTCTCCAATAAATTTCTTGTTCTTGGAAAATAATTTTGGTTTTTTGTTGGTTTAGAGGAATTATTATTTTATTTAAATATTTTTATCACACCTAAATTAATTATTGTTCTTTCTACCTGAACTCATTTTTCAATGATTTAATCAAATGACCTTAGGCATAGGAGTAAAAAATGGTGTCCTAAGTATGAATTTGAATTGTTCATGAATATTTCCACAAGCTTGGTTTCAACAAATGACCATGTGAAATGATTTTCCATTGCTCACCCTCTTTTTAAGAAGAAAGAAAAAGTTTCATGTTGCATTGTTTGGTCTTGTGTAAATTTAAAGTGGTTAAATATTTTTTGATATTATAAGAGAAGTGGAAAAAAACATTTCTAGATAATTCCTAAAAGGTAAAAATAGATACTTTTGGAAGGTGTGAAGACCATTCAAAGGCTTGAACCCTAAGACTTTGTGGTCTTAAATGCAACATAGATTCATTACTATAAGCAATATCCACACATGCATGATAAAACCTAGTTAAATGTTCTTTGGGATCCCCTTTACCTTTGTATTTATTTAATTTTTGGATTTTGAAGTATTTAAGAAAAGGTGTGGTTATTATACTTAAATAATACGGATATGAACAAATTTAATCAAAATTGAACTATTTTTGCCTAGAAGAAGCACCATCTTGTAAGCCTTGAACTCTATATTTTATATTTTGAAACTATTGTCTAAGCTATGGGGATAGTTGGTTTATTTGACTTAATGGATTAATGAAATTGGAGGGTTAACCAATTAATTGGTTTGTGTTTTATGAAATTTGTTGGTTAAATTTGTTTAGAAGTTGGCTATTAAAATTAATGTTTTGAGGGTTCAAAAAAAGATTGAAATTAGGGTTATAAGCAAGGTTCATTGGGTTTGGATTTGTATTATACCTAAAATTTGTTAAATTTGAATTTGGTTTAGAACTAAAGTTTGTTTTATTTTAATTTGGGTTGAAACCAAGGGTGGGATTATTTAGAATGTTTATGGTTGCATTCATTTGGTTTGGGTTTGCATTGAAGTTTGAGTTAGTTGGTGGGTTATTTTTTAAGTTCATGAAGTTTGAATTACTATTGTAACAAAATTAGATTGATTAAACGAATTTAGATTAGACTGATGTGGGTGCATGTTATAGTTTAAATTAAATGTATTTGAACCTAGGTTTGAATTAGAGTTAGTTTGGTTTGGTTGAAGTGGGTTTTGGATTGGGTTGTTTTGATTTTGGTTAAGGTTAAAATTAGAATTTGTGTTTAGTTTATTGAAGTTAAAATTAGGATTGAATTTAGAATTATTCAAATTAGTTGGTGTTTGGTTTTGGTTTAAATTTATGTTAGGATCTAGGTTGAATTTAAATGAAGGATTTGGATTAGAGTTAAACTAAGTTATAGTTGGATTGGAATTTGGGTTGGGACATGGATTGCGATTTGGATTGTATGGAACCACTCCAAGAGTAATAGAAGAAGAAAATAAATTTCTTAAACTACTATTTAAATTCAGATTGTTGAGCATACATGAAGCAATAATCAAATTAGGATTAGATGGTTTATTTTAAAAATATAGAATGAGTATTCAAGATTTGATGATTTTGATTAGGAACAATGGGTGAGCCTTTAATACTATGATTGGGGTTTATTTATGACTTTGAATGAAGATTCAAACTCAAATTAATTTGAACATAACCTTTTAAATTTAGATGTGCATTCAAATTCAATGTAATCAAATTTTGATTGGTTAAACTTGAATTAGATGAGATGCCCATGTTCATGTTTTGATTGACTCATTACATGATTGCTAAAATTGAATTAAGATTCAGGTTTTGATTATTGGGTGAATTACTAGTGAGTTTGAAGGTGGGTTCAAACTCAGATTAATTGGATAATTATATCAAGGTAAATCAGGATTCAAATTCACATTGGGGTTACCAAAAGGATTTGTTGGTTGTGTTGTCCCCCAAAAATATGACTCATTTTTGGGACAACATTTGAACTATTTTGGTCTTACAGACCAAAATTGTCCCTTCCCTTTTTGAAATTTTTCTTGGACATTCAAATTCCTCATTTTTTAAACTTCTCAAGAATCTATAGACTCTATAGGCCAAGTTCAATGGGCTTTATAGGTTGATTTCTACAGACTTGATTTCTACAAACTCTACAAGCAAGTTCATTTCTATAGGTTCAAAGACTTCTGCAGGCGGGTTCAACCAAAAGAATCAGTTTCTAACACTTGGTCATTTTTGAGATTATTTCAGTGCCTTGGTTCAATCAAACAAACTTCATCGGAAAAAAAATAAGAAAATAATGCTTGAACCATTGAACCACTTTGGTTCAAAGGTTCAACGAGTACAAATTTTGAAAGTTTCAACACTTTTGGTTCAACGATGGGTTCAATCAAAGGAATGGTTTAATGGCTTGGCTCAACTAAGCATTTCAAATGCTTTGTTTCAAAAGGTTGGTTCATTTGCTTTATTTCAATGCTTTGGTTCATCCTTTGGTTCAATCAAATGGTTCGTCAGTCGGTTCAAGGCTTCATTTGAATAGTTGAACCAAAGTTTGGCTCAACGGTTGGTTCAATGTCTTTTGGTTCAAAGGCAGGTTCATTCAATTGGTCCATCAGCTTGAAGAATTTTGGTTCAAAGCTTGCTTCAATGTTTATTTCAACCAAGCGGTTCAATGTTTTGGTTCACTCAATTGGTTCACTCACTTGGTTAAATGCTTTGCTTCATTCACTTGGTTCAAAGACTTGGTTCAATCGAAGGGTTCATCGCATTGAACCATTTTGGTTCAACCAAGTGGTTCAACATTTGGTTCAACCAAATGGTTCAACAGCTTGGTTTAACCAAGTGGTTCACTCAGATGGTTCAAAGGAGTGGTTCAAATGCAAAAGTTCAAAGAAGCCTCCCGAAGGACAAGTGTCCTTGCGGAGGGCACTTGGTTGACAAAAGTACCCTTCAGAAGGGTCATTTTCAAAGAAAGATGCAAAGGTGATTCTTTCAGATTTTTGTTTAAGGAATTCAAAAAAGACTAAGGCAAGAAGAAATTCCTTCAGACTTTTTGTCTGAACAAATTCCTTCAGACAAAAAATCTGAAGGAATTCAGGAAAGTAGCTGTAGGTAGAAATCCTGAAGAAATTTACAAAAAGTCAAATGGAATAATTCCATGGACTTTTTATTTGTGGGAAATGTTTGAGGACTTTTTGTTCATAGGAATTTGTCTATAGACTTTTGTCCATAGCAATTTGTCTATGGAGAAAGCCCAGGGAAAATACCTGCAGGAATTATCTGCAAGAAATATCCACGGGAAATGTCTACGAAGACTCTAAGGAAAAGGCCATTGAAGGACCCCAAAGGGTAGGTGCCCTTGTGGGGGACTCTCAGCTGTCAAATTGAAGGACACTTCCCTGAAGCCAAAGGGTCACCTTCCCTTCAGGAAGATGTAAAACATGAAGCCCAAAGGCCATTCAAAGACCACCCAATGGGCAGATACCCTTGCAGGGGGCTCTTCCTGACCCAAAGTAGATCATTTCTTAAGGCCCAAAAGGGCAGGTTCTTTCCAAGAAAGTGTTAAATAGAAAAGCCAAAGAAGGACCAAGGGGTGATGTGCCCAAAGATGTCAAATTCAAGACAGTGAACTAGTTATTGAAAATGTATTGATGGGTGTGCGAATGTCAATTTCAAAGCTCATAAAATAGCCATTGATCCTTGTAATCTATAGACCCAAATGCATTCATAGGCTTTAAGGCCAAGACCAGTAGAAAGTGAGGAAGGAATAGAACAACAAATTGAATCCAGGACCTGATTCAATTAACCAAGAAAGGAGGAATGATGAAAGAAGGATTGAATCACCACATGGACATTGGAAGATGCAAACTTTCAACAACATGACTTGTTTCTCTGCATTGAGAAAAATAAATGCATGGATACCCCTAATTTCCAGCCTATCTTCCTAACAGTTTTAAATGCAACATGATGTGTTACTATTCCCGAGTCCTTGAAGAAGCTATATAAAGGACTCTCTTTTATTGTAAAGGGATCTCTTTTTTGACAATCAGAATGAAACTCTGCCCAAATTGGAAGGCATTACTGAGACTTTGAGCTCAGATTATTGATCATATTTTGTTACTGGAATAAGAAAGCAAGTGACTTTTCAGACTTTGTGCTATGATATCTTTGTTGTCCTTTTCCTTGATATATTTTCTATTCCTTTAATTCAACAAGTAGAATTAGTGACAATAGTCAGGAAGGTGCCTTGAAGAGTCAAGTGTGGAGAGACTTTGTGCCCCCATAATTGCCTTTAGTGTGTTTTCTTTTCATTTCTATGTAAAGGACTTTGGGATGACTTTGTGCCCTCATTGCTCTTCGTATCTTACTCTTGAGAAATTTAGGTAGAGACTTTATGCTGCATCTCAATTTGCTAGTTATTACATCCTTGGCTACATTTTGCTATTACTACCAGGAGTACTCTTGTGGCTAGCTGAACAGTACTTCTGAAAGAAGAGGAGTGTTTTTTGTCATTTCCCTTGAGTTTTTCCTTTGATTTGCACACATCATCTCTAAAGAAAGAGAGATGGATGGTTTGTCTTACCCTTGATTATTATTGTTTATTTATATATATCTAGTATATCTATAAGGAACCTCCCCTTGATGAGAGGAGAGATTAGTCCCCTTTTGATGTGGTAAAAAATTTCACATTTGGATGACTAGTCTTCCTACTTTGGCTGATCAGACCTATTTTGTTTATCAGTACACTAATCGACAAAATATTTAGCTAATAATTTTTGGTGACTCTATTGGGGATATAATATCCATTATCCATTTATAATCTATCCATTCACCTCCACACTAATCAGTAAAGAATGCACAGTTTAAATCCTCAAGCTGCAAACTAAAGTTGGTGAAGCAAGGTCAAATCTTTTCCATTTTTGTTTCACAATCTGGTAGATTCAAGGTATACACAAAGCCAAAGGGCTAAAGGTATCATTGAACCTATATTTGAGTTGGTACAACAAAGTGATTTTGATTTGTTTCCTTCACCATCTCATCTCCAATGAACCAAAAGCTTTCCTCCTACTAAAGTCAGATCTCGATTTCCAAACAAAGTATCTACTTCTACTATTGATAAAGCTTTGCCAATAATTACCCCTCTAAGATTTGTTATCCCTCCTTTTCATAATCCTACAATGGCAGTTCAAGGCCCATGGGGTAATTCTTTTGGTCCTTTCAATCTTACTCCACCTCTACATGAGCTTCCATGTAGTTCAATGAAGATTTTACCCAAATTCTATGGTGATGGGAAAGTTCATCTTGATGAACACATTATAGCCTTCAGCATAGCTTTTGGAGTAATCAGAGTATAATTTGAAGATGTAGTAGTTGGGCTATTTGTAGAAACATTACAAGGTGATGTTGTAGATTGGTTTTATCATCTACAAGATCGATTAGTAACTGATTGGAATACTCTCAAAGATAAGTTTAAAGCCAGATTCAATCTTGTAGAAGATGCACATGCACTTCTGGCTCAACTTACATAGATGAAGAAAGAGCCTTATGAGCCTATGAGAGACTTCATAGCTAAATTTGACAAAATGAGAAATAGAATTCCTATAATAACTCAACCTATAGTTGAGAATCTTAAATGCTTTTTCATAAATTCTTAGTTACCTGAAGTAAGTTTTCTTTTGATATGTGTTAGTCAAATAGATCTTGTTGTAGCTCAACATTTGGCCACTAAGGTAGAAGATGATCTCATCTTAGTAGGGAAGATAAGAAGAGATCCAAGAAATAGAGCTTCATCATATTCATCTACAAGCACCACAGATCCAATGGTGCAAAAATTGGCAAATGAGTTGCTTGCTCTCAAAAAGCAAATGGCTCAAGGAATGTCTTCTGCTCCTTCATATAGAAAGACATTCCCAAATCAGTCATATCAGGGTAATGCTACTAGGAATCAAGGGCAATAGAATCACCTTCCTCCCCCATAAGAGAAACTTGCCCTAGAAGCTCCTCCAACTAATTCAATAATGTGATATCTTAAAGCAGAATCAGAGTTCTCTTTCAAGCTTGAATTGAATCAAAAAAATGACGTTGATCTCCTTGAAGACAATCAAGAAGAATCAGCTGGTGACTCCCACATTGGTTTCCTAAAATACCAGGATGAACCTAGAAGCAAAGGAGAAACTTTTGATGGATCATATGCGGTGTTTACTAGGTCCAAGAACCAATCATTACAACAAGCTGGTAAAGAGAAGACATAAGAGCAACCTCAACCAACAGTCATGATTGCTAAGTGTGGAACCATTCTACCTTTTTAGTCAAAGGATCTGGTGATCACCCAAAAGGCAAATACATTAATTTCACCTTCACTTTCTACTTCAAATTCACAAACCAACCCTCCTCCCATCCCTCATAAAACTTAGAAAGTTGAAATGCCTTTCTCTGTACATGGCTCGATTCAGCCATTTGACATAATCAATCATGTCAAAAAAATAAAAAAATAAATGTCTAAATTTGAATATTTGTAGTCCAATCCTGATCAATTGGATAAATTGATCCAATGTGTTAAGAACCAAACCATCCCTACAGGACAAAAGGCTAAAAAGGTAATTCATAATTATCTAAAGAACATGCCTATTCCAAATAATCTGGTCATTACTCCTCCAGCTACTCTTAGAAAAATAGAACCTTTCTATGTTTCCCTATTAATTAATGGCCACAAGCTAAGTAACTGTATTATAGACTTAGACGCATCTGACAATGTCATGCCTGCTAAAGTAGCTAAGTCCCTTGGTCTCACACTGACCAAGACATTTGGTAGATGTTTCTCCATGGAGAACAAGCAAGTACCATTACTGGGGCAAATTAAAGATGCCCAATTTGCATTTTTAGCCATTCTAGACAAGAGAATCAAGATGACTATCTTGGTGGCTGATGTCCCAGCATCCTATGGCATTTTGCTTGGATGAATTTTATTCAAGGACGTAGGAGGATAAATAAGCATGGATCTATCTAAGGAAAGGATCCTTGTACAAGGTGTAATGAAGAGGTTGCTCCTTGAAAAGGAAGAAAAATATGTGGTCACCCAAACATTAGCCCCTGAAGCTCAAATTCTTATTGAATTCACAAGTATGGGTAACTAATTTCTATCTACAGATGAAGTGCATGAAACATCTGATATAATTCTTGAAAGGGTCAACTCAAAAATTAGTTTAACTAGAATAGCAGAAGAACTAGTAGGCTGTAATACAGA
Source organism: Torreya grandis (assembly GCA_037957365.1). NCBI lineage: Eukaryota > Viridiplantae > Streptophyta > Pinopsida > Cupressales > Taxaceae > Torreya > Torreya grandis. The sequence goes on along the minus strand of JARHVA010002465.1, from coordinate 108,598 downwards.
TGAAGAAGGATCCTCCATCTCTGATGAAGGAAAATCTAAAGAAAAATCAGTATCAAATGAGATATGGACTTTGGAATTTGATGGTAGTTATTCCTCTACCGATTTAAGAGCTGGGATTGTGTTGATATCTCCTCCAGGAGATATGTTTCCTTCATCTTACAAATTATAGTTTAGCAACACTAACAATACAGTTGAAAATGAATCTCTGTTGCTTGGAATGAAGGCTGCTCAAGAAAAAAGCATCAAGTTTCTTCATGCCAAAGGGGATGCTAAATTAGTGGTTTGTCAAGTAAGAAATCTTTACCAAACCAAGAATGAAAGATTACGCTACTACAGTAACCTAGTTTGGGACCAAATTGAAAGCTTTGATGCTTTCAACATTTCTTCCATACCTAGAGAGTTTAATGACAGAGTTGATGCACTTGTTATTTCAAGAACTCTCTTAGTTCCTCATTCAGATATCAAAGAAGATAGGTATATTATTGAGCTGGTCTATAGACCAAGTGTTCTTGACAATGCTGATTATTGGCAAGTATTCAATGATGATCATCAAATCATTGCTTTCCTGGAATGAAAAGACAATTTTGAACAACTACATTTTGAGGCCAGTAAACCTCAAAAGTATGAATCAGCCTCTGAATCCAGTTCAGATATAAATGAAGAATTCTTACAGCTGAAAGGAAACAAAATTCCCAAAGGCTTGGTTTCTCTTGAGAAGTTATTTGACAAGCATGATAGATTCATCAAGCAAAAGTAAACAAATTCAAGTTTCTCTTAGGGATTTGATCAAGTAAATCTGACCACTAAAGAAAATCCCAATATGGTCAATATTGGTAAGTGTTGTACCCTTGAAGAAAGATTCAAGTTCACCACTTTGCTGTATAAATACATAGGTGTATTAGTATATTCTTATGAAGACTTGAAGTCTCTCAGAACAAATGAAATTTTCCATGACATTCCTCTCAAGGCTGACTCAATGCCCTACAAGCAAAAATATATATAGTATAATCAAAAAATATCAGGTACTATTATATCTGAGATATAAACAATTTTAAATGCTAAAATCATCTTCCCAATCCATCATTCTACATGGATTGCAAACATAGTGCCTATAAGGAAGAAGAATGGTGAAATTCACATTTGTGTAGATATCAAGAATCTAAATCAAGTATCTTTGAAAGATAATTACACTTTGCCAATTATGGATCAAGTGCTTCAAATAGTAATAAGTTCAGAGATGTTATCAATGCTGGATGGATTCTCAAGATATAATAAAGTTGAAGTTGGTGAAGCAAACCAACATAAGACTGCAATCAACACACCTTGGAGTACATTTGCATATAGAAGAATGCCTTTTGGCTTGATAAATGCTGGTGCTACCTTTTAGAGAACAATGGACCTGGATTTTAAAGATGAGATAGGTAAATTCATAGTGGTATACCTTGATGACTTGGCTATCTTTTCAAAGTGTCGATCTGATCATGTACTCCACTTACAACAAGTGCTAGAGTGCTGCCACTAGAATTGTATTTCCTTGAATCCTAAAAAGTCTATTTTTGGAGTAACAGAGGGGAAACTCCTTGGACACATTGTGTCTAAAGAAGGCATAAATATTGACTCAGACAGAGTCAAGTCTATTCAAGAGCTTAATTTTCCTACAAGCAAAAATGTTGTTCATTCTTTCTTCAAAAAGGTGCATTTCTTACAGAGATTCATCCCTGAATTTGTTGAGAAGACTAGACACATTGTGAACATGATGAAAGAGAAGACCATCTTCATCTAGACTAAAAAAGGCAAGTCAGCATTTTAGAATATCAAGACTGCCATTACTCACACCCCTACCTTGGTTTGTCTAGATTATAACAAAGATTTCATCATATACAGCTATGCATTTGAACACACTCTTTCAACAATTCTTATTCAATAGGACAAGGAAGGTATGGAATCTCCTATCTCTTTCATGATTTGCCCTCTCAAAACCCATGAGATGAAGTATTCAAATGTAGAGAGGCATGCTTATGCATTGGTGAAAGTAGTCAAATATTTTCACTTCTATATTCTAAATTCACACACTAATACCTTAGTTCTTGACACTACAGTCAAGTCTATATTAACTCAGCAAGAGTTTGACATGAAAAGAGGTAATTGGATTGAAAATATCCAAGAGTTTGATCTAGACATCAAGCTGACAATGTTGGTCAGGAGTAAAGGCCTATGCCAATTAATTGCTGACAATAAGCTAGAAGACACACAATGTGAAGAAACTAAAGTGGAAGAGACACCAACAGTCCTTTTTGTCTCCACTACTAATGAGTGGTATTTAGGTATCACTCATTTCCTTACCTATGGTGAATGTCCTGCTCATTTTTATTATGAAGAAAGAAGGACTATCAAGTTGAAAGTTGCCAATTTTGTCCTTTGGGACAACGGCTTGTATAAGAGAAGCATAGATGGAGTATTCCTTCATTGTGTAGACAAAGAGAAACAAAGCTAGATTTTGAAATATTTCCATAATATGGCCTATGGAGGACATTATTTTTTTCCTATCACTGCTCACAAGATTCTGTGAGCCAGGTATTACTGGCCAACATTTTGCCAAGATGCACATAAGTGGGTGATAAAATGTGAACTCTATCAATAATTTCTTGGAAGACCCAAGTTAGCTACTATGCCTCTCAAGCCAGTGATCATAGAAGAACCTTTCCAGCAAAGGGGGATTGATTTTATTGGGACAATAAACCCATCTTCAAGTGTTGGACATGATTATGTCCTTATAACAACTGACTATTTCACCAAGTGGGTAGAAGCAATCCCAACTAAGCATGCTACTTCAAAAGTTGTATGCAACTTCCTCAAAGAGAATATCATTTCTAGGTTTGGAGTTCTGATCAAAATTTTTACTGATAATGTAGCTTGCTTCACCTCTCAGGAGATTACACAATTCTATTTCTATTATGGAGTTCTACTCTCACTCTTCTGATTATTTTCTACAAGGGAATGGATACGCTGATTCTAGAAATAAGAACCTAGTAACTATCATCAAGAAGCTAAAAAATGACAATCAAAAGACATGGTACAAAGCATTGGTTGATGCTCTATGGGTAGATAGAATCACACCAAAGAGGGCAATTGGTATGTCTCCTTTTCAACTTCTTTATGATATCAATGCTGAGATACCAATCACCTTAGAATTGCCAGCCTTAAAATTGGCAAAGGCAATTGAAGATTAGACATATGAAAGATCTCTTGATAAGAGAATCATGTGCCTGACTGAGCTAGAGGAATAGAGAACCATGGTGGTGTACAAAATTGTTGCTCATCAAAGGCTCGTAAAGAAACACTTTGACCAGAAGGCCAAAAATCATGATTTCTAGATTGGGGATCAAGTCCTGCTATGGGATAAAAGGAGAGAACCAAAGGGGATGCATGGAAAGTTTGACTACCTTTGGAGAGGCCCATTTATAATTCATCAACACATTGGTGAAAATAGATATCTACTAAAATATCAAGATGGCACACTCTTTTCTCTACCTCACAATGCGTAGCATCTGAAACACTTCAACTCTTAAAATATCATATTATTGCATTTATATATATGTATATTTGTGCAATTTTTAATTCTATTTTGTTTTGTTTGTTTCCTTTTTGATGCCTTTCATTTTTGTATAATCATGACTCCATATCCCAATGGTACACATGAAGACACTGGAGATTCTTCATTCTACTCCCTTCAATTCATTTTACAATTGATAGAAGTTCCCCAAATGGAGCTAGTTGTTGTCCCCCAAAAATATCACTCATTTTTGGGACAACATTTGAAATATTTTGGTCTTACAGATGAAAATTGTCTCTTCCCTTTCTAAAATTTGTCTTGGACATTCAAATTTCTCAAATTTCAAACTTCCAAGAATCTACGGACTCTGTAGGCCAAGCTCAATGGGCTTTACAGGTTGATTTCTACAGACTCTATAGGTAGGTTCATTTCTACAGGTTCAAAGACTTTTGTAGGTGGGTTCAACCAAAAGGATCAGTTTCTAACACTTGGTCATTTTTGGGATTAGTTTAGTGCCTTGGTTTAATAAAAAAAACTTCATCAACAAGCATTTAAGAAAATAAGGCTTGAACCATTGAACCACTGAACCACTTTGGCTCAAAGGTTCAATGAGTTCAAAGTTCAAAAGGTTCAACACTTTCGGTTCAATGGTGGGTTCAATCAAAGGAATGGTTCAATGGCTTGGTTCAAGCAAGCGGTTCAAATGCTTTTTTTCACTCAGTTGGTTCATCCACTTTGTTTCAACACTTTGGTTCAATCAAATGGTTCATCATTTGGTTTAAGGCTTCATTTGAACCATTAAACCAAAGTTTGGTTCAACGGTTGGTTCAACATCTTTTGGTTCAAAGGTGGGTTCATTGAATTGGTTCATCAGCTTAAACTATCGGCTTGAACCATTTTGGTTCAAAGCTTGGTTCATCGGCTTGGTTCAACTAAGTGGTTCAATGTTTTGGTTCACTCAATTGGTACACTCACTTGGTTCAATGCTTTTCTTCATTCTCTTGGTTCAAATACTTGGTTCAATCGAAGGGTTCATCGCATTGAACCATTTTGTTTCAACCAAGTGGTTCAACATTTGGTTCAACCAAATGGTTCAACAGCTTGGTTCAACCAAGCAGTTCACTCAGATGGTTCAAAGGAGCGGTTCAAATGCAAAAGTTCAAAGAAGCCTCCCAAAGGACAATTGCCCTTGTAGAGGGCACTTGGTCGACAAAAGTACCCTTCAAAAGGGTCATTTTAAAAGAAGGTTGCAAAGGTGATTCTTTCAGATTTTTGTTTAAGGAATTTAAAAAAGACTAAGGCAAGAAGCAATTCCTTCAGACTTTTTGTTTGAAGGAATTCCTTTAGACAAAATGTTCAAAGGAATTTGAGAAAGCAGCTGTGGGCAGAAAGCCTGAAGAAATTTACAAAAAGGCAAATGGAACAATTCCATAGACTTTTTGTCCACAGGAAATGTCTGTGGACTTTTTGTCCATGGAAATTTGTCCACGAGAATTTGTCTGCAAAGAAAGCCTAGGGAAAATACCCACGGGAATTGTTCACAAGAAATATCCATAGGAAATGTCTACAAAGACTCTAAAGAAAAGGCCACTAAAGGACCCCAAAGGGTAGGTGCCCTTGCAGGGGACTCTCAGCTGCCAAATTGAAGGACACTTTCCTAAAGCCAAAGGGTCACCTTCCCTTCGAGAAGATGTAAAACAAGAAGCCCGAAGGCCATTCAAAGACCACCCAAAGGGTAGATACCCTTGTGGGGGGATCTTCCTGACCCAAAGTGGATCATTTCTTAAGGCCTGAAAGGGCATGTTCTTTCTGAGAAAGTGCCAAACAAAAAAGCCAAGGAAGGACCAAGGGGTGATGTGCCCGAAGACATCAAATTGAAGACAGTGAACTAGCTATTGAAAATGTATTAATGGGTGTGCAAGTGTCAATTTCAAAGCTCATAAAATAGCCATTGATCCTTGTAATCTATAGACCCGAATGCATTCACAAGCTTTAAGGTCAAGACTAGCAAAAAGTGAGGAAGGAACATAACAACAAATTGAATCTAGGACCCAATTCAATTAACTAGGAAAGGAGGAATGATTAAAGAAGGATCAAATTTCCAGGTGGACATTGGAAGATGCAAACTTTCAATACTGTGACTTATTTCTCTACATTGAGAAAAAAATGGGTAGATGCCCCTGATTTCCAGCTTGTCTTCCTAACAATTTTCAATGTAACATGATGTGTTACTATTCTTGAGTCCTTCTTGAAGAGGCTATATAAGGGACTCTCTTTTATTTTAAATGGATCTCTTTTTTGATAATCAGAATGAAACTCTACCCAAATTGGAAGGCATTACTAAGACTTTGAGCTTAGATTGTTGATCATATTTAGTTACTAGAATAAGAAAGCAAGTGACTTTTTAGACTTTATGTTGTGATATATTTGTTGTTAGGGAAATTTTTCTTATGTCTTTTTCCTTGATATATTTTATGTTCCTTTAATTCAACAAGCAAAATTAGTGATAGCAGTCAGGAAGGTGTCCTGAAGAGTCAAATGTGGAGAGACTTTGTGCCCCCATAATTGCTTTTAGTATGTTTTCTTTTCATTTCTATGTAAATAACTTTGGGATGACTTTGTGCCCTCATTATTCTTCATATCTTACTCTTGAGCAATTCAGGTGGAGACTTTGTGCTATATCTTGATTTGTTGGTTATTACGTCCTTAGCTACATTTTATTGTTACTACCAGGAGTACTCTTGTGGCTAGCTGAATAGTACTTCTAAAAGAAGAGGAGTGATGTCTATCATTTCCCTTGAGTTTTTCCTTTGATTTGCACACATCATCTCTGAAGAAAGAGAGATGGATGGTTTGTCCTACCCTTGAGTATTGGTTTTTGTTTATATATATCTAGTATATCTATAGGGAACCTCCCCTTGATGAGAGGAGAGATTAGTCCCCTTTTGATGTGGTAAAAAATTGCACATTTGGATGACCAATATTCCTACTTTGGCTGATTAGACCTATTTTGTTTATCAGTATGCTGATCAACAAAATATTCAGCCAATAGGTTGATGAGATTGAAAGGGCATAATATCTTTGGTACCTTAGGTTTCATTAATTTCCATAAAGAATACATGGCTTGTTTGAGATGACTCCTCATGTAATATAGTTTTCCCTTTGCCTTGGAAGAATTGGGGATGGGGTTGTGAGGATGTTAAAAGGGAATTTATAACCTATAAAAAACCTTGTGAGGTAGATTGATTAGGATTGGAGGATGAAGGTTCTTTGCTTGCAATCAAGTATTATAAGTTTTACACATCACAGTTAGATGGGATTTTTGCTCCAAATCCCAATGCTTAAAGCAATACTTCATTCTTGTTTGACATGATATATTGATCAAAGAAGGGTGGAGGTTGGATAGATTTGGGTCTACCTTCATCTTGGCAAGTCCATTCTTCTTATAGTTTAGTTATCTCATTTATTTTTACATGATGTTCTTGGCTGGTGAATTGAAAGGAATCATTATTGAATAGACTGGCCCTTGCATTTGTGTTTTTTAGCATGGTCATTTGCCTAGTGATATGTGACATGACTAGGATAAAATAAAATGACTCAAATAAATGGAATATTTAAACTAAAACACTAACCAAAGTGACCAAACACCTTTGATTCCTAAAACAAATTAATTTGAGTTTTTGGAAAAAGATTGATTTTAAGATGTCTTGATAGATTTAAAAACTCAAAAGAATTTTTTTATAAAAAAAATATATTACAAAACATGGAAAATAAAAGGAAACAAAAAATAAAATATTACTCCAAATAGTCAAGCAATTGCACATAAAAGGTGTAAAACTAGGATAAGGGTCATGGATAATGTTTGGGCCTATTGATGTCACTTAGTTATCCATGCTCTTATACATGGATTAATATTTCAAGTAAATAACCATGGAGGATCCTATCATTCCCATAGACCATTGAGTTTAGTTTTGAGGGTGTGTGGAAGGTAGCTTTTCGATGCTAAATATTAATTGATGTACCAAAGTTGAAAGACAAAAGAGGATTTATTGGGATTAAGGTTTGAAAATGATTATCTAAAGGGAATCCTCAAATATACCTATTGATAAGTTTAGGCCCAATTTTATGGAATAAATAGATATATTAGACACACACTATTGGGTATTATCCCAAAGTGAACAACACAATCATAGGGGTTTTAGTGTGTTGACAATTGATAACATCATATTTTGAGGCAATTATTGAAACCCTAGGTATTGGAACATGAATTACCTTAATGTCATGGTGTGATTATAACACACAAATACTTAGGTAATTAAAAAAATTGAATCTCAATTTATATACCACACTAGTACATGAGTTCTATCTTAATTCATGGTGGTGAAATCCACGGTCAATAAATCCCTTAGAAAAAGAAAAAAAAATTAGTGTTTACTTTTGATTTCTAGGTATTGTCAACAATGTGATGCTAAATAAATACCATATGCAAACACAACTTGGGTAACACAAAAATTATGAAATTAATTTTGATTACTAAGTATTATCACCAATGTGACACCAAGGAAAGAGCATACACAATTTCAAAATCACAAATAGAATGATGAAAGAAAATAATTAACTCCAAACCAAATGTGATCTAATTACTAGAAAATTTAATAATTAAATTGATACATTAGTATAAAAATAAAAGAAATTAGTTTTTTAGCCCTTTTTCAAAATTTATTTGACAAGCATTCTAAAAACAATTGGTTAAAGTGTTTTTTTTGGGCTTGGAATCAAGGAGACCTGTAATAGGGTAAATAAAAACCACAAAAACTACCCTCTATTACAAATTCATAGTCACATAGTAAAACAAACATATGAAATTGTAAATGGTTAACTACATGAAATACATAGAACATAGGAAAATACACAGTGGATGAATTCACAATTACAAAATAATTTCACAATTCAACTTACTAAATTCACAGGTATGATTGCCTATTTCATAGTCTAGAATGATGATTTTACATTATAAAAAAATTATTTCACTGGAAGAAATGATGATTTCACTACTAGAAATGATAATTTAACTATTTGAGGTGATTTCCTGAATGTGGCATGATTTCACAGCTTGAACTGTAGAGAATAGAAAATATAAAACACATAAAATAGGGGGAATAAATTCATGGTTTTGATATGATTTTAATCTAAAGGTTAAAAATTTCAAAGTTGATTAAGAATAATTTATAGTTTGGAATAATGATTCGCTAATAAGTTTGACAATTTATTTATTTACCAATAATAGAGAGTTATAGAAAACTAAAAACATAGACAAAACTTTAAAGTGAACATAAAAATGATGGTAAAAATAAAGTTAGAAAAAAGATAATAAAAATATGATAACAAATGATTTCATAGTTATGAGATATAAATTTAAAATAAATGTCTTCAATTCTATAGTTAAATAGTAGTCACACACATCTGAACAAAAAAAGCCAAAAAATGACTTGTATCTTCAACCAACACTCACAATACCAAGATTAAATACATATACAAATAAAAATAGAAAAAATCAAATGAAAAATGGTTTCTAAATGCAATTATGATGAGTATGAGATGATAAAGATGAGGGAATGGTCCCACCAGGTGTGCCAAAATGTATTGAATAAAATATATAAATGTAAACTAAACTAATAAATCTTAATCTAAATTATTTCAAACTAAGATAGAGATACAAACCAAATAAACAAATAAAGGCTTATACTTTGGTTTGAAAAGATTCTTCCATTGTGATATAGATTAAATTATCTCTCTTTTAAATGTGGTTGCTTACTCTTCCAATGCATGGTAAAATGGGCATTGTTTTGGTGAAAAGTGATCTTTGGTATCTTTAATTTTCTTTGGATTCACTTGTGATTTTGAGAACACTTTTTTCTTATCATAAGTCAAGATGATGAAAGTGATGGATTTCATGTTTATTTATATATTTGTAAATTAAAAATACACTAATAGAGGATTATATAGATATTTTAAATAATCCAAATAATCTATGGTGGTTGATGAGTCATCATCCAAGAGGATGATGACCATTACAAATGGTTGGGGAAAATATGGAAATGGTTAACTAAGTCACCAAGAATGAGTCAAAAATTTTGACAACTCAAGGGATAACTCAAAGGAGGTTGAGGAAGTTATGATTTTGGTTGGGATGAGTCAACATGTAAGGGAGATTAAGGTTGAATATGTTGGGTGAGGTGTAAAATATAGATTTAATATTTAAATAAGGATTTAAAAGTGTGTACAATTAATTAATTTAATTTATTCAATTATTTGAATTTGGAGGGAGATGTCATGAATTATATTAGGAAGAGTAACTAAAATGTCTTAGGTACATTTCTACACTAAATGTAATTTAGGTGTCTACAGTTGATAATGTTATTCTCTCAGTCAATATCTTTAATCCATGTTAAATTGATCACTAGATGTAAGAGGAGACTAAAACCATATCTAAATTTAAAATAGACATCTCAAGAGAATACCAATTATTACAAAATCTCTCGAAGGTAGGAATGTGTAATAAAACTTCAAAACAACAAGGGAGACACAAAACCAATATAATAAATACCTTGATCACACAATTACCCTTGAAACATTAATTGTTTTACTTGAGGTTTAGATTGAAAAACTAAAGGATAGAGTCAAAACTTACAACACTCAACACTTAAGGTAACCAAACCAAACTAGGTGTTGGTCAGACTTATTACCAAATTAATACCATATTCTTAAATCTATTTAACATTAATTGTCAACATAGGGTACATAGGCTTTTCAAGGATGTTAGCACTATCTATGCATTATTGATTCATAAGCTAAATTAATTACTAGTTGTAATATAATTAACTTATACTATTTTCACCATATAGATATACAAGGAAATTATTATAGTAGAATGTATAAGTTCTTCACACTTATGAGTCACACATGAATCACACTTTATATAATCAACTAGTAATGAAATCAATTCACACAACACACTTTAATCTAAGAAGAGTCAAGATTTTCAGTATAACTCCTTTTGAGGGGGCCCTCCTCATTTATAAATGAGTTCCAATCCTTCTCTGAGAGACTTACAAAAGCTTCTTATATAATTAGACTTTTCATTACTCATATCTGTAGCAATTAAATATTACTACACTATATTACAATATTCAAAAATTAAAATGCAATTATTGTCTATAATTCCATCATCCTCAATCTAATCTAGGTTCTGCCATTAAATACATAAGGTAGTTTATTATATTTAACCAAAAACACTAAACTAGGAAAGGTATAAATACTTTGCAAATAATCCAATCAACCTTCAGGTGGTTAGTAACTTAAATTTACTTATTTTTAGGCCTAACTAGGTAAAGAACAATATATGCAGTATTAATATTTCGATTCTTTTCTCCTTTTTATTGTCCTTGTCTTATTCATCCTTTGGAAACACATCTAAGATTCACTTCATGTGAGGGGTCCATATAGCTATTATAGAGGATCCTCTTCAATCATTTACTTTGTTTCTAAAATAGTTGTGTTCATCTTTGAAAACTAATTACTTATTATTATTGTAATGGTTTATTTCTATGTAATGGCTATGGGTTCCTATAGGTGAGAACCTATAGTTATTATGGGAAACTTATAAGTGAAAGCCTACAATCTGTAGTTGCTAAGGGCAATCTATATGTGGAAAGCCTGCAGCCTATAGTTGTTATAAGTAACTTGTAGGTGAAATCCTATAGCTTAGTAGTAGTTACAGGCTAGAATCCCCTTTTACTATGGGATTCTTTATAAGTGTTGTGACTAAGCAAGATTATTGCAGTCTTATTATACCCTTCAAATGTTTGTTAAATAAGGTTTCACAAGTATAATCTAGTCAAAGAAAAATCATCACTAATCCATAACAAAACATGTATATATCAATTCACACATATAATAATTAATTCATTTACATAAGTCATGGATATTTCTATGGGATTATATGAAAAAAGATATATATAATTGTATATGGATGAGGTTATAAAAGGAACAATTGGTGACCTCATCATACCCCCTACTTAACCTCTTGCTTGTCCTCGAGCAATCCTTATTTAAATTTTGAATCCATAATAATTCTTGAAATCTAAGGGCTCAGTGCAACCCATATCTTTGAAGATATAAAAACCTTTAACATCATCTATGCTTTTCCACCTTGTCTTCTCTGCTTCTCTATTAGATAACACATTCCCCTCCAAATCAAGAATTGGGAACCTAAATATGGGTGGATGAAACATCAACCCCAACCAACTTATCCTTATTTTCCTAACAAGTTTAACGTACATATATACTCTACTCATTGCCTCTCTAAGGTTCTGAGGGGAATAAATCTCTTTTTTTTTCAAGGTGTCTAAAAGCTCTACCCATCTATACAAACAAGAAATAAAAATATATTTTCCATCTCCCTCCATGATTCTCAAGTAGTGGTTTTGAACCTCTACTTGTTTCTTTGTGACCCATTATTGTGGAGTATTTGTATTCATAAAGGCAATCCATTCATCTATTATAACTTTTAAATCTACAAACTCACCCCTAGTCATTAGGGTAGCCTCTTTTCATTTCTATTGATAGTCCTCCACCTATTTTTTTCTTTGTTTCATTGAGGACATATGAGGTAAAGGAATTCAATTGGACATCCCATAGGTATATATTAGGATTCCAATTTGGATCATGTGGCACAACATATTGATGCATGTAAAACTCACTCAATTGTGCTTAAATGTCAGGGTCAAAATGCCTATAGACCTTAAACAAAGACTTAGGATCACATACCATGTAAGACTGATCACTGTATATCTTGTCATATTTGAATTTGAGCCACCTTTCCTCTAAGTATATAACATAAACCTTAAAAGGCTATCTATATTCCATTAACATCTTAGTGGTTTCATGAATTTTAGTGATCTTCTCTTTCTAATAAGTGATCTTAGTCTTAGCCTTTTCTAGGATATTTTTAAAAATCATCTTGTTATTCCCTTGATTAAACATATACCTTAAAACTTTATATCTATTTCTTAAGATAAGTTTCATCATTACTAAATTCTTCCTCAAGAAAATTCAAAAGGTCATCAGTTTTTACTATCTTAGTAGCTGAAAGGTCTACATCAATCACTTCTTCTAATGTAAGTACTTTTGTAGTGGTCTCAACAAGAGAAAACTTGTTGTAAAAAGGTACCAAATCTAGATCATTATCTACTATAGGTTCCTCTAATGGTACACTAATCCCATCTATATGTAAGGTGGATGAAGATGTTGTAGGCACTTCAAATAGAATTGCTACTAGATCCTCCAATAGCCTTTCCTTGCTTGACTCTTTTTAAATAGATGGATGAATAAATTTTGCTACCTCCAAAAGTTTTTCTAGGCCTCTCTTGCCTTTTAACTTTTACATTTTGTTCCTCAACCTATATATCTCTTTCATGGCTTGTTCCAAAGTTTGGAACTCCTGGTTATGAGGAACTGTGTCTTTCTTTATTATTTCTTTCATGGTCCTTTATTCAATTAATTCTTCTTCTCTTACAGGCTGATCTGACTTTTTTATTTATTCTTCTATATATCCTATTTTTTTGAGTAGATCCATGTCTTCCTCTATAAATCTAGGTTTCTCAGGTGATGATATACCTTTCATTGTCTTGACAAAACTATTATCTAGCTAGTTAACCATTAGGTTTATCTTCCCAAATTTCCCCTATTCTTGGTAACCCAATAACTTGACCTACCAGTTATTTTGTAACTAGAAATGTAATACCAAATAATATTTCATATTCTCCTATAAAATTTATTTCAAATTATTGAGTGAGAGGTTATAATAAATTTTATAGTTTCTCAAATTAGGTAGCATATCTAACCCTACTAAAGATGGTCTAGTTTTTTGGGTCTCCTTGCAACTGCCTGTGATATAAGGGTTCCTTTATCACTGCTAAAACTCCCATTTTAGGTAGTTTATTTTCATTAAAAAAAATTTCAAACAAATATCTCTTCAAAAAACCTAATTTTACCTTCAAATTATTGCTTGTGATGAAGAATGTTTCTTTAAAAATGGTGGTTTTGGTTGCAAGGTGCATCAATGTGTAGCTTAGGTCTTTGTTTGATTGAGATATGATCTCAAAATTGATTTTTTTCCTCATTGGATTTTAGTGTAATCATGAGATTTAACTCTGCATGCATATATTATCTATGATTGATTTCTCATAACATTCTTCCCCCCATGTGAGAGGTCACTTATCCCAAAGTGATGTGGTATGTGTAGGATAAAAGTAAATAGGATGGGGTCATGATGAGATTTTAGTATTTAGTTGGCATAGCTCATGAAAAGACTTGATAAATGACGTTTTAATTATTAAATATTCTTTTTTATATAATATTTGTTATATTAAAAAATAAAGTGCTTTTCTATGACTAAAAGATACACTGTACCTTTTTAACCATTTTATTCTTAGGGCTACAACATAAGAAATATGCATGTGAGTATTTGATAGAATGGAAGCTTAGAGTTTTGTCTCTTCATGAAAATTTTACCTTGGTGGTCATGATTTTGATTCATTATTACCCTTAGGTGATTATGTGATCATAGGATTTTGTCCTTCAATGATGCCCTCAACAATCTACATATAATCATGATGACCTGTGTTGGTTGAATATTTTGTCGATCAGCATACTGATAAACAAAATAGGTCTGATCAGTCAAAGTAAGAAGATTGGTCATCCAAATGTGTAATTTTTACCACATAAAAAGTGGACTAATCTCTCCTCTCATCAAGGGGAGGTTCCCTATAGATATACTAGATATATATAAATAGAAAATAATACTCAAGGGTAGGACAAACCATCCATCTCTCTTTATTCATAGATGATGTGTGCAAATAAAAGGAAAAACTCAAGGGAAATGACAGACAACACTCCTCTTCTTTCAGAAGTACTATTCAGCCAACCACAAGAGTACTCTTGGTAGCAATAGCAAAATTTATCCAAGGACGTAATAACTAGCAAATTGAGATGCAGCACAAGGTCTCCACCTGAATTTCTCAAGAGTAAGATATGAAGAACAATGAGGGCACAAAGTCATCCCAAAGTCCTTTACATAGAAATGAAAAGAAAACACACTAAAGGCAATTATGGGGGCACAAAGTCTCTCCATAGTTGACTCTTTAGGACACCTTCCTGACTGCTGTCACTAATTTTGCTTGTTGAATTAAAGGAACATAAAATATATCAAGAAAAAGGACATAAGAACAATTTACCCAACAACAAAGATATCACAACACAAATTCTAAAAATTCACTTGCTTTCTTATTCTAGTAACAAAATATGATCAACAATTTAAGCTCAAAGTCTTAGTAATGCCTTCTAATTTGGACAGAGTTTCATTCTGATTGTCAAAAAAGAGATCCATTTACAATAAAAGAAAGTCCCTTATATAGCCTCTTCAAGAAGGACTTGAGAACAGTAACACATCATGTTGTGTTGAAAACTGTTAAGAAGATAGGCTAGAAATTAGGGGCATCTACCCATTTGTTTTTCTCAATGTAGAGAAACAAGTCATGCTATTGAAAGTTTGCATCTTCTAATGTCCACCTGGTGATTTGATCCTTCTTTCATCATTCCTCCTTTCCTAGTTAATTGAATCAGGTCCTAGATTCAATTTGTTGTTATATTCCTTCCTCCCTTTCTACTAGTCTTGGCCTTAAAGCCTATGAATGCATTTGGGTCTATAGATTACAAGGATCAATAGCTAGTTTATGAGCTTTGAAATTGACGTTCATGCACTTGTCAATACATTTTCAATGGCTAGTTCACTGTCTTGAATTTGATGTCTTCGGGTGCATCACCCCTTGGTCCTTCTTCATCTTTTCTATTTGGAACTTTTCCAAAAAGTACCTACCATTTTGGGCCTTAAGAAATGATCTGCTTTGGGTCAGAAAGATCCCCCCACAAGGGTATCTGCCCTTTAGGTGGTCTTTGGATGGCCTTCAGGATTCTTCTTTTACATCTTCCTGAAGGGAAGGTGACCCTTCAGCTTTAGGGAACTGTCCTTCAATTTGGCAACTGAGAGTCCCCCACAAGGGCACCTACCCTTCAGGGTCCTTCAGCGGCCTTTTTCTTAGTCTTTGCAAAAAATTCCCATGGATATTTCCTGCGGACAATTCCTGCAAGTATTTTCCCTAGGCTTTCTCCGCAGACAAATTCCTATGGACAAAAGTCCACAAACAAATTCCCATAGACAAAAAGTTTGTGGACATTTCCTGTAGATAAAAAGTCCATAGAATTTCCTGTGGACAAAAAGTCCACAAAATTGTTCCATTTTCCTTTTTGTAAATTTCTTTAGGATTTTTGCCCGTAGCTGCTTTCCCAAATTCCTTTAGACTTTTTGTCTGAAGGAATTCCTTCGAACAAAAAGTCTGAAGGAATTACTTCTTGCGTTAGTCTTTTTTAAATTCCTTAAAAAAAATTTGAAAGAATAATCTTTGTGGCCTTCCTTTAAAATGACCCATTCGAAGGGTACTTTTGTTGACCAAATGCCCTCTACAAGGGCACTTGTCCTTTGGGAGGCTTCTTTAAACTTTTGAATTTGAACCGCTCCTTTGAATTGTTTGAGTGAACCACTTGGTTGAACCAAGCCATTGAACCATTTGGTTGAACCAAATGTTGAACCACTTAGTTGAACCAAAATATTTCAATGTGATGAACCCTTTGATTAAACCAAGTCTTTGAACCAAGTGAATGAAGCAAAGCATTGAACCAAGAGAGTGAACTAATTGAGTGAACCAAAACATTGAACCGCTTAGTTGAACCAAATGTTTAACCAAGCCGATGAACCAAGCTTTGAACCAAAATGGTTCAAGCTAATAGCTCAAGCTAATGGACCAATTGAATGAACTCACCTTTGAACCAAAAGATGTTTAAATAACCATTGAACCAAACTTTGGTTCAACAGTTCAAACGAAGCCTTGAATCGACTGACGAACCATTTGATTGAACCAAAGGATGAACCAAAGTGTTGAAACAAAGTAGATGAACCAACTGAGTGAAACAAAGCATTTAAACTGATTGGTTGAACCAAGCCATTGAACCATTCCTTTGATTGAACCCACCATTGAGCTGAAAGTGTTAAACCTTTTGAACTTTGAACTCATTGAACCTTTGAACCAAAGTGATTCAATGGTTCAACGGTTCAAGCCTTCTTTGCTTAGATTCTTTTTGATGAAGTTTTTTTGATTGAACCAAGGCACTGAACTAATTCCAAAAATGACCAAGTGTTAGAAACTGATTCTTTTGGTTGAACCCACCTATAAAAGTCTTTAACCCTGTAGAAATGAACCTGCCTATAGAGTCTGTAGAAATTAACCTGTAAATCCCATTAAACTTAGCCTGTAGAGTCTGTAGAGTCCTGAGAAGTTTGAAAAATGAGGAATTTGAATGTCTAGTACAAATTTCAGAAAGGGAAGAGACAATTTTGGTCTATAGGACCAAAATAGTTCAAATGTTGTCCCAAAAATGAGTGATATTTTTGGGGGACAAGAGCTGGCTCCAGTTGGGGAACATTTATCAATTGTAAAATGAATTGAAGGGAGTAGAATCTAGAATCTCCAGTGTCTTCATGTGTACCATTGGGATATGGAGTCATGCTTACCCAAAAATGAAAGGCATCAAAAAGGAAACAAACAAAACAAAACAAAATTAAAAACTGTACAAATATACATATATATAGATGCAATAATCTGATACTTCAAGAGTTAAAGTTTTGTAGATGTTACCCATTGTGAGGTAGAGAAAAGAGTGTGCCATCTTGATATTTTAGTAGAAAGCTATTTTCACCAATGTATTGATGAAATATAAATGGGCCTCTCCAAAGGGTGTCAAATTTTCCATGCATCCCCTTTGGTTCTCTCCTTTTGTCCCATAGCAGGACTTGATCCCTAATCTGTAAATCATGATTTTTGACCTTCTAGTCAAAGAGTTTCTTTATCAGACTTTGATGAGTAGCAATTTTTTCCACCACCATGTTTCTCTATTCCTCTAGCTCAGATAGGCACATGATTATTTTATCAAGAGAGCTTTCATATGTTTGATCTTCAATTGCCTTTGCCAATTTCAAGGCTAGCAATTCTAAGGTGATTGGTATCTCAACATTGATACCATAAAGAAGTTGAAAAAGAGACATACCAATTTCCCTCTTTGGTGTGATTCTATCTACCCATAGAGCATCAACCAATGCTTTGTGCCATGTCCTTTGATTTTCATCTGCTAGCTTCTTGATGATAGTTACCAGGTTCTTATTATTGGATTCAGCTTGTCCATTCCCTTGTGGAAAATAATCAGAAGAGTGAGAGAGTATAATTCCATAATGGAAATAGAATTGTGTAATCTCTTGAGAGGTGAAGCAAGCTACATTGTCAGTAACAATTTTGATCAAAACTCTAAACCTGGAAATGATATTCTCTTTGAGGAAGTTGCATACAACTTCTAAAGTAACATGCTTAGTTGGGATTACTTCTACCCACTTGGTGAAATAGTCAGTTGCTATAAGGACATAATCATGTCCAGCACTTGAAGATGGGTTTATTGTCCCAATAAAATCAATCCCCCATTGCTGGAAAGGTTCTTCTATGATCACTAGCTTGAGAGACATAGCAGCTAACTTGGGTCTTCCAACAAATTGCTGATAGAGTTCATATTTTCTCACCCACTTATGTGCATCTTGGAAAAGAGTTGTCCAGTAATACCTAGCTCATAAAATCTTGTGAGCAGTCATAGGAGCAAAAGAATGTCCCCCACAGGCCAGATTGTGGAAAGATTTCAAAAGCTGGCTTTGTTTCTCTTTGTCTACATAGTGAAGGAATACTCCATCTATGCTTCTCTTGTACAAGCCATTTTCCCAAAAGACAAAATTGGCAGCTTTCAACTTGATAGTCCTTCTTTCTTTGTAAGACAAATGAGTAGGACATTCACCATAGGTAAGGAAATGAGTGATACCTAAATAACACTCATTGGTAGTGAAGACAAAAAGGACTGTTGGTGTCTCTTCTACTTCAGTTTCTTCACGTTGTGTGTCTTCTGGCTTATTGTCAGTAATTAATTGGCATAGGCCTTTACCCCTAACTAGCTTTGTCAGCTTGATGTCTAGATCAAACTCTTTTCATGCCCAATTACCTCTTTTCATGCCAAACTCTTGCTGAGTTAATATAGACTTGACTATAGTGTCAGGAACTAAGGTATTAGTGTGTGAATTCAAAATATAGAAGAAGAAATGTTTGACTACTTTCACCAACACATAAGCATGCCTCTCTATATTTGAATACTTTATCTCATGGGTTTTGAGAGGGCAAATCATGAAAGATATAGGAGATTCCATACCTTCCTTATCCTGTTAAACAAGAATTGTTGAAAGAGTGTGTTCAAATGCTTAGCTGTATATGATGAAATCTTTGGTGTAATCTGGGCAAACCAAGGTAGGGGCATGAGCAATGGTGGTCTTGATATCCCAAAATGTTGACTTGCCTTCTTTAGTCTAGCTAAAGATGGTCTTCTCTTTCATCATGTTCACAATATGTCTAGTCTTCTCAGCAAATTTGGGGATGAATCTCTGTAAGTAATTCACCTTTCTGAAGAAAGAATGAACAACATTTTTTCTTGTAGGAAAATTAAGCTCTTGAATAGACTTGACTCTATCTGAGTCAATATTTATGACTTCTTTAGACACAATGTGTCCAAGGAGTTTCCTCTCTATTACTCCAAAAATAGACTTTTTAGGATTCAAGGAAATACCATTCTGGCGGTAGTGCTCCAACACTTGTTGTAAGTGGCGTACATGATCAGTTCGATGCTTTGAAAAGATAGTCAAGTCATCAAGGTATAGCACTATGAATTTACCTATCTCATCTTTGAAATCCAGATCCATTGCTCTCTGAAAGGTAGCACCAGCATTTATCAAGCCAAAAGACATTCTTCTATATGCAAATGTACCCCAAGGTGTGGTGAATGTAGTCTTGTGTTGGTCTACTTCACCAACTTCAACTTGATTATATCCTGAGAAGCCATCCAACATTGATAACATCTCTAAACCTATTACTATTTGAAGCACTTGATCCATAATTGGCAAAAGGTAATTATCTTTCAAATATGCTTGATTTGGATTCCTGAAATCTACACAAATGTGAATTTCACCATTCTTCTTCCTTATAGGCACTATGTTTGCAATCCATGTAGAATGATGGATTGGGAAGATGATTCTAGCATTTAATATTTTTTGTATCTTAGATAGAATAGTACCTGATATTTTTGGATTTTACTATCTATATTTTTGCTTGTAGGGCATTGAATCAGCCTTGAGAGGAATGTCATGGTAGATTTCATTAGGTTTGAGAGACTTTAAGTCTTCATAAGAATATGCTAAGACATCCATGTATTGATAGAGCAAAGAGGTGAACTTGAATCTTTCTTCAGCGGTGCAACACTTACCAATATTGACCATCTTAGGATTTTCTTTAGTGGGCAGATTTACTTGATTGAATCCCTAAGAGAAACTTGAATCTATTTGTTGTTACTTGATGAATCTATCATGCTTGTTAAACAACTTCTCAAGAGAAACCAAGCCTTTGGGAATTTTGTTTCCTTTTAGCTTTAAGATTTCTTCATTTATATCTAAACTGGATTCAGAGGCTGATTCATACTTCTAAGGTTTACTGCCCTCAAAATGTAGTTGTTCAAAATTGTCTTTTCATTCCAGGAAAGCAATGATTTGATGATCATCATTGAATACTTGAAAATAATCAGCATTGTCAGGAACACTTGGTCTATAGACCAGCTCAATAGTATACATGTCTTCTTTTAAATCTAAATGAAGAACTAAGAGAGTTCCTGAAATAACAAGTACATCAGCTCTATCATTAGACTCTCTGGGTATGGCAAAAATGTTGAAAGCATCAAAGCTCTCAATTTGGTCCAAAACTAGGTTGTGGTAGTGGCGTAATCTTTCATTCTTGGTTTGGTGAAGATTTCTTACTTGACAAACCACTAATTCAACATCCCCTTTGGCATAAAGAAACTTGATGCCTTTTTCTTGAGCAGCCTTCATTCCAAGTAACAAAGATTTGTATTCAACTGTATTGTTAGTGTTGCTAAACTATAATTTATAAGATGAAGGAAACATATCTCCTTGAGGAGATATCAACACAATCCCATCTCCTGAACCAATAGAGGAACAACTACCATCAAATTCCAAAGTCCATATCTCATCTGCTACTGATTTCTTTAGATTTTCCTTCATCAGAGATGGAGGATCCTTCTTCATCTGTATTGTAGCCTACTAGTTCTTTTGTTGTTCTAGTTAAACTGATTTCTAAGTTAACCCTTTCAAGAATTATATCAGATGTTTCATGCACTTCATATTTAGATAGAAAGTAGTTACACATACCTATGGATTCAAAAAGAATTTGAGCTTCAGGGGCTAATATTTGGGTGACCACATATTTTGATTCCTTTTTAGGGAGCAACTTCTTCATTATGCCTTATACAGGGATCCTTGCCTCAGATAGATCCATGCTTAGTTCTCCTCCCATGTCCTTGCAGAAATTTCATCCAAGCAAAATGGCATAGGATGCTGGGACGTCAGCCACTATGACAGTCATCTTGATTCTCTCGTCTGGAAAGGCTACAAATGCAAATTGGGCATTTTTGATTTGCCCCAGCAATGGTACTTGCTTGTTCTCCATGGAGAAACATCTCTCAAATGTCTTGGTCAGTGTGAGACCAAGAGACTTAGCTACTTTAGCAGGCATGACATTGTCAGATGCACCTGAGTCTATAATATAGTTACTCAACTTATGGCCATTAATTAATAGGGAAACATAGAAAGGTTCTATTTTTCTAGGAGCAACTGGAGGAGTAATGACTAGATTATTTGGAATAGGCATGTTCTTTGAAGAATCAAGAATTGCCTTTTTAGCCTTTTTTCCTATAGGGATGGTTTGGTTCTTAACACATTGGATTAGTCTATCCAATTGATCAGGATTGGACTACAAATATTCAAATTTAGACATTTGTATTTTTGTCTTTTTGACATGATCGATTATGTCAAATGGCTGAATTGAGCTAGGTAGAAAGAAAGGTACTTCAACTTTCTATGTTTTAGGAGGGATGGGAGGAGGGTTGGTTTGCAAATTTGAAGTAGAAAGGGAAGGAAAAATTGATATATTTTCCTTTTAGGTGATCAAAAGATCCTTTAAATGAAAAGGCAAAATGGTTCCATGCTTAGCAATCGTGACTATTGGTTGAGGTTGCTCTTCTATCTTCTCTTTACCAACTTACTAGATTGATTGGTTCTTAGACCTGGTAAACATTGTATATGATCCATCAAAATCTTCTCCTTTGATTTTGGGTTCATCTTGGTAGTTTAGGAAACCAATGTAGGAGTCGACAGCTGATTCTTCTTGATTGTCTTCAAAGAGATCAACATCATTTTCTTGATTTAGTTTAGGCTAGAAAGAGAACTCTGATTTTACTTCAAGATATTCCATTAATGGATTAGTTGGAGGAGCTTCCAGGGCAAGTTTCCCTTATGGGGGAGGAAGGCAATTTTGTTGCCCTTGATTCCTACAAGCATTACCCTGATATGATTGATTTGGGAATGTCCTTCTATATGAAGGAGTAGAAGACATTCCTTGAACCATTTGCTTTTTGAGAGCAAGCAATTCATTTGCCAATTTTTGCACCATTGGATCTGTGGTGCTTGTATATGAATATTCAAAAGATGATGAAGCTCTATTTCTATTTATATCTCGTCTTATCTTCCTTGTTAAGATGAGATCATCTTATACCTCAGTGGCCAAATGTTGAGCTACAGCAAGATCTATTTGACCAGCACATCTCAAAAGAAAACTTACTTCAGGTAACTAAGAATTAATGAAAAAACATTTGAGATTCTCAGCTATAGGTCAAGCTATTATAGGAATTCTATTTTTTAGTTTGTCAAATTTGGCTATGAAGTCTCTCATAGGCTCATAAGTCTCTTTATTCATCTATGTAAGTTGAGCCAGAAGTGCATGCACATATTCTACAGGTTTGAATCTAGCCTCAAACTTATCTTTGAGATTATTTTAATCAGTTACTGACTAAGCCTGTAGATGATAAAAACAATTTGTAGCAACACCTTGTAATGTTTCTACAAATAACATGACTGATACATCTTTAAATTCTACTCTGATTACTCCACAAGCTATGCTGAAGGCTACAATGTGTTCATCAGGATGAACTTTCCCAACACCATAGAATTTGGGGAAATTCTTCCTTGAACTACGTGG
This sequence comes from Torreya grandis, assembly GCA_037957365.1. Taxonomy (NCBI): domain Eukaryota; kingdom Viridiplantae; phylum Streptophyta; class Pinopsida; order Cupressales; family Taxaceae; genus Torreya; species Torreya grandis. Next base: position 85,690 of record JARHVA010002465.1, on the reverse strand, counting down.
AAGCTCATGTAGAGGTGGAGTAAGATTGAGAGGACCAAAAGCATTACCCCAGGGGCCTTGAAATGCCATTGTAGGTTTAAAAAAAGGAGGGATAACAAATCTCAGAGGGGTAATTATTGACAAAGCTTTATCAACAATAGAAGTAGATACTTTGTCTAGAAATAGAGATCTGACTTTAGTAGGAGGAAAGCTCTTGGTTCGTTGGAGATGAGATGGTAAAGGAAATAGATCAAAATCACTTTACTATACCAACTCTAATATAGGTTCAATGATACCTTTAGCCCTTTGGCTTCGTGTATACCTTAAATCTACCAGATTGTGAAATAAAAATGAAAAAGAATTGACCTTGCTTCACCAACTTTAGTTTGTCGCTTGAGGCTTTAAACTATGTGTTCTATCCCAGTTAGTGTGGAGGTGAATGGATAAATTATAAATGGATAATGGATATTATATCCCCAATGGAGTTGCCAAAAATTGTTGGCTAAATATTTTGTCGATCAACGTACTGATAAACAAAATAGGTCTGATCAACAAAAAGTAGGAAGACTGGTCATCCAAATGTGCAATTTTTACCACATCGAAAGGGGACTAATCTCTCCTCTCATCAAGGGGAGGTTCCCTATAGATATACTAGAAATATATAAATAGAAAATAATACTCAAGGGTAGGAAAAACCATCCATCTCTCTTTCTTAAGAGATGATGTGTGAAAATCAAAGGAAAAACTCAAGGGAAATGACATACATCACTCCTCTTCTTTCAGAAGTACTATTCAGCTAGCCACAAGAGTACTCCTGGTAGTAACAACAAAATGTAGCAAAGGACGTAATAACTAGTAAATTGAGATGCAGCACAAAGTCTCCACCTAAATTACTCAAGAGTAAGATACGAAGAACAATGAGGGCACAAAGTCATCCCAAAGTCCTTTACACAAAAATGAAAAGAAAACACACTAAAGGCAATTATGGGGGCACAATGTCTTTCCATAGTTGACTCTTCAGGACACCTTCCTAACTGTTGTCACTAATTTTGCTTGTTGAATTAAAGGAACAGAAAATATATCAAGGAAAAATACATAAGAACAATTTCCCCAACAACAAAGATATCACAACACAAAGTCTTAAAAGTCACTTGCTTTCTTATTCCAATAAAAAAATATGATTAGCAATCTGAGCTCAAAGTCTCAGTAATGCCTTCCAATTTGGGTAGAGTTTCATTATGATGGTCAAATAAGAGATCCATTTACAATAAAAGAGAGTCCCTTATATAGCCTCTTCAAGAAGGACTCAAGAATAGTAACACATCATGTTGCATTGAAAATTGTTAAGAAGATAGGCTAGAAATTAGGGTCATCTACCCATTTGTTTTTCTCAATGCAGAGAAACAAGTCATGCTATTTAAAGTTTGCATCTTCCAATGTCCACCTGGTGATTTGATCCTTCTTTCATCATTCTTCTTTTCTTGGTTAATTGAATCGGGTCCTGGATTCAATTTGCTATTCTATTCCTTCCTTGCTTTTTGTTGGTCTTGGCCTTAAAGCCTATGAATGCATTCGAGTCTATAGATTACAAGGATCAACAACTATTTTATGATCTTTGAATTTGACATTTGTGCACCTGTCAATACATTCTCAATGGCTAGTTTGTTGTCTTGAATTTGACGTCTTCAGGTGCATCACCCCTTGGTCCTTCTTTGGCTTTTCTATTTGGCACTTTCCCAGAAAGAACCTACCCTTTTGGGCCTTAAGAAATGATCTGCTTTGGGTCGGGAAGAGCCCCTCACAAGGGTATTTTCCCTTTAGGCGGTCTTTGGATGGCCTTCAGGCTTCTTGTTTTACATCTTCCCGAAGAGAAGGTGACCCTTTAGCTTCAGGGAAGTGTCCTTCAATTTGGTAGCTAAGAGTCCCCCACAAGGGCACCTACCCTTCGAGGTCCTTTGGCAACCTTTTGTTTAGACTCTTCACAAACATTTACTATAGATATTTCTTGAAAACAATTCTTGCGGGTATTTTCCCCGAGCTTTCTCCGTAGACAAATTCCCATGCACAAAAGTCCACAGACAAAAAGTGTGCAAACATTTCCCATGGACAAAAGGTCCATGGAATTTCTCATGGACAAAAAGTCTATGGAATTGTTTTGTTTGCCATTTTTTAAATTTATTTGAGATTTTTGCCTGCAGCTACTTTCCTAAATTCCTTCAGACTTTTTGTTTGAAGGAATTCCTTCGAACAAAAAGTCTGAAGGAATTACTTCTTGCCTTAGTCATTTTTAAATTCCTTAAACAAAAATCTAAAAGAATCACCTTTGCAGCCTTCTTTGAAAATGACCCTTCCAAAGGGTACTTTTGTTGACTAATTGCCCTTCACAAGGGCACTTGTCCTTCAGGAGGCTTCTTTGAACTTTTTCATTTGAATCGCTCCTTTGAACCATCTGAGTGAACTGCTTGGTTGAGCCAAGCCGTTGAACCGTTTGGTTGAACCAAACATTGAACTACTTGGTTGAACCAAAATGGTTCAATGCGATGAACCCTTTGATTGAACCAAGTCTTTGAACCAAGCGAATGAAACAAAGTGTTGAACCAAGTGAGTGAACCAATTGAGTGAACCAAAACATTGAACTACTTAGTTGAACCAAAAATTGAACCAAGCTGATGAACCAAGATTTGAACCAAAATGGTTCAAGCCGATAGTTTAAGCCGATGAACTAATTGAATGAACCCACCTTTGAACCAAAATATGTTGAACCAACCATTGAACAAAACTTTATTTCAATGGTTCAAACGAAGCCTTGAACCAACTGACGAACCATTTAATTGAACCAAAGGATGAACCAAAGTGTTGAAACAAAGCAGATGAACCAACTAAGTGAAACAAAGAATTTGAACCACTTGGTTGAACCAAGCCATTAAACCATTCCTTTGATTGAACCCACCGTTGAACTAAAAGTGTTGAACCTTTTGAACTTTGAACTCATTGAACCTTTGAACCAAAGTGATTTAATGGTTCAACGGTTCAAGCCTTCTTTTCTTAGATTCTTTTTTATGAAGTTTTTTTTATTGAACCAAGGCACTGAACTAATCCCAAAAATGACCAAGTGTTAGAAACTAATTCTTTTGGCTAAACCCGCCTACAAAAGTCCTTAAACCTATAGAAATGAACCTGCCTGCAGAGTCTAAAGAAATCAAGTTTGTAGAAATCAACCTGTAAAGCCCATTAAACTTGGCTTGCAAAGTTCGTAGATTCTTGATAAGTTTGAAAAATGAGGAATTTAAATGTATAGGACAAATTTTAGAAAGGGAAGAGACAATTTTGGTCTGTATGACATAAATAGTTCAAATTTTGTCCCAAAAATGAGTGATATTTCTTGGGGACAATAACCTATAAAGGGATAAATTAGTGGTCTTATAGTGGTATGAGAGAACATTTCCATCCTTCCACAAGGTGGTTGTTTTAAATATGTGTTTTCTATCCAATTTGGATCCATTGTGAACATGGAGGAGGGTGATGGCATTTATTATACTTGATTTCCTCTGCATGAGCCTACTGATGGCTTGTTTCTCTTCTATTTTATTCTTAGTGAAATGATGATGTTTGTTGATGGAATATTTGTTTATGGAAATTTTGATTTGGTAATCAACTAGCTTATCAAACTTAGGACTTATGTTCCAAAAATATCTCAGATCTCACTTGTTTACATAGTCAAATTATTTCCTATGAAGTGATCAGAAGTTGAGTATGGTTCTTTGGTGTCCCTATAGCCATAAATTTTGGTCTAAAACACTCCAAATATAGATTGTAAGTGTATAATTTTTTTATATCCCTTTATTTATTTTTCAAGGGTATGGTCATTCCTTAGCAATGCTTGAATTTTCTACTCTAATATTCCTTTACTCCTCTAGGTTGTTGGTGTATTCTATGAATTTCTCAATAGCCCATGGCCAAAGCCATAGCTCATAGTTTATGAAAAATTAACTTATAGATAATAGAGAGGTGTGTATAAGGGGTTAGGATGTACTTAAAACAACTATAGGTTGAGCCCATAACCACTATAGAGTTGTTCCCAATGGTGATAAAGGTGCCTGTAGAAACTACATAATAGATCATAGCAATTGGAGGAATTCCTTCATTAAATAAGGTACCTATAACAATGGTGAGGTTGCCTATAGTAACTAAAAAAAATTGATGTTTCCTATAGTAGTTATGAAGATCCCTTAGTAGCTCCAAGGGTACCTTGTATCCCCCTTTTTCTAGAGTTGTTTCTTTCCTATAGCAACTACAAGTTAAACCTGTAGATACTGAAGGTGGAGGTTGGAAGCAACTGGAAGGAAAGATGTGTTATAAGAAGAGAATTTTTGATAAAAATGATTCCATGTTATATATTTTTGGTTTTTACCCTTCAATAGCTAGCAAGACAATTTTCTATTCAAGCCATTTTTATAGTTTTAGGCAACCAACAAGCCGGTTTTGTCCCCAAAAACTACCAACAATTCCCAAAAGGGTTTTCATTATTAGATTTTTTTAATTCTAATTTTTGCCTATAGTAGAATGTTTATTTTGGGTTCTTACCATGTTAGATATGAATTTTATTAGTTAAGGACTATGTGAAGATATCAATATTCATACTAGAGGAGGGCTAGAATGTCCCACTCTCTTTCTTCATATGCTTGTTAGATGGTTCTCTTGTGGCTAGTCGGACATCATGCTGATCCAACACATCATTGAATTCATTTTGTAATTGCTTGTATACCTACTTGGTAAATTTATCATGAGTGAGTGTATTTTTATACAATTTCAGCCTATGGCCATTGAATAATAGATAAAATCTCACTAGATTAATGGTTTGGAGGTACACTACTCCATTGTCATGAACATGCTCAATCTAAAATGGACCAAGCCATCTGGTCTGGAATTTGCCCATGTGATCCTTTTATTTTGAATCAAAAAGAAGGGCCCAATCTCCTACATTGAAATAATTAGTCTTAATATAACTATCATGCTATCTAATCCACTATTGCTATATAAGTTCTATATTCTATACTATTTATTGTCTGTATTTATCTAAGGCATTAAGTTGTATAAGCCTTTCTTTCTGTGCTTCAGATGTATCCATCCCAAGTATTAGTGTTGTGCATAAGGTCTTATTCTCAAATTCAACTAACAAGATATGTTTCTTCTTATAGACTAACTCATATGGGGTGAATCCTGTAGTGGTCTTCCATGTGATTCTATATGCCCAAACATTTTCAAGAAGTTTAGCCCACCAATCTTTATGGGATATACTAACAATCTTAGTGAAACTATTTTCTAACTCCCTATTGGTGAATTTTACCTATCCATTGGATTGTGGATGATATAAAGTTAATTTCTGATTCCTACTCTCATATTTTTGGACCAAAGTGGTAATTAAACTAATAGTAAATTATGGTCCTTGATCAATGCCTATTTATCATGGCACACCATATCTTGTGAATATTTTTTCATAAAGAAAAGATTCCACTTTTTCATACTTGGTGTGTATAATAACCTTTACTTCCACCCATTTAGTGATGTAATCAGTACACATAAGGATGTACTCTTTATTTTTTGATTTTGGATCAAAAAATCTTACAAAATTTAGGCCCCATTTTTCAAATGGTTCAAGCACCATTTGAGGCTAAAAAGGCATCTCATTCAAATGTGTGGGTCTCCCCATATGTTGACATATGTTACAATGAACTATATACATTATTGCATCTTGATGGATTGAGGGCTAATAATACCTTATATTTGATATTTTTACTATTGTATGCTTGAATACAAAGTGCCCTCCATAAGGTTCATCATGACAAGCTTTGAGGATATCTAGAACTTCATCTTTTTTGGGACATCTTCTAATGATAGATTTAGGTGTAGTATAGAAAAATAATCTAGATAGCCAAGAATACCTACCACTTTTATGAATCAAATCTCTTTTTTGTTTAGGGAAGAAGTGTTGTGGAAGGATCCCTACTACAAGGCAGTTAGCAATATCAGCATACCAAGGTGTGGTAAGGGTGAGGGAGAACAAGTATTCATATGGAAATGATTCATTCACTATGGTATCCTCTTGAAGGGATTATAGTAATGATAGGAAGTCATACATGACATTATCCTTACCAAACTTATTTACAATAGTTAGATCAAATTATTATAATAAGAGAAACCATCTTATCACTCTACCTAGGACAGTTGGTTTTTTCATAAGGTATCTAATGGCTGCATGGTTTGTATGAATAAAGACTTGATACCTTGTTATGTAGTGATGGAGGTTGTTGATAGCATAGACTACTACCAATATTTTTTTTTAATGACTGTGTAATTTAATTATACTACCTATAGGTTCTTACTTAGAAAATTTATGGTATAGTTGAGTGCTTTCTATTTTTGGCGTAACATAGTTCCCAAGGTAGTATTCTAAGCAACTATATGAATATGGAATGGGAGCTTCCAATAAGGACCACACAGAACTGGGGTGATGGTCAACAATTTATTCAATTGTTTAAAGGTTACATCACATGTAGGAGTCCTATGAATTTAGCATCTTTAGTCAATAGATTAAATAGTGGTGCTTCTACTTTGTTGAAATTGATGATAAAAATTTTGTAGTAACTAGCATGTCCTAAAAAAATCCTGACATTCTTCTATTTTTGAGGTACAAGAAGATTTTTAATTATGCCAATTTTTATAGGATCAACATTGATTCCTTCAATCAATGCGCTGACAGAATTTGAATCGGTCGGAGCGCTTATGGGTGGGAAAAGAATCAGGGAGAATCTGGTAGGAGGGATAGACCCTGGGGGAACAGTAGAGGAAGAAGGAAAAAATGGAGGGCTAGAATCGTTGATTGATGTTGACAAGGGTAAGGATCCATGTACTTATGAGCCTACTAGTGGGGTTGGAAATCCCCCATTGAATATTGTGTTAGAATAGTACATTGAGAATGTGAAAGATAATGTTGCATATAAAAAGGAAAAGACACCTAAAAGATAGACAAGATTCCTTGAACAAAGGACATGGATGTCGTTGTTTGGAAAAAAACCTACAGGGAAATCCCTTTTTCCACCGGTGACATCTAAATCATGCTGGGAGAAAGGTGAGTTTCAAGTTTTTATCTCAGATCCTTTACTTGATTTCTCAATGTCATCCATGGAAATCACTCTTGTGGGTAAATTTCTAGGAGCAAGACCTAATATAGAATCTCTTAGAAATATGGTCAAAAAGAAATGGACTATACGTGGAGATGTTGACATTACACCAATGGTGAATGGATTCTTCTCTTTTATTTTTAATTGTAAAGAAGATTTGAATAAGGTTCTCAGTGGAAGGCCTTGGTCGTTTGGAAAATGTTCTCTTACATTAAAAAAATGGGAACCAAATATGGACTTATCAGATTCATTTTTCTTAACTACCCTTATATGGGCTAGACTACCTAGACTTCCTTTAGAATTTTGGCATGAGGATATTTTTAAAGGAATAGCTAGCTCATTTGGTGAACTAGTGGTAGTGGATAATGACACAGATTCAAGAACTAAACTCCAAAGTGCCAGAATTTATGTAAAAGTGGTAGACTTGAATCACCTCCCAAAAAAAGTGGAATTAATATCAAAGCTTGGTAAGAAAACCCAAGAGATTGTCTTTGAAGATTTGCCAAATCCTTGCTATGCATGTAAGAAACAAGGGCATTGGGTCAAGAACTGTCCCTTTAGAGGTAAAACATATCCTAGGAAGGTCCAGGATGGAAATAAATTTAAGATCCAACAAAAGAAAAAATGGAAAATTAAAGAGGACAATCGAAAGATAGGAAAGAATCAAGAAGTTTCAACAGACCTATGTATAGAAGAGGATGAAGTTTATTTTAATGAAGAGGCTGATGTTCTTAATACTATAGGAGATAAAGAGCTTTCTTTAAAAAAAGAAAATTCCCTGAATGAAGAACAGGGGATGCACTCGGAGAACAAAGAGGTAGAATATCCATCAGAGGAAAAGACAAACCTATTAAATCAAATCATTGTCCACCATAATATCGAAGATCAATACAAAGATGTAAAGGACAATGATGGGATAGAGGAAGGAGAATTGAAGCCTGAAGGGGGAAAAATTCAGAGGAAGGAGAGAGGCCTGTTACTCAGATGGGGGAGAGTCAGGTGTCAACCAAGGATGATAATAACATTCCAATGAAAGGGACCCCCATTGCAGAAGTAATGCAAGAGGAAGGAAAAAAATCAAAAGACCAAAAGAAAAAAGATGAGAAAAAGAATAACATAAAGAATGTTGAGATGAGAAGTTCTAAGGGGAAACCTAATGGGAATCTCTGGAAAAAAGAAGGAAAAGGAAATGATCTGTAATCTAAGATAAAATTGGATGTTGGCTCTCCAGATAAAGTTGGAAAATAATCTGCAAGGAAGATCAAAGAGATGGAAAGCAAATAGAATATTGCGGATGGAAGGCAGACTACTCTACTGGAATATACCTAATTAAATAGTAATGAAAATATTAAGCTAGAATATTAGGGGTTTAAACAGTATTGACAAAGTGAATATAGTTAGGAATTTTGTTAGAGACCAAAAGCTAGATTTCCTTTTGCTCCAAGAAACCAAGATGAGTAAAGAGAAAGCAGAATAGATCAAAGACTTTAAAAATTATTCCATTAAGGCTAGTAGTTCTGAAGGTGCTTCAGGGGGTACTATGATGCTTTGGAAGGAGAATCATTACTCTGGATCAATTTTGATGAAAATTAAAAATCTTATGATTGTTAAAATAACTAGTGTTGACCAGAAGGAAAGGTGGCATGTTGTAAATATCTACGCTCCTAATGTCAAGTTCCAAAGGAAAAAGGTCTGGGAGACTATCTCAAATTTCAAAAGCAAAGACTTTAGTGGTCGATGGATTATAATGGGAGACTTTAATGTACCACTATATGATCATGAGAAAAAGGAAGGTAATACTATTCAACTGGAAGGGAGATTTGATCTAATGGAGTTTATAAACAAAGAAGGACTAATGGATATGGAACTCTAGGGAATTTAGTTTACTTGGAGAAATAAGAGAATTGGCAATGAATGTATATAAGCCAAGCTCAATAGGGCCCTTATCTCTCCAGATTGGACAAAAGAATATATATGTAAGTTGGAAGTGTGCCATAGAATAGGGTCGGATCATTATCCTCTTTTTTGCATAGTGGCCAAAAGGAATCTAAAAAAGAATCACCCTTTCAGATTTGAAAATATGTGGTTGCAGCACCCACAGTTTGAAAGTAAAATGGAAGAGTGGTGGAATATACCTATTGAGGGTACGACCCTCTTTAGAGTTGTCTCCAAGCTCAAAAATGTTAAAAAGGAAGTTAAGAAATGGAATAAGTATTTTTTTGGAAATATCTTTGAGAAAAAGAATACAATCAAGGAGGAAATTAGTAGAATCCAGGAAAAAATTCAGCAAGATGGATACACTTCAGAACTCATTACTGAAGAGAGTGAAAAGCTGGTTCAATATCAAGAATAATAACCAAGGAAGAAATCTATTGGAGACAAAGATCAAGGGTGTTATGGTTGAAAGAAGGAGATAAAAATACAAAGTTTTTCCACCTCTCCACTCTAAAGCATAGAGATAAAACTCAAATTCAATACCTAAATAAGGGAGATCAGAAGATTTAAGAGGAAAAAGAAATCAAGAAGGAAATGCTATCCTTTTTCTCTTCCTTGATGAACGCTGACATAAATATCAATCTAGAAAATTAGGTTGATATCCTTTACATGGTTCCTCAACTGGTCTCAAAGGAACATAACAAAATGTTATGCTCAATACCTAAGGATGAGGAAATCTTTAAATTAGTTTGTTCTCTAGGAGGAGATAAAGCACCAGGACCAGATGGATTTCCCATGTTCTTTTTTCCAAAAATCTAAAAATTTGTTGGTAAATACGTAAGTAATGCAGTGAAGGAATTCTTTGGAGCCAAAAAGATACTTAAGGAAGTTAATTCTACTTTTTTGTGTCTGATTCCAAAAAAGACAGGAGCCAACTCACCTGACCAGTTTAGATCAATTAGCCCGTGCAACTCATTCTATAAAATCATATCTAAAGTAATTACATCTAGACTTATTCAAGTCATTCCTTCAATTATTTTTGACCAGCAAAATAGATTTATCCCAGGTAGACAAATCCTCAACTCTATAATTACTATTCATGAGAACATTCATTCGTTGTTTAGTTCTAACAATGAGGGATTCATTATGAAAGTTGATATTGCAAAAGCTTACGACAGGGTGGACTGGTTATTCCTTTCAAATAGTTTAACAACTTTTGGCTTTGAACAAAAGGTGGTTGATATTATTTATCAGTTGATATCTACCACCTCTATTGCTGTACTGGTTAATGGGAGCTCATCCCATTTCTTTAATCCATCAAGGGGACTGAGACAAGGGGACCCTATATCCCCCATTCTATTTGTAATTATGGCTGATTGTATGGGAAGATATATAGGAGAGTTAGTTCTTAAAGGTTTATTTAAGGGTCTTAAACCCTCTTCTCATCCTCTAATATGCTCCCATGGACAATTTGTTGATGATACTATATTCATGGGACAATCTGAAGTCAAGGAAGCTAAAACTTTGAAGCAAGCTATAAATTTATACTCATCAGCCTCTGGACAGTTGATTAATTAGAACAAAAGTGCAGTGTTCTTCACTAATACCCTTATTCAGAGACAGAACAAAATAGCTAAAATCCTTGAATGCTCTATTGGTTCTTTCCCATCCTCTTACCTAGGTCTCCCTCTTGGGATGAAATTACCTGAAGCCTTTTGGGAAGATCTCATTAATAAATTCAGTAAGAAACTTGTGGGATGGAAAGGAAATTTTCTCAGTCAGACAGGAAAGCTAACCCTTGTCAAAGCAAGTCTTCAAAGCATACCTACTTATGCTTTAAGTCTTTTCAGAATTCCCACCAAATTTTCAGAAGCAATTGAAAAAATCTAGAGAAACTTTCTTTGGACAGGAATAGAGGAAAAAAGGAGAATGTTGTTAATTGCCTGGGAAAACATATGTAAACCTTTCAGGGAAGGAGGACAGGGAATAAGGAATATAAGAAGCATGAATACAACTCTCTTAGCAAAATAGGGATGGAGGGTTTTTCATGAAAACAAAGAATGGAGCAATATATGGAAGCAAAAGTATTTATTTAATACAAAATCCCTCTCTAAATTCTTTTCTTACCCTGATGTAACTCGTCCATCTTTTATATGGGGACCTGTTCAGGGTACTAAACAAATTCTAGAAAAAGGAAGCTCCTGGAAAGAAGGTAATGGAAAAAAGGTGAATTTCTAGGAGGATGCTTGGCTAAAAGAAATCCCTTTAATAGAAGAATTCTAAGATAAAGAAGTAATTGACCATTGTAAGCAAAGATATGGAATAAAGGTTAATCAATACTGGCAAAACAATTCATGGGTAAACCTTAATGATATTGATCAAGATTTCAATAATATTCAAATATCCCTCAATGCTATTTCCCTCTATTCTAATATTGAAGATAAGATTGTTTGGCATGACGAGCCTAGCAGACAATTTAAAGTTTCTACCATTTTCACTTCAAAGGGAAATGTTAACCAACCTCTGTGGACACAGGCCTAGATCAAGGGTCTCATCCCTAAAATCAAAATCTTCTTCTGGACCCTTCTCCAAAACAAAATCTTGACTCTTGATAACTTATAGAAAAGAGGAATAAACATAGTGAACAGATGTATTCTATGCAAAAAAGGTTTTGAAGATAGAGATCACTTGTTTGTGAACTTTTCCTTTACGCAGCTAGTTTGGAAAGAAATCCTCAATCTTTGGGGTATTGCTTGGATTCAACATAAAAGTGTGGATCTATCTTTTAAAATTTGGTACTGTCCCTCTAAGAATCCTGATGTTCTTTTTTTATGGAAACTAACTCTTCCCCATATTTGGTGGGGAATATGGAAAGAAAGAAATAACCGTATTTTTAGAAGTAAAGAACTTCCAGGATGGGTAGTGGGGTAGAACATCATTAGAGCTATCAAGGAGAATTTTTCATTACAAAGGGATCCTAATCCTACCTTTCAAATTGATAATCCTTTAAGATCAGAAAAGTCTAATGTAAAAAATGAAAATCCTAGAATTGGTGTAAATTGGAATGTCCCCCCTCATGGGTGGATCAAAGGGAACTTTGATGGAGCTGCTAAAGGGAACCCGGGGAATGCAAGATGTGGAGGACTCTTGAGAAACCATATGGGAAATGTAATCAATGCTATTGCAATTCCCATTGGTAAGTCAAACTTCCATATTGCTGAAGCTTGTGCTACCCTCCAAACCATTAAGCTAGCTGTTGATTTGAGATATTCTAGATTATGGTTGGAAGGGGACTCCTTGAATATCATAAATATCTTAAATAATAAAAATTCTACCTCATGGTCAATAGAGGCTATGGTGATGGAAATGAAAACTTTAATTAATTTTTTTGAGAAAGTCACTATTACCCATACTTACCGTGAAGCAAACAGAGTTGCTGATTGGATAGCAAATTATACAGTTCGAGCTGGACACAAGGCGTGCTGGCAGGAGACATTAAACAAGAATGTGGATCTAAGAGCGCTCATTCATCATGATGTAATTCATGCTAAGTAGGGAGAGATCAGAATGGAATAAAAGACTAATGATTTGGGGGAGTGGATCCATGAAGGAAGATATACACTCATTAAACAGAAATGTTCTAGAGTACACGAGGAGGACTCAAAACGTGCCAAAATATAGGCGAGTTCTATTCCAAACTGGTAATAGTTGGGTTCATTGTTCAGCTGATAGGGGATAGGCATTAAAGGAGATTCGTATGGCTCATAATAGGAAAGGAGAACCAAGGAAGTAGGAAACCAAATATTGCGAAGAGTGGAGAGAAAAAGAAGATGTCTAGAAGATACTGCAGAGAGGAAAGGTTGTGAGTTACATGGAATGGCTTCATGGCTCAAAACCTCATATCATAACGGCTTTTTTCAAAAACTGGATTGATGATAGGGTTACCTTGCATGGCATTACGATGAATCTCATAGAGGAATTCATAGCGGAGGTGACGGGGATTCTAATGGAGGGAATGTAATTTTCAAAGCAGACAAGCATTTCCAATGAGGCTTTTTGCAAATTCCCTAAAACGGATGCTGAGGAGCAGTAGCTAGAAAAAAGTGGAGATTTTTTTGAATTGGAGCAGATTAAGGGCATCTGGAGGGATGTCTTATGATGTATTCACGAGTACTTCATACTTGATGGAAGAAGCAAAAGAGTCCACAAATTTTACTTTGTATTTCTCAATCACTTCAGACACAAGGTAAGAATCTCCTTTCCTTTTTATCTGTGTTTTTCCTTGCTCCAAAGTCTATTCGCACATAAGAAAAAGGAATCTCATCCCATCCTGCATGAGGGGTTAATTCTTATAATTGAAGTGCATTGCAAGAATAAGGCCATTATAAAGAATCCTTATCCGGGAAAATATAAGGATTTACGGAGTAATAAGAAAGAAATAGTAAAAGGGAATGAAAAAGCTAATTTCAAACTCTCAAGCTTCAATAACCAGATTGCTGATGAGGAAATAGAGTGGGAAAGTTCTAAAAACACTGGGGAGGAGAGTTTGGAGGAGGAAGGAGGAATAGAAAGTGGGCATTCAAATTCCAGTGAGGAAGAAGAAGTGCAAGATAAGAATGAGAAAGAAGGAGTCACTATAGAGGAAAAGTCTAAAAACAACAACCATGAGTCTGATGAAAACCAATAAGTGTTTGAGGAAATTCAAAAAGATCTAGATGATCCTGATGAGGACCCTGATCTAATTAATGAAAAGAAAAATCTAGTTCAGGTTGCTAACCAAATATTGGAAATGGGAGCTCAAGTAAAGGAAGTAAGTAACAAAAAAGAAAGTCCTGCTGAAACAAAGGAACAAAAAAGAATGGAAACGGAGGACTATATTTAAAAAGTTGGAAGCAGTCCTAAAAAGAAGACAGAAGGTTGGAGTGACAAAAGGCAGAATGATGAACCTACTAGAGTGGTTAATTGCAAAGCTGATGCTACTCTACAATTTGATTTATGGACATATAAGGAGATAATGGAAATCAATAGGAAAATGGAAACAATGGAGGGTAAACAGGAGGTAGTTTGGAACAAAATCAATAATATGGAAAAGCAGTTGAGGGATATTCCCATTAAACTCAAAGATTATGAGAACAACCTAAGGGAAATCATAAAGGAAAGTAGATTAAAGATGGAGGAGGTAACCTCTAGCATTTGTGCTGCTACTGTCAACATTGGAAAAAGAGAAAATGAGGAAATCAAAACATTGGAGGGGCCTAGCAAGAGAACTAGACAAAGCTCAAGAAAGAAAGCAATGCAAGAGGGATTTACGCAGGCGACTACTGCCATCCAGGACACTATTGTGAAAGGTAAGGAAGTAGTGAATATGATATTGTAACTAGAAGAATAGTTTCTAGCTCTTTTAGGTGGTTCTGCTAGTTGGTTGTGTTTTCTGGTCTTGGTACCTAGTGTTTTGAACTTTTACTATGGAATTTCTAGGTCTCTGTAAAACCTGAGGTCTATCTTTGGTTGTTTGTTTGTTAGCTTCATGTCTTTATTTCTTGGTTTTGTTACTTCGGTGAAGTAAGCTTTAGGCTTGCCTGTGGATGATAATTTTTTATCTTTCTCCTTTTTTTCAGGGTTTTAGGGTCCCTTCAAAACCTATTTTTACCCTAATCTAAAACATTGATTCCTTTAACAGATATATGGTGGCCTATAAGAATTCTTTATATCATTATCATGTAGCATTTATTATGGCTTAAGGAAAAATCATTCTCTTGATAGTGTTGAAATACTTTCTTGAGGTTATTTAGGAACTCATTAAATATTTCTCCATAGATAGTGAAGTCATCCATGTAGATTTCTACACATTCATTGGCCAGATCTAAAAAGATACTAAGGTTATCCCTCTGAAATGTTTCAAGAGTGTTACACAATCCAAAAGGTAATATAACATAAACATAAGTACCCTAGGGAAAAGAGAAGGTGGTCTTCTCCTATTCCTCAAGAGTAATACTAATCTAATTGTAACTAATGAAGCCATCCAGAATGGTAAAATATTTTTTCCCTACTAGTGTGTCCTATACCTGATCAATGAATGTTAGAGGAAAATAATCCTTTCTGGTTGTTGTATTAAGTTATTTGTAATCTATGAAAAAATGTCACTTTTTATTTTTATTTGGTACAATTACCAATGGTGAAACCCATTCACTATCTAAGATGTTATATATAAATCTAATCATCAAGACTTTTTATAGTTCCAATTTGACTATTTCTCTAAGAGCTAGTTTCATCCTACGTTGTGGCTATCTGATTGGTTAACACTCCTCTTTTATATAGATGTGATGTGTGCATATTTATGACCTAATTCATTGCATATCCTCATAATCTCATGCAAAATCACATTTTTTTGCATGCAACATGCTGACTAGACATTTTTCCTCATTTGACTCCAACTTACTATTAATAAGCAATGTTTTTCCTAGAGAAATATCAGTTAACTTTGTAAGTGATTTCATCATTTATAAATTTTTGATGGATCTGGTGTGGCTATAGTTATGAGGTAGAAACTAATGTAATGTTTTTTGTATAGATGCAATAAATTTATCTTCTTTCTATAGGTTGACAAACAAGCACTTTATGCATTGCAAGTTATTGGGATCTTTAGGATTAGTCTAGTAATTATTCTAGAGGACATTTGAGAGAATTATATCTTCCTCTTGATTAGACAAGGTGTATACATGGTCTATGGTGAATAAAAAAAACAAGGGGGGCTAGTCTACCTCATCTTATACAACCCATAATGTATGCATTGGTTCCAAGGATGGCTATGCTAGAGGATAGAGGACTAAATTATTAGTGTGGTTTCCATTACATATCAACATGTTACCTGATCTATAGTTAATGAAGGCATCAGCTATGGTAAGCTAAGGTCATCCTAAGATTAGAGGGTATCCACCCAAATTAGACTTTGGTTATATCATAATGAAATATGTAGGATACTCCCAAGAATTTATAGTAATGAGAAGATCTTTAATGACTCTTTTGGTCTGACCGTAGACCTACCAACCATTTGTAATATTGTAGATGTGGAATGAATATTATTCACGTGTAATTTTTTCATGGGTTTAATTGTCATTATATGTATTATTGCCCCTAGGTCTATCAATGTATTGGACAACTACTGGTCATGGATCTAGACTATTACTACTAAGCATCTTGGATATGAATATTTCTTAGGTAAGGTGTTTCCCAACATAATGTCTACTAGATAGACAATCACGTGCATTATATTAGGATCCTTCTTATTTCTTCCAAGTTTACATAGACATAAATCTCTTATAACTTTGGAATATATGGGAACATCCTTGATGTCTTAGAAGAGATTAATTTTATAATAGATTCTTAAACTATCTTATGAAATCAAATTTAGGATCAGTTGTATGGCATTGAAGGTTAAGATGTTCTAGAAATGGTGGGGCTACATCATCAATAGTTTTATTTACTAGTTCAAAAAGTTATTGTGGTGGTGAAGGTGGGTTATCATGATCTTTTAGAGTTTCTTGAGCTGACTCCATTATTTTGGGTGGGGTTGGGGGTGGTATAACTCTTCTTAATGTAGATGAACTTCATTGATGTTCACTATATATGCCAAGTATTAAACAATTTTAGTACTTAATGTTAGTAAAATCAACTTATTTGCAAGATTTTGTATGGGTTGGGCAGGGAGCTAATTAGGCTTGGGTGTAGCTTGTGTATTGGGCATAATATTTGGAGGTTGTTATTGTTAATATAGATGGAATCCTCCTTGATAGTTTCTCCAAGGATGTTGCTAGTGGTTTGTGAAGAGTGGGCCTTGGGGTGGTTTCAAGGATTATATCCAAGGTGGGGATACACTTTGTGGAGGTTGTCAAGAGGTGATGGGGTGGATTGTCTGAGGTGGTTTCCATATAGTATTAGGAGGTGGGATGTTCATCCATGGACTACTCCAATTGGGAGAAGCATTTGAAAATTATGAATTAAAAAAGGTAGAATTTGTAAAAGGTGAATTTTGTGCCATACTTGGGTAAGTTGGTCATTGAACTAATGTCTTTATTTATGCAACATAGAAAACTTGGTATCCATCTCCTCTTACAACATACATCTTGTTATTCCCAAAATCCATCACTTGTATTTAGGGACAACATATCAACTATTTTGGGTCCTATAGACCAAAATTCTCTTTTCCCTTCTCAAAAAAATGTTCTGAGTATTCAAAATCTCTAATTATTCAAGATTTTTCAGCAAAGGAACTCACAGGTTTAATAGGCAGGATTTCTCATAAAGAAGTTCCAACACATGCATTTTTAAGGCTGGTTCAATGTCAAGGTTCAACCAAAAGGTCTATCAATAGGCTTCAAACAAAATATTGAACCATTAAACACTGAACCATTGAACCCCACCTTCAAAAGTTCAAGGTTCAATGGGTTCAAAGGTTCAACGACATTGGTAGAATTAAAAGAGTTAAGTGCTTCAACAAGTTCAAAGTTTAATGTCTTCAAAGGACTTAAATAAAAGAAGACTTCAAAGAAAAAAGATTTAACCCATTGAACTGTTGAACCTTGAACCAAAACGGTTCAAAGTTCAAAGGTTTAATGATTTTAATAAAATTTTGAAGAGTTGGTTCAAACAAATGGTTCAAAGTGGTTGGTTCAAGCTGTTAATTGAATGACCAGAACACAGTATTGAACCATTGAACCGTTGAACCATTGTTGGTTTAATTGGTTGGTTAAATAAAATGGTTCAATCAGAAGAAACAAAAGGATATCTTTCGAAAAGATTTTTCATCACAAATTTCACAAGAGAAATCCTTCAAAAATTTTGTCTGAAGGAATTCCTTCATAAATTTTGTCTAAAGGAATGTTGAAAGGCTTGACAGAAAGCAGAAAAGGTAGAGGAAAGAATTCCTTCAGACAAAATGTCTGAAGGATTTCCTTCATACTTTTTGTCTAAAGCATTTGAAGAAAAAGGCCACCCAAAGGACCCCAAAGGGTAGGTAGCCTTGTGGGGGACTCTCGATGACCATGAAATGGACCATTCTCAAGGCTTGAAGGGACACCTTCCCTTTTGGGAGTTTGAAAGACTTATAAAAATAAAGGATTCTAAAGAAGAGAATGAACCGTTGAACTTTGAACCAAAATGGTTCAAATTTAAAAGGTTCAAAGGTTCAAAAAAGTTTCAAATGGAGAAAGGAAAGGAGATAGTTTGAGAGCTCAGATCATGAAGAAAAGGACAAAATGTGTTAAGAGAAGAGGGAAGAAGAGAGAAAGACCAGAAATATCTATGCATGAGTTATTTCTAGTAGGTGAAACAGTCCACCAAATGGACATCAAAGAGCATGACAAATTAAGGACATGGCCAATTTTTCTCCATCGAGTAAAGGCGAAGTGGAAATCTATGAAAATATTAGGTAGAGGACCAAACAACCTATAATTTGGAAGAGACATTTGAGATGAATTGACATGCCACAGTTAACGATGATGCCCCGTTCTAGTATGGCCCCTTGACTGAACTAAAAATACATTTAAGGCATTGAATGAAGCATGGGCCTTTCCATGAAACAAAGTGTTAGGTCTTTCTTAGATGCTATATATTTTAATCTCTTATTTTATACCAAGATATCTCTCTATTATAGAAGCAAAACTCTACCCAAATTGAAAGGCATTTTTCTGAGACTTTGAGCTCTGATTGTTAATCATATTTCTTTATTTGAATGAAAAAACAAGTGACCTTTCATATTTTATGTTGGAATAGCTTGTGTTATTTAGGAAATTGTTCTTATGTCTATTTATTAGAATCATTCTTTTCCATTTAATTTAACAAGCACAACTAGGGGAAGTAATTAGGAAGGTGTTTTGAAGCCAACTGTGGAGAGACTTTGTGATACCACAATGGTGTTTAGTGTGCTGTTTTCTATTTATATGTAAAGGATCTCAAGATGAATTTGTGCCCCCATTATCCTTCATATATTTCACTCTTTGGTAGTTGAGGTGGAGACTTTGTGCTACACCTCATTCTACTAGTTACTGTGCCTTGTTACATGTCACTACCAAAAATAATTCATGTTGTTTGTTGTAGACCACTTCTAAAAGAAGAGAAGTGCCTTCAGTTTTTTCACTATAATTATCCTATGTCTGTGAAACATCATCTCTAAAAAAAGAGAGATGGATGGTGTTGTCCTACCTTGATTGTTATTTTCTATATATATATATAGTATATAACACCTCATAGTTATAGGGAACCTCCCCTTGATGAGAGGAGATATTTTTCCCCTTTTGATGTGGTAAACCTACACATTTGGGCAATCAATCTCCTTATACTATGGTGGAAATAACCTATTTTTCCCATCAGTTAGCTGGTGACAAAATATTCACCCAAATTTTTTTTGATGACTCCGCTATGGATGAACACGTAGTTTGAAGCCTCAAACTTGAAATTGAAGTAGTGTCAGTTATTTTCCATTTTTACTTTACACTCTAGTGGATTCATGATATACTCGAAGATAGAGAGCTAAAGGTATTATTGGCCTTATATTTGAGTTGGTACAACAAAGTGCTTTTGATCCTTTCCCTTCACCATCCCATCTTTAGTGAACCAAGAGTTTTCCTCCTACAAAAGTTAGGTCTCCATTACCAAAAAAAATGTCTATTTCTATTGTTATCAAAGCTTTGTCAATACATACCCCTCATAAATTTGTCATCCCTCCCTTTAGTAATCAAATTATGATGGTTTAAGGCCCCTAGGGTAAGTCTTTTAGTCCATTCAATTTAACTCCACCTCTACATGAGCTACCATGTAGTTCAAGGAAGAATTTCCCCAAATTCTTTGGTGATGGGAGAGTTCATCTTGATGAACATATTGTAGCCTTCAGCATAGCCTATGGTGTGATAGGCATGGAGTATGAGGACATAGTAGTCAAGTTGTTTGTAGAAACATTACAAGGCACTACTACAGACTGGTTCTATCATCTACAGGCTCGATTAGTGACTGACTAGAACACTCTCAAAGCCAAATTTGAAGCCAGGTTCAAGCCTGTAGAAGATGCACATGCCCTGATGGCCTAGCTCACACAAATGAAGAAAGAACCTCATGAATTTATGAGGGACTTCATTACCAAATGTGACAATTTGAGGAATAGAATTCCTACAATTGCTCAGCCAATAGCTAAGAATCTCAAATGCTTCTTCACCAACTCTCAGCTACCTGAAGTGAGTTTTCTACTAAGACAAGCTAGTCACATAGACATGGTTATAGCATAATATTCAGCTACTAAGGTGGAAGATGATCTCATCTTGGTGGGGAAGATAAGGAGAGATCTTAACAGAGGTAAATCTTCTTCATCCTTTGATTATCCATCTACAATCACCATTGATCCAATGGTGCAAAAGCTAGAAAATGAGTTGCTATCCCTCAAAGAGTAAATGGCGCAAGGGATGTCTACTCCTCCTTCATACTGAGATATGCCAAGGAGGGCATTCCCCAATTAGTCATACCAAGGTAATGCTACTAGGAATCAAGGGTAGCCAAATCGTCTTCCTCCCCCACATGGGAAGCTTGCCATTAAAGCACCTCCAACCAATTTAGTAGTTGGATATCTTGAAATAGAATATAATTTCTCTTTCTAGCCTGAATTAAACCAAGAAAATGATGTTGATATCTTCATAGAGGACCAAGAAGAATCAGTTGGTGACTCCAACATTAGTTTCTTAAATTACCAGGATGAACCCAGAAGTAAAGGTGAAGCACTTGATGGATCATACACTATATTCACTCAATCCTAGAACCAGTCAGGCTAGTAAGCTGATAAGAAAAAAATAGAGGAGCATTCTCAACCAACAATTTCAATTTCTAAGCAGGGAACCACTTTGCCTTTTCAATCAAAGGACTTGGTGATTGCTAAAAAAGTAAGTACATCAATCATTCCTTCATCTTCAACTTCAAATTCACAGACCAATACCCCCCTAAAAATTAGAAAGATGAGCTACCTTCCCCCATTCTTAGTTCATTTCAGACATTTGACATAATTGACCATGTCAAGAAAACCAAAATTCAAATGTCTGAATTCAAATTCCTACAATCCAACCTTGAGCAGTTGGATAAGTTGGTTCAGTGTGTAAAAAATAAAACCATCCCTATAGAACTAGTTTTTCTAAAGGTGACTCCTCCATCAACCTAGAATAAGCTTGCCATTACTCCTCCTACTACTCCTGGGAAGATAGAACCATTTTATGTCTCCCTACTGATAAATGGATACCAGCTAAATAATTACATCATAGACTCAGGTGCATATAATAATGTTATGCCTACCAAAGTGTCAGAATCTCTTGGACTCACACTAACCAAGACCTTTGAGAGATGTTTCTCCATGGAAAACAAACAAGTGCCACTAATGGGAAAAATCAAGGATGCCTAATTTGCATTTGTGGCATTCCCAGATAAGAGAATTAAGATGATAGTCTTGGTGGCCAACGTCTCAACCTCATACGACATTCTTCTTAGGCAAAATTTTTGCAAGGATGTTGGTGGTGAGTTGAGTATGGACTTGTTTGAAATGAGGATCCCAGTCAAAGGCATCATTCAAAAATTGCTCCTTGAGAAGGAGGCAAAATATGTGGTCACTCAAACATCAGTGCCTAAAGCTCAAATTCTATTTGAGTCTTCAGGTGTGGGTAATTACTTCTTATCCATGGAAGAGGTTCATGTGGCATCTAATGAAATTCATAAATGTGATAGCCTAAAAATTTATTTAAACAAAATAGTAAAATGATTTGTAGAATTCATTACAAGTATAGAAGAATCCTCCCCTCTAATTAAATAAAAATCTAAGGAAAAATCAGTTTCTGATGATGTGTGGATTCTTGAATTTGATGGTAGCTATTCTTCTACCAGTTCAGGAGCCAAGATTGTGTTGATATCTCCTCAAGAAGATATTTTACCCTTTTATTATAAATTACAATTTAGTAATACCATGAGTAATGTTGAATATGAATCATTATTTCTTGGATTGAAGGTTGCTAAAGATAGGGGTGTAAAACTCCTTCATGCCAAAGGAGATATTGATCTAGTGGTTTGCCAAGTCAGGAACCTATACCAAACCAAAAAGGAGAGATTGCACCATTACCACAATCTAGTTTGGGATGAAATTGAAAGCTTTGATGCTTTTAGTATCTCTATAATACCCAAGGAATTCAATGATTGAACTGATGCATTATCTATTTTTTAAACTCTCTTGGTTCCTCACCCATATTTTAAGGGAGATAGGTACACTATCGAACTGATTTTCTAACCAAGTGTGCCTGAAAATGCCAATCATTGGCAAGTGTTTAATGGTGACAACCAAATCATCACTTTTTTAGAACAAAAATATCACTTCAAATAGCTTCACTTTGAAGGTAGTGAATCTCAAGAAGCAAGTTTAGAAATAGGTGATGAATTCCTATAGCTAAAGGGAAATAAAATTCCCAAAGGATTGGTTTCCCTTGAGAAACTATTTGATAAGCATGATAGGTTCATCAAATAGTAACAAATGGATTGAAGCTCCTCCTAGGAGTTTTATTAGATAAATTTGGGTACCAAAGAAAATCCCAAGATGGTGAACATTAGGAACTGCTACACTCTAGAGGAGAAGCTCAAATTTACTACCCTGCTTTGCCATTACATGGATGTTCTGGCGTATTCCGATGATGATCTAAATTTGCTCAGGCCTGAATAAATTCACCATGAAATTCCTCTCAAGAGTGATTGGGTGCCTTACAAGTAGAAATCATGGTATTATAATCCAAAGATATCAGGTACTATTCTATCTAAAATATATAAAATGTTGAATGCTAGAATAATTTTCCCAATCCATCATTCCACATGGATTGCCAACATAGTTCCTATGAGAAAAAAGAATAGTGAAATTCACCTCTGTGTAGACTTTAGAAATTTGAATCAATCCTCCTTAAAGGATAATTACCCTCTGCCCATCATGGATCAAGTCCTTTAGACAGTGACTAGTTTAGAGATGTTATCAATGTTAGACCGCTTCTCAGGGTATAATCAAGTTGAAGTTGGTGAAGTAAACCAGCATAAGATTGCCTTCACCATACCTTGGGGCACCTTTGCATATCGAAGGATGTCATTTGGACTAATAAATGCTAGCACCACTTTTCAAAGAGCAATGGACCTTACTTTCAAAGATGAAATGGGTAAGTTCATTATGGTGTACCTTGATGATTACCAGTCTTTTCCAAGCATCATCCTAATCATGTGCACCATTTGCAACAAGTGTTGGAATGATGTCACCAGAATGACATTTCTATAAATCCTAAGAAGTCTATATTTGGGGTAATAGAATGGAAAATTCTTAGACACATTGTATCCAGAGAAGGCATAAAGATTGACTTAGAAAGAGTCAAATCCATCTAGGATCTTACTCTACTCGCAAGTAAGACTGTAGTTTACTCTTTCTTCAGAAAGGTGATTTTTTATGAAGGTTCATCCCCAATTTCATAGAGAAGACTCACCATATTTTAAAAATGATGAAGGGAAAGGCTACTTTTAATTAGACTGAAGAAGGCAAATTGGCATTTCAAGACATCAAGATAGTTATTGCCCACGTCCCAATTTTGGTTTGTCCAGATTATACCAAAGATTTCATAATGTATAGTTATGCTTTTGAGCACACACTTTCAACAATTCTATTTTAATAGAACAAAGAGGGTGTGGAATCTCCCATATCCTTCATGAGCTATCCTCTCAAAGCTCATGAATTAAAATATTTAAATCTAGAGAAGCATGCTTATGCAGTGGTAAAGGCAGTAAAGCACTTCCATTTTTACATCTTGAAATCACACATTATTGGCTTGGTTCCTGATACCACAGTCAAATCCATATTAACTCAGTAGGAGTTTGGAACCAAAAGGGGCAATTGGATTGCTAAAATCTAGGAGTTTAATCTTATTATCAAACTAATAAGCTTGTGTGGGGAAGGGGTCTCTGCCAATTGATTGCTAATAACAAACCAGAAGAAATAGGGCATGAAGAAGTAGAAATTGAAGGCATGCCAATAGTCCTCTTTGTTGCCACCATGAATGAGTGGTATCAAATATTGCTCATTTCCTTACCTATGGTGAGTGTCTTGCTCACCTATCTTGTAAAGAAAGGAGGACTATTAAATTGAAATCTACCAACTTTGTCCTATGGGACAACAGCCTATATAAGAGGAACCTTGATGGAGTGTTCCTTCGCTGCATGGATAAAGATCAACAGAACTAACTTTTGGAGTCCTTCCATAATCTGGGTTGTGGAGGACATTTTTTTATGCTTATAACTGCCCATAAGATTTTGTGAGCCAGGTATTACTAGCCTACTCTATTTCAAGATGCATACAAGTGGGTATGAAGATGTGAACAATGCCAATAGTTCATTGGAAGACCCAAGTTATCTACTTTGCCTCTTAAGCTAGTGGTAATAGAAGAGTCATTTCAACAATGGGGAATCAATTTCATTGGTGTTGTAAACCCATCTTCAAGTGTTGGACATGATTATGTCCTCACAACCATAGATTACTTCACCAAATGGGTAGAAGCTATTCTGGCCAAGCATGCTACTATAGAAATAATATGCAATTTCCTCAAAGAAAATATCATTTCTAGGTTTG
Source organism: Torreya grandis (assembly GCA_037957365.1). Classification (NCBI taxonomy): domain Eukaryota; kingdom Viridiplantae; phylum Streptophyta; class Pinopsida; order Cupressales; family Taxaceae; genus Torreya; species Torreya grandis. The sequence goes on along the minus strand of JARHVA010002465.1, from coordinate 60,934 downwards.
GGGTCCTAACCAAGATTGTCATAGACAATGCAACCTATTTCTCTTCCCATGAGATGACTCAATTCTATTTTTACTATGGAATTACCCTCTCCCACTCCTCTAATTATTTTTCACAAGAGAATGGCCAAGTATAATCAAGTAACAAGAACCTGGTGACCATCATAAAAAAGCTGGTAGATGACAACCAATGAACCTGGCATAAAGCATTGTTTGATGCTTTATGGGAAGACAGAATCACACCCAAAAGAGTGATAGGTATGTCACCTTTCCAACTTATGTATGGTCTTAATGTAGAGATACCAATCACCCTAGAATTACCAGCATTGAAATTAGCAAAAGTGGTTGAAGATCAGACATATGAAAGCTCCATCGACAAAAAGATCACATGCCTAACTGAGCTGGATGAGTAGTGAACTATGGTGGTGGACCGAATCACTATGCATCAAAGTTTGGAGAAGAAGCTCTTTGACCAAAAAGCAAAAACCCATGATTTCTAGATTAAAGATCAAGTTCTAGTATGGGACAAGAGAAGAGAACCAAAGGGAATGCATGAGAAATTTGACTCCCTATGGAGAGGCCCATTCACTATTCATTATCTCAATGGTGAGAATAGTTTCCTACTAAAGTATCAAGATGGCACACCCTTTTCTCTACCTCAGAATGGGCAACATCTGAAGCACTTCAATTTTTGAAGTATTAGATAAGATCATCTATACATATGTATATTTGTATAGGCTTTAGTTCTATTTTTTGTTGTTCATTTTCATTTCTTTTTGGCACCTTTCTTTTTAGGTAGCATGAATCTATAGCCCAATGGCATACTTGAAGGCACTAGATATTATAGTTTCTACTCCATTTGATTATTTTTACAATCGATAGAAGTTACCCAATTGGAGCTAGATGTTGTTCCCAAAATCCATCACTTGTCTTTAGGGACAACATATCAACTATTTTGGGTCCTGCAAACCAAAATTCTCTCTTCCCTTCTCAAAAAAATGTTATGAGTATTCAAATTCTCTAATTATTCAAGCTTTTTTAGAAAAGGAACTCATAGGTTCAATAGCAGGCTTTCTTAGAAAGAAGTTCCAACACTTAGGCATTTTCAAGGCTGGTTCAACGTCAAGGTTCAACCAAAAGGTCTATTGGCAGGCTTCAAACAAAATATTAAAGCATTGAACCACTGAACCATTGGACCCCACCTTCAAAATTTCAAGGTTCAACAGGTTCAAAGGTTGAATGACATTGGCAGACTTAAAAGACTTAAGCACTTTGGCAAGTTCAAAGGAATTAAAGAAAAGAAGACTTCAAAGAAAAAATATTTAACCCATGAAACTGTTGAACCTTGAACCAAAATGGTTCAAAGTTCAAAGGTTCAACAAGTTCAATAAAAGTTTGAAGAGTTGGTTCAAATGAATGGTTCAAAGTGGTTGGTTCAAGTAGTTAATTAAATGAGTAGAACATAGTATTGAACCATTGAACGGTTGAACTATTATTATTTCAATCAAACGGTTCAATCAAATAGTTCAATCAGAAGAAACAAAAGGATATCTTTCAAAAAGATTTTTTGTGGAAAATTTCACAAGAGAAATCCTTCAGACAAAATGTCTGAAGGAATTCCTTCAGACATTTTGTCTAAAGGAATGTTGAAAGGCCTGACAGAAAGCAATAAAGGCAAAGGAAAGAATTCCTTCAAAGAAAATGTCTGAAGGATTTCCTTCAAACTTTTTTTCCAAAGGATTTGAAGGACAAGGCTGCTCAAAGGATCTCGAAGGGTAGGTACCCTTGTGGGGGACTCTCAATGACCATGAAATGGACCATTCTCAAGGCTTGAAGGGACACCTTCCTTTCAGGGAGTTCAAAAGACTTATAAAAACAAAGGATTCTAAGGAAGAGAATGAACCGTTGAAATTTGAACAAAAATGGTTCAAAGTTCAAAGGTTCAAAGGTTCAAAGAAGTTTCAAATGAAGAAAGGAAAAGAGATAGCCCAAGAGCTCACATCATGAAGAAAAGGACAAAATGCATTAAGAGAAAAGGGAACAAGAAAGAAAGACTAGAAATATCTACGTAGGAGTAATTTCTAGTAGGTGAAACAATCCACCAGGTGGACATCAGAGAGCACGACAAATCAAGGATGCAGCCTATTTTTCTCTATCGAGTAAAGGTGAAGTGGATAGATACACAAATATCAAGAAGAGGACCTAATGGCCTATACTTTGGAGGAGACATTTGAGATGAATTGACATGCCACAGTTAAGGTTGATGCCCCATTCTAGCATGGCCCCTTGACTGAACTAAAAATGCATTCAAGGCATTGAATGTAGCATGGGCCTTTCCATGAAACAAAGCACTAGGTCTTTATTGGCTCCTATATATTGTAATCTCTTATTTTATACTAGGATATCTCTCTATTATAGACACAAAACTCTACCCAAATTGAATGGAATTTTCTTGAGACTTTGAGCTCAGATTGTTAATCATATTTCTTTATTTGAATGAGAAAGCAAGTGACCTTTCAGACTTTGTGCTGGAATAGCTTGTGTTATTTAGTAAATTATTCTTATGTCTATTTCCTAGAATCATTATTTTCCATTTAATTTAACAAGCAGATCTAGTGGAAGTAATCAAGAAGGTGTCTTGAAGCCAATTTTGGAGAGACTTTGTGCTACCACAATGGTCTTTAGTGTATTGTTTTCTATTTCTATGTAAAGGATCTTGGGACCAATTTGTGCCCCCATTGTCCTTCGTATATTTCACTCTTTTTCAGTTGAGGTGGAGACCTTGTGCTACACCTCATTCTACTGGTTACTATGCCCTATTACTTGTCACTACCAGAAATAATTCATGTTGTTTGCTACAGACCACTTCTTAAAGAAGAGAAGTGCCTTCAGTGTTTTCACCAAAATTCTCCTATGTCTGTGAAACATCATCTCTAACAAAAGAGAGATGGATGGTGTTGTCCTACCTTGAGTATTATTTTATATATATATATATATATATATATATGTATATATATATATATAGTATATAACACCTCATAGTTATAGAGAACCTCCCCTTGATGAGAGGAGAGATTTTTCCCCTTTTGATGTGGTAAACCTACAAATTTGGCTAATCAATCTCCTTATGCTATGGTGGAAATAACCTATTTTTCCCATTAGTTACCTGGTGAAAAAATATTCACCCAACACATCTCTATTATTTCTAGTTCTTCAGCTATGATGTTAGCCACCTTAGCCCAAATCTCATGACACCTACAATCTACCTTCTTATTATAATCTAAACAATAGATGGTCAAAGCTTGATCCAAGGTTACTTACTTTTGATTTTTGTGCAGGCTATAAATTTGGGTGGCCAAGTGACTAATGATATACTATTTCATGTTTTGTAATAGGTTGCTAACTGCAGATTTTGATAGGCCACTTATAGATGCTAGTGGAAGCTTGCCACCCTAGACTTTGTTTATGGTAGACCTAGAATAATTTTTGTTTAGCTCTTTAATATTAGTGAATGTCATTTGGGATATATCTCCCCCACTCATTAGGTCTAAATCTTCTAGACAATCTTCTCTGACTCCTTTTAGGAAGATGAGTTTTAGAGGCTCTTTTCCTAGTGCACTTTGCTTGAATTTCTATATACTAAACATGAATCATTTAATGTAGTCTTCCAAGGATTCATCTCCTTCTTGAGTCATCCTAAATATTTCATTTCTTATATAATTTTTTCCACATCCATACTCCTGATACTTAACTATAAACTTCTTTTTCATGTCTTCCCAATCACAGAATGAATTACTAGCCAGTCTCATGAACCAATGAAGTGCTGAGTCTTTGAGGGTGGCAAGAAAAATTTTCAATTTTTTTGCATCCTACTTATAGTCATAGCTTCTATTGAGGATATAAAATTTGAAAAAAAAAGTGTCTAGGTCTTCTAATAATATACCTATGAAATTGGGCATGGATAAGGGTAGGATATTTTTTTATTTGTGTTATGTCTATTGCATATGGAATAGGAAATTCAAAAGTAACTATGTTTGGATCCCTATTGTCATCTGAAAATTCTCCTTATCTATTCATTATGACTTTTTTTGTGATATGAATACCAAAGGTACTCAAGATCACATCCTCAAATTATGTATCAGTCCTTTGGTCATCACTATAGTAGATATTTATCTGCTAATCTATAGTCTTTTTATCAGATTTAAATTTTAAAGACTCTCCTGAGATTTATTTGATTTTTTCAAGAAAACCTTGTTTTAATGTTGATCTAATGTTAGTTTATGGAGTGTTTAGTTTGTGTATATCTTCCCCTTCATTTCTTTGTACTAACTTAGCTAATGTTTCCTCTACTTGTATTTGCTTTTTCAAATCCAATAGTACTTCTTCTGTAGGATACTTCCTCTAGTTTGTACTATTCCATTCTTTAAGAGCATTCCATCTTATGGTATATCTTTCAATAGTACTATTAGTTACTACAAGTATTTTTCATTATTTCCTAGTAACAACTTGTGGCTTGTTTGATAGGAATCTCCCTCAAGAATCTCTTTCTCTTTACATAAACATTGTGCCACTCCTTCAGCTATCCTGTCCCCTCTTGCATAGGGTTAGTTTTTTTTTTTTTTTTTGTTTTTATGTGTTTCAAGGGCTATTTCAAAATAATCAAAAATAAAAATCAAATAAATAAAGTAATGCAAAAATCAAAACAACAAGAATTGAAATTTTACCTCTATAAAGTAGTAAAGTTATCTAATGAAAGTCAAAAATGAAAGCAGGAAAGTTACTCTAGAAAGAAAAAAATGATAACAATAAAATTAATCTAGAAAGTAGGAAATAAAATCAATAAAATTTAATCTATAAATCAATAATTGACAACCTCCCCAGTAATGGGACCAAAATGTTGGTCAAACTTATTACCTAGTTAATACAAAATTTTAAATCTAATTAACATTATTATTAACCCATGGTATGTAATATTTTCAAGGATGTCAACAATATAAATGCATTATTGATTCATAAACTAAAAACTTTTTAATTGTAGTAACATGAACTTATACTATTTACATCATATACATATACAAGTATATTATTATAGTAAAATGAGAAAATTCTTCACAATTATGAGTCATATATGCATCACACTTTATATAATCAAATAGTAATGAAATAAATTCACACAACATACTTTAATCTAATAAGATTAAGTATCTTCATTACAAATCATTTTGAGAAGTCCCTCCTCATTTAGAACTGAGTTCTAATCCTTCTCTAAGAGACTTTTAAAAGCTTCGTATAGAATCAAACTTTTTATTACTCAGATTTTTAGTAATTAAATATTGCTACAATATATTACAATATTCAAAAATCTATAATGTGGGCTCCTATAAGTGAGAACCTATAGTTACTATGGGTAACCTATAGGTGAAATATTTCAGCCTGTAGTTACTATAGGCAACCTATAGGTGGAAAGATTTTAGCCTATAGTTACTAAGAGCAACCTATAGGTGAAATACTATAGCTTGGTAGTAGCTATGGGATGGAATCCCCTTTTTCTACAAGTTTTTTTTATAAATGTTGTGACTAAGAAAGATTCTTGTAGTCTTATTCTACCCTTAAAATGTTTTTAAAATAAGGTTGAAAAGTATAATATAATAAAAAACATCATTAACCCATAACACAACATGTATATACTAATGCACACATATAATCATTCATTCATTCATTTACATAGGTCATGGATAGTTTTATGGGCTTATATGGAAAAAGATATATATAACTGAGTATGGATGAGGTTATAAAAGGAACAATTGGTGACCTCATCACTAGGTACTAAATGGTCATAACAAAAAACATGCATAATAATTATTTAATGTATAAGGATAACTACATTCCATGATCATAAAAAAATGACCTTTATATTCTCAAACTTACACTAACCAAGATAGATAACAAATCTGTGGATAGAATAAGCTAATTTAGAGTATTGATTGCCAAAAGTTTGATTTAGAACAACAAAATTCATTAATTGGTTAACTAAATAAACATTTAATTATTAAAATTAAGTTCAGTAAATGAACCCAAATAAAATAAATTTAATTTAATAATTAAGATAATTGATTACACAAGGAGTTAGATTTAGATAAGTATTTACCATTTCAAAACATAAAAATATAAATGTCCTCAATGTATAGTTAATTCAATCCAAGTAATCTCAAACAAATTAATCAAAAAAACATTATGCTTTGCTACAAAACATATTAACTAAATAGGAGAAAAAAAATCAACAAGAGACTATCAACAATTCTTCCCTTTATCTACCACCGCTTCCAATGGTCCATAGTGGCTAGAAACTCCACTAAAAATTACAAGCAATAAAAAATAATGATTTCTCTCTAATAAGATGCTTACACCCACTAATGGATCAAAACCCACAACCAGAGACTAGTTATTCTTGGTGAAGTCCATGTTTAGTACTATGTGCACTCTCATTGTGTCATTTCATGAGTACACACAAGATTGAAAGATATAGGGTGTAAAAAGTGGTAAAATAAATATTCTATAGATACTAGTGTTTAACTAGGATCTATACCTAGTTTTAATATCCAAAATTTAAATTTCATATACACACAAAACCACACATTTTTTTTATAACACTCCAAATAATGTACTACTACCTCTTAATATAGATGAAGTTATGCTAACAATTAATAAAAAAACTCAATAAGAAAAACAAAATCAACATCACTTCATAGTCATGATCCATATGGATAAACTTTCATCTACCATGAAATGAAGAAATCATAAAGAGTCTAAGCCCAATTACAATCTTATTTTGTTATATTTAACTTGAGTACTAACAGTTTATAGACCCCACTACATAGATAAGGAAACATCAAGGATAAGATAAGAATCTACATAATATAAGAAATCTAAAAACATAAAACTAACACAACCTGCATCCAAATGATGTGAAAACATGCACTTGCACTTAAGACAAGTTTGATTCTAGTCCTCTTTACAAAACCACCATGAACCCTATGACAAAGTAAAAAATAACTTTTAGAAATATAAATTCACAATCATGGAAAGAACCAATCCTAACACTATAAAAACTCACAATATCAATATAATTATAAACACAAATAATAGGACCAATTGAGACAACACCATAGTTATCCAATAAAAATAATTTTAAGGCTACAAAGGTTGAATAGAGCTAAACATGCTATAAAATGACACAAATAAATAACCAGATAAAAAAATATTCATTTACAAAATAATAGACCAATTATAGTTACTAAAAACATCACATATATAGTATTTTTTCATAACAAGGGTACACAAATCAAAGGAAATGAAACCCAAACTAAGCTATACTTGATAAAAAATTTCTATGGTTTCTAGAAAAATAGAGATAAATAGGGTACAAGGAAGACATAAAAAATATCAAATGATAAGATAAAATAAATATGAATAATCCTAAAATTATATGAAACTCAAATGAAGAGGTTACAATAAACATTTTTCACAAATACCAAACTCATAAATTTATTTTATGTCAATTTTAGAGTGACTTCACTGGCCAAAATTAGAATCAACAAAAATTTATGTGAAGTAGATTTTCAAAAATACACTACCATTAAGGATCTAAAAAGGATTAAAATTTTCTTGGATTCACATAATAAATAATTTTATCTAGAATTTTTTTTATTTGATAGGGTAAAATGCTTTTGAAACCTGAGTTATGAACTGGGAAAGTGAGGGTTTTGACAACTGGACCCACATCAAGGCACAACAAAGAGGATAAAGGATCTCCCTAATAACTAGAATCTCAAAGAGGGTTTGAAGAATCCACCAACCTTTAACAAGAGAAGTAGAGGTACCCACGACCTTGGTGAGACTAGAGAATATGAAGGTTTGAATGATTCACACGACCAAGGGTTATAAGGGTCTTGTAACCTATAAGTATAATAAAGATAATTTGAAGGATCCCTCAACATTTAACAAGTGAAGTAAAGATCCCCAGGACCTTTTCAAGACTAGATAACATGAGGGTTTAAGTGTTCCCATAACCAAGGGTTTTAAGGGTCTTGTAACCTACAAAACAAAAAGAAGTTTCTATAGAGTGAATCTAAAAGGGTGATCTCCCTTTATCATCTCTTCTTTAAGGGCACTGCAAACCAAAATATCTTCCAGAGAAGGAGGTCTTCCACCACCAAGGTCTTCCACATAGCCTCCATACAAAATATTTATAGTGAATGGGTTTATTATCCCATTGAAATTCACAACCTAGTAGAAGACAACAAGAAATAAACTATACAACATAAGTTCAACTAGAAAAGAAGGTCTTCTGCCTCCTGGGTCATCCACATAACTGAGTCACAAAAAGTGGGTTCATCCTCCCACTATGATCCAAAATCTTAACATAGCATATAAATGGGGTTTTAAGGCTTTTTTGACCTTTAATCATGAAACATAGGGGTTTTAAGGTACCCATAACCAAGGGTTTTAAGGATCCCATAACCTTGAGTACACAAAGGTGCTTCAAACCAAAGAATTTAAAAAGGTTGACACCCTTCATCATGTCATTTATGTGGACACTAAAAAATAGAATACCTTCTAGAGAAGAAGGTATTCTACCACTTTCATCTTCCTCCCAATCACCACATAGCCAAATCATAGTGAGTGGGCTTTTCCTCCCACTAAGATTCACAAATTTTATAAAGCATAACATAACCCCCAAAAAGGCTTCATCCATAACCGGTCTAATTTTGTGAGACCCTAAAGCTTGATGGAACCATTGGTGGACTCCTCTAACATCCACTCTTAAACAACAAAAGGAGGCAAAAAAAAAGTTGGGTCCTCTTAAAGCCAACAAAAGGCCTTCCATAGAGATTAGATCTTTGAAAAAGATCAAAGTAACCATTCCCAAATAAAATAAATGAAAATTTTAATTTTCCAAGAAAACAAGAAGAATTAAACATGGCTTCCTATAATATTCATGTCACTTAACAAACTAGGGGGGTGGGTTCCTCTAATACCCAACTTACCCTAAAATAAAAACATGCAGTGGGATCCTCCATCATCTAGCCAGTCAAAGGACCACAAAAGAACAACCTTACCATATATGATCATCATGCCAGTGGAGGACGAACTACCTCCCTAATTATGAGTATTTCTGATCCCATTGAAAACATAAAACCAAACCCCATTAGATGGTTTGATGCCATCATCACACCATCATAATTACATCATGGCCATGTAAGAGGGCAAGGACTTACTAAGTCCTAAAAACCATGTGCAACATAGGTCACCATTTATTCTCCATCCCACTTAGTTCATGGCCTAAATGGTGTAGATCCTTCAAAGTAAATGTATTGACCATATATCCTTTGTAAGGCCACCAAAGTGATCACCAGACTATTGAAAAAACTTAGACAAACCATTACTTTTTTCCATCCAAGGGAGGATAAAATGAAAGTCATCATCTATTCTCAAACCCCATCCACTACTATTGTGTAGGAAAGAATGCTTCTAGGATCCTTCTATTCCACATCTAGTGAAGGGTCCATAAAATCTTATTCCATCAATAGTCCACCATTACCACTCCATAGTTCCATCCCCAAACCACCATGAACTTGATCATCATCTTCCTCACCGTCTTCACCTCTTACCTCCTTTCTTGAGCCTTCCCACCCACCGCTTGGTTTTAAATTTCTACTCTTTGTATCCCCAATCATCACCATTAAAAATTCACCTTTAACAACACCTTGATTAATTCAAGGCTACAACTATTATTTTATCTAGTTAAAATTGGTTTCAAGGTTTCATCTCATTTTTAGGCAAGTTTTTCTATTTTTATTAAGTGGATTCTAAGACGTATTTATTAATATTTTTAACAGTTCAAAGTTACCCAATTATATTACTAAATTTGGTTATCAAGCCCATCAAATTCCTCAATTATTTATCTCGAGTTGAATTTTTTAATTTACCTTTTAACACTCCAAAATACATCATAAAATCAAACTATTTATCCAAGCTCAACATAACATATAGTGGCCTAACTCTAAGGTTGAATGTATCTATAATTGTTTAACATTTTGTTACTATATTTTTCATATCTAAACAATTTCCTCAAAGGATTCTCTCCATATCTCAATTGAAAAATTAATCTATTATATTGAATTCTAACTCATATCTTATTATATTATCACAAGTATTGATAAATTTGCATTACTTTTACATGTTTATAATTAAAATAATTAGAGAACAATCCATTATTTTCATCAATATTAATTAGGAGATAATCAACTTGGCTTAGTTTTAATATTTATTTATAAATATCAACAGGATATTTTTATCTTGGCTAATTTCTAGTTTAGAGGACTCCAAAAGTATATTAATATTTTTGAGGACTCAATGAACTAATCAAACCAAAAATTAGATTATAATAAGTACTAGAATCATTTATCGAAACATGTTAAGTATTGATTCTAAAACAATATCCAATAGAATTATTTCACATTTATACAATATGTTTACAACTTACACAGATGCTTCAAAAATTAACAAAAATAAAAATATGTATTTATGATTACTATCAAGGTCTACAACCTCCTCTAATCTAGTTTACAATAAGTTTCTTCACAAATTCTAGACATGAAATATATAGTATGACTACTTTATTTACAAAATTTTTGTATTGTCTATTAAATACGTATTTATGATTACTATCAAGGTCTACAACCTCTTCTAATATAGTTTATAATAAGTTTATTCATAAATTCTAGACAAGAAATATACAATATGACTACTTTATTTACCAACAACTTTATTTAACAGACAATACAAAATATACCCCTATAATCTATAATATTAGAACTCCTCACCCTACACTATAAAAGATAAAAAAGGGTTAGCTTTACACTAATCAAGTGACTCATCCCTCCTAAGTAATTTTATGTTCCAAAAAAAAAAAAAATTATATAACAAATGAAGCAAAACAACATAATCATGAAGATTCTATGAACTAGACACAATAAGAAAGAAAGTAAATAAATCACCTAATGGTGAAATAACTAAGCTTGTTCCTTTTCATGTAATCAAACAAAAATTAGATTTATATGTTCACTACTATTTCAATTATATAAACTATTAAAAAAATAACTAACAATTCCCATCCATGTGATTACTATATTGTTCTGAATATTATCATTGGAGTGTTAACATTTTCAATAAGGACTTGTAATTCAACACATCACAATAATTAATCTGGTTGCTAAGCATATAACTAGATGTGATCAATATAACAAGATTTTCATCTAAATGATTCTATTTGTGAATATATTTTAATGATAGTCATAGAAATAATCTATACATAAATCAATAAAGGAAAAACACCTGTTTATTTCCATTTTCACGATCTCACATCTGTAATGTTTAATTGATAAAACTCCAAATTGCAATCTCTTTTTTTGAATATGTATAAGAATATATTTATAAAAATAATAATATATTAAAATATTTATATAAAATAATTATTAGAATAAATTTCATTATAAATGAAAAGTATTTATTCCAACCTACATTACTTCAATCCACATTTTGACTGTGCCAGGAAAATTTACTAAATGGAATGAAAAATTGCACTATCATGGTTTTCCTTATGGATCAATTTGAAACTTAATTGGTAATCATACTTGAACATAAATTATTTTGAATGAGAATATATATATCTATGTTTCAATTTATGGAATACTATTTGTTTTATTTTTAATGAATATTATATATATATATATATATATATATATATATATATATATATATATATAACAAAAAAGGACACACACACATTAAGAAAACCAATTTATCATTACAATATTTTGTATTTTTATATTTTCTTTTAATTTGGCATTATTATCATTTTGTTATATATATATATATATATATATATATATATATATAACAAAATGATAATAATGCCAAATTAAAACAAAATATAAAAATACAAAATATTGTAATGATAAATTGGTTTTCTTAATGTGTGTGTGTCCTTTTTTGTTCTATATATATATATAATATTCATTAAAAATAAAACAAATAGTATTCCATAAATTGAAACATAGTACATGTGTATTACAATTTTTTTTGTTTATTTTGCAAATATAAATAGTTCCAAACCAAAAACAACACATGATTTAGTATAAACATAAATTTAATCTACTAGATGGAATTTATAGTAAGATTATGACATGTATTAACATTTATATTAAAATATATTTAATCTACTAGGACCCCCTCAATTTACCAACCCAAAAATAAAAAAAATTGAACCAAATCAATAAATTTCACAAATAACCCTGCACCCTAAATTTTATTATTTTAAAATTTGGGCTATATAAACATAAAATAAATATAATCTTCATCACAACAAAGTTAGAACTAAATAATTCGAGTATCTTATCCCACTCACCTAGGTTCATAATTTTAAAGAATAATTTTAGAAAATGAAATTTATTAGTCCCAATCATGGATTCATTCAATTAGTAACCATTGTATATTTAACAAAAAAATTATAAAAAATATCTCTTACTAATAAACATAACATAGCTTCCATTCCTTATTTAAATTGATCGATATTTTTTTAAAACAATAAATTTAAAATGGAGTAATCCTTATCCTAATCAAATAAACTCCCTACTACTCCAACTCCCCCCATAATGCTTGTTAATACTTCCTCCTTCTATTGCTCCTACTATCTCTTGGATGGTTCATTCTCCTCCTTGCTTCATTCTTACTCTTCTCTTCAAGCTAAAGACATACTTATTATCTTGAATTCCTTTAGCACCATAAATCTTAATAATGGGACAAGGAGCAAAAAGGTGGAATTTTAGAAGGTCTTAGGTGAGATAAGACTCTAACCTTCCCACTAAACTCAAATATATAATAAAAAATTCCACTTTTATCCCTCTCCACAATGCCACTTTGACCAAAAGAAAATAATAACTTAGTCCTTTGAATTTCATACAATTTACCTTGGTCTACCACTTGTACTCCACTCAAGTGAGTGGCGGTGATTAACAAAAATATAACAATATTAAATATTATTTACAAAACTAATGGATCTATCAACAAGATACCTTTAATCCAATTCTCTTAAATTTTGATTTAATCAATCCTTAGCCAATAGCAATTAATATCATGGTTTAAAATAAAAAACTTAATAATTAATTTTATGTAACATAACTTCTTACCATAATCTATTATATACAAGTTCACTAAATATGTCAATGTTTATATTATCTAGTTATATACCAAAATCAATCATAATAAGACATGACTACCAAACAATGATCGTAGTGTAATTATTATTTAATTGCTTTCAAAATATTCATAAGTTGAATAAAAAAACCATATATGTATATGTATATATGTACATGTATATGTGTGTGTGTGTACACACACACACACATGTATATATGTATGTGCAAATGTACATGTTTCTACACAAACATTTGTACGTAGATATAAATTTTTACATACATATATATGTACACACACACAAAGTGGCACAATTGGCCTAGTGCTAATGATGACCTCTGAAAAAATTATTCAACAAATAAAACTCGATATACTAGAATCAAAATGACACCATGACAACTAGAAGGCATTATTAAGTTGGGAAATTATGTTATAGTTTTAATAGAATTTATGAAATGTGAAAAGTATTTAATTTAAAAATATAAGGAGGTGGCACTTGTTTAGGCTCAAAATTCACTAATATTGAGTAAGTGATGGACCTCAAACCTTCACACCATGAAGATTCATATGCATTTATTTTCTTACACTTTCACAAACATTGAAGCTTTTAGTGTATGATATAATTCTTATATATTTATATTATTCATCTCTATTCATTTGCTATGCTCTAAAAAATTCACTGAAACTCTTACAATTTTTTTTGTCAAATTCTAGTTACATATACGATTTCATATTGGATTATGTATATGTTAGAAACATGTTTGAACATATTAAATTTATATTTTTATGAACATATTTAAATTTATATTTTTTGGAATTCATAATTTATTCAAAAACCTAAAATTATGGGTTGAAATCATTAATTTTTTATTGTTCCCAATCCATTATAAAATAATAAGGCATGTCCTTCTTATAGTGATATAAATGGTTTATTTTTTAATTTAATGGATGGGATGGTTCTTCATGACACTATGGAGTAAGAAGTCATGCCATTCCAATATTAGAATTTCTGAATAGTAATGGTTGTTGTATTAAGTGATTGAATATGGTGGTACCTCACAACAACATCCAAGTTCAAATTTATAGTAAACTATACATTTAGATATAGTTCCTATTTTTGCTCATTGACGATGAAATATTATGAGGGTTTTTGTTTTGTTTTCATGATCTCATTTTATTACAATTCATATTTTGAAAATATATATTTATATTTATCTATAATTTTTTAAATACTACCTTGTATCTTTTTTGTTTGAGAAAAAGTTTAGCTTTGTAGGTGTATTATAGATTTTAGTTGTTTTTTATGGTTCATTTACATTAATTTTGTGATATTTTATTTAAATTTGATAATATTAATGTCAATTTAACCTAGAATGCAAATAAATATGATTATTAATATGGATTTTATCTTGTACCAATATAGTTAATGTACTCATGTAACCATTGTTGAGTATATTGTAAGAATTATTTTATTTGATTTTGGTATGTGGGAAGTGTCATATGTTTTTTTTATAATTTTTTTTTGTTTTGAGGAAAACAACTCGAGAGAGATTCCACATTTAATTAATAACCAAGGAGGAAAGGGTATCTCTTCCACTAAAATCATATATGGATTGCACCTAGCCTACCCCTTCAAAATGGTCAAATAGAACATCTAACCAAAATATAATTAGTTACTAAGCCCTACATGTACCATACAATAAAATCAACAAGACAAACCTTTTATCTCATGAAAAAATTATGGTCAATAGTAAAATCCAACATGATTAAAATTAAGGCAAGAATTGGAAACACACACCACTACTAGAAATGTAAATTGAAAAGAAGCTAATAACCATCCTAGGAGAACCAAAAACAATATAATCCAACTAAGGGTTATAGGAAATCCTCACAAAGACTCTAGAAATAAATTTTATCATTGTCCAAGGATAACATTCATAAGATCTCCTTACTTATCTTTGTCTACCACCATAAGGGAGGAGGACCAAATCCTTTCACTTTAGATTGATCAAGAGCCCAATTAGTAAGTGCACTTGTAACTTTATTGAAACCTTGAGGAGTATGAAAATAAATATCCCTATCAAATTTATTTTGAATCCATTGATTTTTATATAAAATTATACAAACTATCCAATCCTTGGATATGTTAAAACTAGGATGTAAAATTAGATTAATCCAAAACTTAGAGTTAGCAACAAACTAGATGTTATTCCACCCTACCACCTAGGAAGTCTTAAGACCTTCCATAGTATATTTCACTTCAACTAAATTATTGGTGGTAATACCAATTTTGGTGGAGAAAATAAAGAAATATAATTATCCAAATCTTTAGCAATGACTCCAATGTTTGCATAACCAGGATTTTACCTTGAAGCAACACTATATAGAATTTATATAAACACGGGATTGGACTATTGGAATGACCATTGTCAAAAGAATATACCTAGGAGTGAGGGGGATAAGTAACAATGTTCAGATCTTTAAAAATAAGCACCCCACACTTGAAAGGTGTCACAAGGTGTTTCATTAAGTACAAGACTAATTATTTGATATTATTAAGAGTGTGTTACCAAATCCAAACATTGTCAGTAACCCTTTGTTTATAACTTCTCACCTACATTTGAAAGTAGTGTGTTTTTAACTAGAAATGGAAATATATATTATTTTTTTCTATTTAATATGACTAATTTGAGGTAAAATTTTGATGAAATGATATTGCTATGGGGATTTATTCATTTTAAAATTTAAAATAGGATCTTGAGGATTTATAAATGGATTATGGTATAGACCATTGTTTTATTGCTCAAGACCTTAAAATAAATTTTAATAATTTTAATATTGAAACATTATTATTTTTTGCATGCCTTTAAGGTTAATTCAAATATATCCTTTAAATAATTTGAATTATATTTGAGATGATATTATTGAATATATCAATATTAATTTCTTATAGAGTAAGATAGGTAAATATGAGAATTTATTATAGTTATTAGCTATGCAACAAGAAGTTTATTTTTTTATGGATTTTTGTTTTGAAATGATCTTTTTTAATTAAAAGTCTATATACATTTATTATTGATGTTTTAATTATAAATAACTATCTTGTTTTTATTTTTAGGGTTTGTGAAAAATGGAATTATTTTTAATTTCATTGGAAAATTTATTATTTATTTTAGTTGTAGAACATATTTATAAAATTGAAGGCATTTGGTTTCATTTAATGCATCTAAACAAGTGAGTAAGGAAAATGTTATGGTTAAAGATCGATAACTGTTGCATATCTATGTTGTAGCTAGGTTAAATGCCATTTACAAAATCCACATATAATTATGTTTTAATTTTTAAAATTTTATATTTTATTATTTATGTCTTTATGCAATAAAAATATTTATAAGGGATTATTTATAGTGTTTTTTTGATTTAATGAGATATTGAAAATTCTATTGTTGGTTTTTTGGCTTACCATCCATTGAACTTGAATATATTAAAATTGTTTTGAATGGTAGTATGTCAGGTTTGGGTAGTTATGGTTACCATTTTAAAAATTCAAATGTTGTTAATATATTATGTAATGGTTCACCAAGACATGCATCTAAAATTTCCTAAATTGGACGTTCACATGGTATCTAATGAGGTGATAATATTAGGCCAAGGTTAGAGAGGATAAATAATGTTTAATAAGAGTAGCATGCCCCCTTAAAACCTAAAAAATCATTGTGAATGATATGATAAACATCAAAAGAGGAGTTTAAGTTTCATAACATTTTAATACAAGGGAGAAATAATATTTAAATGTAATTGAAATGACTAAAAGGGGATCATTCAAATAAACAATTACTAGGTTTTATCCTCAAATGTTTTATTAGAGTACTCCCTATATTTGTTATGATTTATTGGTTCTGAAGATACTTCACATAATGATTGTGTTCTTGTACATCATGATAATATTGTGTCTTATGTTATGCCCACAATAACACATAGCCCCAAATTTTCCACTCTTGGTTTATTTAATGTGGAGGGTTATTCCCCTTAATATCAAAATTTTATCAACCTTATTCAACCCTACATGTCATAACACACATTTTTTATTAGATAGGGTTAGAAAGTGGGATTAGGGTCTTCTACCCTTACAAACTCTGAAATATATTCAACTAATAGAGATAAATTTAGACACAAATTATAAGCCTCAAGGGATAAGAACTATAGGACTGATGTCAAATAAAAGCACAACAAACCCATACAAAAAAGACACCAAGTTTTAGCAAAAAAATACGTACATTGAAAAACATTAGAACTTATTGGTATAACTCCTTGGAATTATTATAGACAACTGGTTTCCTATTTTATTTCTTGTTCTTCTCTTCCCTTTTCATGAGTCCTTTGGTTTTCTTATTGGGACCTTGAATTGAATAATTAGTCATATTTTTCTTCAAACCTTCCCATATCTTTTCCTCTAGTTTTTCCAACCTTTTCTTCATGTGTTCCTTCTTATCATCCATTTTCTAATCTTGATTCATATTTTTATTGGGGGTGTTAATTATAGTATCCCTCACCTCGTTTTTAACCTTTGTCTCTCCTTCACATATTCTTGCATAAAAGTTGGTTTTTTTTGAAGATGAGCAATAGTTTGAGTTTATCAATTTCCCTAGCCATTTCCATGTAGAGAAATTATTGCATGGCTAGCTCAATTTTCATATTTTCCATATTATATTCCAAGTCCTAAATCTTCTTGATCATGGGGGTTTAGGGGACTAGGCATTCAATTTTCTTGTTATCCTATATTTTTTCTTCCAAACTACTTACATGGGTAGTTTTGTCAGCTTCTTCTTACCCTATAGGGTCAGGTGACTCATTTTCTTCTATGGTATTATAATCCCATTCATAATATTCCTTCATATATTCCTCATAATTTTGCACATAAATAGATTCTATTACATCTTTGCCACACAAAGTATTCCCTCTCGTCACTATCAGTAGAATGAGTACTTGGTATATAAGGTATGAAGAAGGGTTTGCCTTGAAGTCCATGACACAAAATTATAGATATTTAAGAAGAAAGAATGGTAGGATAATTTTATGAACCTTTAAGTGGTTCACCATCATAAAATGAAGTGAGAATATGGTAATGTGCTTAACTTATATGGTGATATATCTTATGACTTAAAGACATAACTCAGGACACTTCCTTCATAATTCTACTCTTGGAAACCCTTTTGATTTTGAGACAATTTTTTTTATTGAAAAATATTTTCATCAACCCATCCTTCCTTTTCTTATCTTTAAATTCCTTAACTCCATCACATCTCATTCTAATGATTTATCTAATTATATTTAAATTAATTTTGACCATGAGGATTCTCATCCTGACTGTTCTATCCTATCATCCTTTAAAAAAGTATTTAGAAATGGAAACATCATAATTGACAGTCCTTTCCATAAAGTTAATGAGTCCTCCTATATATATCTTTCCTCAAACATTAGGGTATTACTTCACCTTGAAATAATAAATTATCTCAACCCTGTCATGGTAAACAACATGTTCCTGTCAACTTGATATTTTTTCTCTAAAACTTGCTATGTTCAAACATTTTTTCAAAATTTAAATGGCTTGATTTTGGCATATCTAGGCTAGTAATGTTGGGATTGACGTACTTCCTCCTATACTTTAAATCATTGCCTTAATTTTTCAATAATTATTCTCCTAATTAATTATGTATTTGGATTTTATGCCATGAATCATTAGAGACTTTTTTAATGATTGAAACATATGTGATAAGGGTGGATTCTCCTTCCAAATGATCATATTTACTTGATTTGGTAGTTATTCTACCTTCATATAATGTTGGAAGGAAGAGACGTGTACCTTGATGTTAGCCATGTTATCTGTTCCTTCATTACCTTCCCTGTAGGTTTAGGTGATTAAAATACCCTTAAATTATTGAAGGATTATTTTTGTGTCTTCCATTTAATTAATAATATTAAAATGGGTTTGGTTTCAACCTTTAGATAATTTATGAAATTAAGATAATCTCTTTAAACCTCAAGGTAATCAATACCCAAATTGACTACTAAATTAATTCCCCAAATAGTTGTTAATGCTTAAATGATGTGGCTAGTTTGTAACCCCAAATATCTCACATAAGAAAATATAATATTACCTTTATAATCCCTTATTACTTACCCAACCCCCAAACTAGGCCTCAATTTCCTTTTGTAGCTCCATCAAAATTCAACTTAAGCCAAGGACTAGGTGGTTTAGTCTATTTTACTGAAGATCTATCCACCCTATGGGTTTGTACTCACGACAAAATTATTAATTTATAGGAGGATAAGAGGGGGAATAGAGGTAAAGTGGGAGAGTCATTGAATTAAGAGGAAAAATTAACTCAATTCTCTTTAATGGAAACTAAAATCCTTTAGGCAAGAGAAGGAAGACAAGGGACCTTCTTGTTGAAAATGTATGAGTATTATAGCCTATAAGATATATGGCAATATTAAAGCCCAAATAAAGGATAGGGGAAATCCCATGGTCATTTAAACTATAAAATGAGATCATTAATAGAGATAGGACTGACCTAGGATAGGTTAAATTTCATAAAAAAAAGTCTTGAATCACATTATTAAAAGGGCACCCACGAAATGAGTGGGAAACTAATTATTCATTACACTTATAGACAATGCAACTATTGGGGAGATGAAATCCCCTCTTGACCTAGTTATCCACTATGAGAATTTTATTTTGTGATACTAACCAATAAAAATGTTAACATTAGGAGTAAAATTCTTGATCCATAGATTCTACCAATTTTCGACAAACTCCACCTGATCCAAGTTAACTGAATAGCTTGATTCGATCGAGAAAACTCCACTCGGATATGTTGACCAAATATTTTTTAACATATTATTTGGGAAAAATATTTATATGGGTATGCTAAATTTTAAGTTTGATATCTATGAGGAGTTGGGAGATATGGTTTCTAACTCCCTCCTTATGAAGAAATTTCCACTTTCTCATACCATTTGACTCTTCCTAGTATCTGTTCACTTCAAAACCCACCTCTTCCTTAAATTCATGAGTAATATCACTCCAAAGGGCTACAAAGGAAATAAGGTAATGAAATAACCAAGGTTAATTCCATAAATTTACTTAATACCATTTCCCATGTTCCACTTACTATCTTTTTTAAGAAGGTTTTTTCTGTTAAGGAGGGATTTCCAAAAGGCTAAAAAATTATACAGGCCTTATTTAGATAGGAACCCATCTCCTTCCTTGGACTCAAGGTACTTGGATTTTATAATCCTAGTCCATTTATTTCCATATTTTACAACTATCCATACTTGTTTTTCTAAGAGTGCTTGGTTCATCTACTCTACCCTCCTCAATCCTAGGCCTCCTCTTCCTTTAGGGAGGCAAGCCTTGTCCCAAGAGATAAGTGGTAATTTGAAATTATCTTTTTCACCCTTAAAAATAAAACTTTTTTGTATTTATTTTATTTGATTAAAAAAAATTCTTGGGATAATAAAGAGAGACATGAAGTATACCAAGATACTTTAAAGTGATATTTTGAGAAGTTGAAGCTAACCTACCTAAGAAAGTAATTTTATTTTACATACTACCAATTTTTTAAATATTTTTTCAATAAAAGGGTTCCATAATTTAGTTATAATTTTTCCACTAAATAAATGTATACTAGATATGGATACAAGATATTATTTATCAAGTAACCCAAAATTCTAGATACCTTCTTTTGAATACTTTTTGGGGTGTTGATAAATTCAATGGCACTCTTTTGAAAGGTTACACATTGGTAAAAAATATCCTCATATCTTTTGAGTTTTTTTTTGAAAAGTTTTTCTTCCACCACTGATGCTTCCCCCATTAGGAGGGTATCATCAAAAAACTATTAATGTGTAACATGGGTGGTATTACGGGCCACTTTGATCCCCATTATTTTACATGTGGTCATATATTTTTCCAATATTATGCTTAGATTTTTTTCCATAAATATGAAGTGCTATAGAGATAAGGGATATCCTTTACACAAACCTCTGAATTTTGTAAATAAACCTTTGAAATACCATTTATAATGATAGAGAATATTGGTTTTGAAATGAAAGTTGAAATTAGACCTCTAACTACGTGAATGAAACCAAACTTGTCAAGGAATTCTTAGGAGATCCTATCATATGATTTGTTCATGTCACATTTGAGGAACATTTCTTGTCTAGATGAATTAGTCACTAAGTGGATATCCTCTAGGTGGTTATGATTCTTTCAATGGTTTATATTTTGAAGACAAAGGTGCCCTATTATTTAACTATAATTTTACCCAGAAGAATTTGTAATTTCAAGGCCAAAGATTTAGAACAATTTGTTAGAACATGGGGAAAAGACTGATTATTCTAAAATATTTTAATTGGTTTTCTTCTATTTTATTGTGGAATAAAACCAAAAATCTATTGTTGAATTCCTTCAAAATGGTGCCTGATCAGAAGAATTCAGATATTGTTGCATGCACCTCCTATTGGATTATGGCCTAGAATTGTTGAGAAAAAGGTGGGGTACTCCATATGGTCCTATGGATTTGTCCCCCTCCATATAAAAAATAGTCATTTGGACCTCATCAAGAGAAGTAAGTTTGAGGATATTGGTGTTGTTAACTTTTTTAATGACACTCAAGATGAGGTTCAATATTAGTCCTTTAGATCTAAATCTTGGAGGAGGTTCAATATTTTTAAAGTATTTGATAATTTATGTCTCCATTTATTTTTATTCTCTACAAAATATTCCATCTTCCTTCAATATTTCATGAAGTTTATCTAAGGTATGGTTCCTACAAGTTGACTGGTAGAAACACTTAGTATTAATGTCTTCTTCCTTTAGCCAAAGACAACTTGATTTTTATCACCAATAAGTTTCCTATTTAGATTCCAAATTGTGTAAATTACTAATCAATTCCATTTATTTTGAATAAACATAGATATCTAAGCCCGATATGTTAGTTTCTTCCTCTATTTTCCTTAATTCTTCCTATATTTTATTCTTCTTAATGAAAATGTTCCCAAAAACCTTTTCGTTTCAAACCTTGAATTTTTATTTAACAAACTTTAGTTTCATGGTCAAAATGTATATGTCTAATCTTATGATTTGTTCTTTCAACCATTCCTTGATAGATTTTAATATGTTAAGGTGTAAAGTCCATTATTTTTAATCTAAAGGAGATGATTTTAATTTTCATCATTTTTCCCATGTGAATACTATTAAGTTGTCGTCAAACCCAATTTTGAGAATGGAAGTGAGAGTTTTGTTATATTAAATGTCCTAGATCATTGAGACTAATAATCTATCCAACATGACTTGGATCAAATCTTCTCCCAATATTTTATTTATCTAAGTGTAAGGGTTTCCTTTTATATCCACATCCATCAACCCAACTTTTGAAATGAATTAATTTAGGCCTATCACACTACCATTGAAGGTTTATAGTCCCCCTTTATTATATATAGGAGAAACAAAATAATTTAAATCTACCACAACTATCCATTTCTAATCCTCACTATTTTTTTGGAACTCTGCAAGTTCACTCCATATCTTTTGCCTTTCATATCTTGAATTGGGAGCATAGTTATTAGAAAATATCCACTCCATGTTATTAGTAACCTCCTTGAAATGAACATGTATGTAGTTTCTTATTTTAGTTAAGAATTTTCCCTAAAAAAATTGAGGATTCCAAAAAACTACTAACCAACCCCCCCTCATGAATCCTCTTGAACTAATACCTACACTTTTTGATTTATTTCACACATTGTAATTTCTTTTCAAAACATTATCTTATGACATCTTTATTTCTTGAAGAATAAAATTTTTAGGTTTATGTTTTAAGATTAGATTCCTAACCAACCTTTGTTTTTTGAGTTCATTCAGCCCCCTAATGCTACATGATATAGTCTTCATTTTTTGACATTGGAAAAATATTGGGGGTCTTTTGAGTACCCTTTTCCACTTATTTTTATATTTATTTTTTCCTAGTTTTTGAGTTGGGTTACCTACCAAAAGTTATCGGTTCTTCTACCACCTATACGTATCTTACTAATTAATGGTGGAAGAGCACTAACCTTAATCTAAAGAAATAATTTATACCCTCAATTCAACTTGTTGAGATGAAGGTTGATTGAGAGACTTTAATGAGAGAAGGGATCTATCCCTTGCTATAGCAACATTAGCCAATATGTTTCCCAAATTGTGTGGAGAAAAAGTATTAGGGGGACCTCCTTCTAACATTAAGGTATTTTTTATGGGAGTGGATATTGATGTAGACTTATTAAATACTATTTAATCCTACTCCTTATGTGGATTATCCCATTTTATTGGTGAAGTAAAGTTAAGGGCTGATGTTATATCTTTATTAATAGATTTCTTGCTTGCATTTGCCCCTAGGGAGACAAGGATTTGAGGGGAGCTCATTTGAGGGTCATATACTTGACTTGTCTCCTTATCTTGAGAGCCTTGAGGGGAATTTTTTACCCAACAAGGGTTGAGAGGTTTGAGATATATTTTATTTACATGTCATTAGTTTACTATATGGATTAGGACATTACATGCTTTATATATTTTTTACCCCTCTCATAGACTATTTTGTAAGTCTAGTCACCATACTTCAATATGATATTTATAGAATGAAGGATGGGTTGTCTATCTAGATAAACATGTTGAATATTTCCATTATTAATTTCCTTCTATAACTAGTTAGTGGATCAATGGTTATTGGTTTACCAAGGGATTTTTCTATGCCCATGATAACCTATGGTTCCCAGAATTCCAATGGGAGCTTTGGGAAGTTCATCCACATGGGGACTTCCTCCATTTTTTTACTATTAAGATTAGTACCTAATTTTGAATTTATAAGGTAGAGGTTTGACTTACCCATAAACCATGGGCCTCTTGTTATAATTCTAAATAAATCTTTTATATACATAAATCTCACTAGGAAGAAGTTTTTTTCCATGGCTATGATGTCCAATTGGCCTATTAGTCTCTATTTTTGGTTGGCCCATTTTATAAAAGTAAAAATGGTTGGTTTGATGCCATTTAATTTAGCCAATAAAGAGTTTAAGAGATTTAAATCTACTTTTTATACAATATCATCAGGGAAAATAAGATATACATCATCATTATCTAGATTGGGGTCTAAAGAGGAATCTTCAGCCTCATGATTCAACTAGTGCTTTCCCAGTACTATATCTACCCATAAGATTAAATTTTGGCAATAATATTATCTCTTTCTTGGTGAGGTCCTTTATTCTAGGTGACTTGGATTTTATACAACCTCCTCTACACATAATCTTGTCCCTTCTAGTCTATATTATATCCTTGTTACGTCTTTTGGTGGATCTTTGGTTGATTCCTCCACTGGATCCAAAATTCTATTTTCTCTCCCATCAATAAATTTAAAAAATTCCTCCTCTTATGATATTCCACTCATTTCTTGAATATTTCAAAAAATAATACATTAAAGTTGAATTGGAACATAATGTACCATGGTTTGTGTTGAGATAAATAACACCCTATATCATTTTGTTGAGTGTGAAATAGATTAGAAAATCCCTCAAGAACATGACCACCATTAATATTTTAGAATAAAATGTTGAATAAACTAGTTAAAATTGGATTGATGGTTATAGTAAATTTGGGTTTTATGAAACTTGATACTTTAACTATTTTTACTTGATGTGTTTCTAGTTAACCTAGATTGATTTTAATTTATAGATTTTATTATTGTTAGACTTTGGTTTGATACTTAGGTTAAAATATTTAATTAAATGATGGAAAAAATAATTATTTAAATATGATTTAATATATGAAAATTTCATAGGAATGATTGATTGTAATGTGTCTCACATGCACATTAAATATATTTTATGTTATATTTAATTTCTGTGTTGGTAAATGATATTTTGCTAAATAATGAGGTTTTATTTTATCATGGTGAAATGATTTCTTGAATATTGATTAGATGTGAATTTAGAAGAGTTAATAATTATAAATGTTGCTTAATTTAAGTTCATAATTAGTGACTAATTTTTAAAAAATAATTGATAATAATTATCTTAAATAGTTTGGCATAGTAGATCTTGATGAATCACTCATTATTATTAAAATTTGGTATTCTTGACTAGTAATAATAGATATAATTTTATGATTTCATTCAATAAATTTGGATGAATATGTTTTAATCACTAAATTATATTTTAATGGTTTAATAACTATGTTCATAACATGTCTATGTTTTAAAAGGATTTTTTTAATGGAAATATGACTATTTTAATTACTTAACACCTTTCTAGAATTCGATTATTTTCTTGTTAAGTCCATACCAAATGTCTGGAGTAAATTTCAATATGAATGGTAGTTTATATATATATATATATATATATATATATAGAGAGAGAGAGAGAGAGAGAGATTTTAAGGTTTATTTTTTAGTGTGAAAGTGTTCTTAAGAAATATATTAATGTAAAACATTAAACTAAATGGATTTTATATGATTGATTTAACTATTTTGAGAGTTAACATAAAAACCATAAGTAGATAAAAGAGTTGAAGATGTAAATTAGGGAATAAAATACTATAGTATCAATAACCACTAATTTATATAATAATTGATTTGTTTGATTAGCTTATAAATATTAATGCATTAAAAAGGTGTACTTAGCTAGAAAATATGACTGAATTAGACATGTGGTAGGCTATAAAGTGATGTTGAAGTAGGGATGAGTCTTATCAGTAGAAAATAGGTGTTAGAACCCTCTTCAGATAATAGTGTATCCCTCTTTTAAAACATCACATTATTTTATTGAACTTATTTTTAATGTTATTAACTATATGTATATGAATCAATGAAATTTGGGGCAAACCTTCACTCTATTATGTGAATCGTCTTCTTATATGAGTGAGACCTAGATCATCATTTATACTTAATTTTGAATAATTTCATTAAGAAACCATACACCTCCATGTTTTTCAGGGTTTTGATGAATATAAGTGTAAGAAGAGTGGTTTTAGTAGGGTATGTTGGATGTGACCTCAACGCTCCATGTGTTGATAATTTTGTACACACCAAAACCTTGAAAGGGTATCAAGCCGAATGTAGTTCTCCCAATATAAGTGTTGGTTAAAGTGAGAGTGATGCTAGTATGCTTGAGTATGAATGCCAATTTGAATGCTTTGAATGTGAATTAAAACTAGAAATATAGGCAAAACTAAGATTTGGGATATTTTGGATAGATGTATGCAAAATAAGGGTAAATAGGAATTAATAACCTTAATTTGCATAATGTTTCTAAAATTTTTCATGAGAAGTTCCATCTAAGTAATAAATGAATGAGAGTGGACTTTATATAGTGTTTTTATGATAGTAAAGACATTAAATGAGTCTATGACAACCCTACTATGCTTCATGGTATGGAAATATATCTGTTAGGGGTTAAAGAAGCTAAAGGCCAATAACAATACCCCCTTTTCCAACAACACATTGTGTTATAGATCAAATAAGACTCACTATTGTCCAAGTGGCTATCACATTTAAAAATAATCTAAGATGCCTAGGTGATGGATTAATGTGTATTTTGGTATATCCATGCATTGGGTAGATGTGTATATAAGCTAGAAAAGGATCAAACGAGTTCCTAAGATAGGTCTAGAGATAAAATAAGGATAGGGTGGTCTCAAGTGACACTCATTACACTAAATGAAATTTTAAATAACTACATTCCCCCATTTATTCTATAAATGCATCAAAGAAAAATAACTAGGATAAAGGAAAGAAAAATGTACCTAGATTTGCTTATGAGGTAAAGCCCATGAATGTGGGTTTGAGTATGTGAATTATGCTCCATTGTGTGTTCTAAATATGAAACATATATAAAATAGTCCTTACATAAAAAATATCAAAATAAAATAAAAATATGAGTAAATATATGTGAGATATGAAATGAATGAATAAACCTCACTAGATATGTTAACCAATGCAAAAATATGGTGGCATCATTTATGTGTGTGTAAATGGTGACCAAATGGTGAATTTCTTGGACTAGGCTGATATATCACCCAATACCCATGTATGGGTGGCTCAATAACTCAAGGTATATTTGACTCTATCATTTCCCACCATTATTTGGTGGATCATAATCTATGAATAACTTGGATTTGACCGATGACTTATCCAACCATATTACATAGGTGGCTCAATAACTCAAGTAGGATATGAATCCATTATACTTACCAATGTGTAGTAGATGAATCTGAAACTCATACTATGTGATGTAACTAAAACTATGTAAGATGGTTATAGTCCACTTAGAAACTCTAAAATGTAAAAAGGATCATGGTCCATTTGGGAACTCAAGAATGTCAATTAGCTTAGAGACATATAACAATGTCATATCAAAATTCCCCTGAGAAGATATAAAAGTAAAGAGACATAGTCAAATCTAAGCTAGTAAATATAGAAATGAAAGTATGTATAATCATGTGGTATAAATCTCTATAAGAACAAAAATGTACATAAGATGAGTCCATAGTAGTGATAGTTAGCAAAAATTAGTGTAGTATAAGATGATCAATATCAAAATATAATTAATGTTAAATCTATGATATGTATATATAAGGTATGATAAACCATAATTATGTGTATGATGACCCCAGTGGGTTGATATGTCAATGTTAAATTTATGTATATGTGTATGTGCCCTCAATGGGAGAATAGTACCAAATATAGATTTAGGTAGAGGACCAAAATCCTATCGTAATCTACAAACACTCAAATAGAACATATGAAGCATGTATGTATGATAAAATTGACTATAATAACATAGGTAACATATGTTGTTCCTAGAAAATAGAAGGAATGTAAAGATGGAAATGTATACAATCTAAAATTTGTATTCTTTAAGCAATATTTGAATGTTTTTTACATATTATTTTATTTTTTTGTTTTTTGAGTATAATATATGTAAAAGAAATAGGAAAATGAAATAATGAATAATTAATAGGGTAACATAATAACTAATAAATCTTAAAAGAGACTCACTATCAAGGTGACCTACGTCAAGTAAAGGAAGAGTGATCACATGTGGTGTGTGAAGAGGTATCTTAGATCTAGGAATAAAATGTACTGAATAATTTATAGTTGAAGCTTACTATAGAGTGTGTCTATGCATCTATAAAACCTACTAAATTACCCTATGAACTATGGGGCTCTTAGGGATCTATCTAGTGGAATAAGTTATAACTAGTTTGGATGCTCTATATTGAGTATTGTGGGGACTCAATAACACTAATTTGGGTGTGAATGGGGTAGATAAACTCTTTATAATACATAGTATGTATTTTATGGAGGGTTATCTCTATTAAAGGTCTCCATGGGAGAATATGTATAGGTGGTAATGTTATAGAAGTATACCTCACCTAAACTAGTATCTTAATTGATATCTTAGGTTTGGTAATGAATGGAGCTATTACTGGTGACCATTATGTATATAGATATTTATTAGGTAAATGATACTCATGTGGAAGGTCATTAATAGTAAAAACATGGTTAACATGTATATACATAAGACATATGCATACAGTGGAAGGAATGATTCAAAGTTGTATCCAAGGCTTACCCAATAACATATCAAATGTTCTAGAACTAGGTATAACTATGAATCTAGTGGCCACATATATGGGAATAACCTATAATTAAACTATTATCTCCCTAATGGATCTCTAGACATGGAAACTAAAGCCATGAATAACTATATTTATCAAATAAATATCTTGATCTAAATAGCTTGAGTGATGTAGAAGTGTAATAATACACATATTAATGCTTGACATGTTGTCAACCATGACACTAAGTAAGATGATGATCAATGTATGATCATATAAATAGTGTGTATTTTTGTCATCATGAATGATCTGAAATTCTAAAAATGTTATAAGAGGCCTAGATATCAATTTAGTATGATACACACGTATGATATTATATAGATGATGTGTGTATATTGTATTAATATGATAGGATGCTAGTGGTAGATGTGCTTGATAAGTATAATAAACACATAAAGTGTATGTTTCCTCATTATTCATATAATTTAGAAATGTATCAAAAAATATTATCATTACTTTTGCTTCAATTGGTTGTGATTTGGGTGTTTCTATAAGAGTTCTCATATCAATGATATTAGCCTCTATTAAATCTTAGATCTTATATTGTAAGCTACTGCATCCATTCATAGTATGGATGAGGGCCCTCTAATAATCTCAAAATGCATTGGAATCATAATTATTTGGAAGATACCTAGTTGTATCAACCTTTTTCATGGTAGGTAGAGATATGGAATTTGATTTGAAAAGTTACTAGAGAATGTAATATGGTGGTTCAGGAAGATTTGTAAAGGGTCTCCTAGTAGGAGCTAATAAACTAGATGAGGAGTTTGATTTGAGACTATGTTAACTATCATATTTTGATCATTATTATTGTCATTGGGACTCACCTTATATGGGAGATTAATTAAAATCTTAGTGGTGGAATTTGATTTGGATATGTACTTTAACTTTCCCATGGAGATAAGTTTGACTTCCCATTCCTTCACTATATGACATAAAAATGTAAATGATGGAAACCTTTTGAATAATATAGATTCATGTAATGTTGATAATAAAATTTTATAAAATATGACTTGGAGTTATCTATCTAACATTGGGATAGTCATCTTTGCCAATATGGTTTTATATCTCAAGATGTATTCAGTTATTGACTAATTATATTTTTACTTTAGTTGAGTTACTTGAGCATAAAAAACTTTATTAGTGATGTTGATTGAAAAGAGTGTCAAAAACATATCTATAAGTGGATTAAATGTTGTAATGGACTAATTAGGGAGATCATAGAACCATTGTAATGTATAAGGTTGATAATTTGATTGTCATTTATGTCAAATAGGATGTCTATAAGCCATTATTGATGATCTAATGAAGTGTTGTTGGTTATTGATGAGATAGAAAGATTATTGACCTTAAAAAGACTTAAAACACTATCAAAGAGTAGAGTTTGTCTTGTGGATTTGATTTATATTTTCAAGGAGACCTTCCTAAAGTTCATAGGAAGTAGGTTGAGCATTTTGATAATATGAAGGATCTTTCACAGGGCATTTAAGCCATCCCTACATACACATGACCTTCATTCAAGGGCTACACCCAAAACACTTCAAAATCATATTTGGCCCTATCAAGGCCTCATGACCATTTTTTAAGGTGAATTATTTCATGTAATCATGGAAAAAACTTAATAAAGTTGAGATACAATTTCTCATAAAGTTTGAGGTTAAGATTTGAATGAAAAGAGCATGAATCATTATTGTAGGCCTTCTCAAGCTCATAAAATGAGGTACTAAAACCTAAGAAGGACTTTCAAGAATTTTTTGGCACGTAAATCCATTATATGGTGCCTTTATTCTTTCATGGGAGATGGATAAGGGTCATAGATAAAATATATGTTTATTAGTTTTGAATTTTATTGGCAGTTCACTATGAACAATCACTAACATTATAAACTATCTTGAACCTCCCTAAAACCCTAATAAAGACCTAATGAGAAATATTTGATTCAAATATAATATAATGGATTAAATTTATCATAAAAACTATTGGATCATGTATAGGAATCTCTTATTTACCTCATGATGGTACTAGCTTGTCTGAATTGAGAGAAGACCATATAGAAAAGGGTTTATTTATCAGAGTTTTGTAGTTTTTATCATAAATTAAATTGATTACAAAATGAAAATAGATTAGAGTGGATGATATATACTTAAATAATATGTCCATGATGTTTTATTATGCATTTATATCCTTATAATTTTCTAAATATTTCATTCAAGTTAGTTAGTCACTGTCAGATTTGAGAATAAGGAATGGAGTTAAGAAATTGGTCTACAAGACCAATATTGGTCATTATGTAATATTGTTCTATGTGATTTAATATGACCTTAGTGTCATGTAATTACTATATACATGATTTTTATGCCTTGATTTAGTTACATGAATGTGATCAAGCATGAGAGAGATCAGACAATTAGTGAGCTTTCATAGGCCTAGTATGACAATAAACTACAAGGAGTGTTTTCATGAAGTGGTTGGATCTAAAATGTATTATAAATCTTAGAGGATGTTATTTGGGGTATATTTAATGTATTTAAAATTATATTATCATATATGGATGTGAAATTTTTTCCAAGGGAACATGGTAAACATGTTACTAGACAGACCTAATGTAATTAGGTCTTCATGCATCCTAATGGAGAAATAAGGCTATAAGGTGTTGTGGCTGAGCAATATGTGATTGAATTATGGCTGAAAAATATGTGAACAGGGTACTAAATCTAATTTTATGACTAAAATTTAAATATTAAGGTGAATGTATGACTTTATTATCATATGATCATTAGGCTTATATATAAGAAAATTGATCTTTTTGATGTGTAAGGGTGAAATAGAAGATGTATGTGTAGGATAAAGTCATGAAACATATTTCAAAGCCTAATATGATATAATATAAGTATTCATGAACATTTTTCAAGCTATCTAAATATGAATATTAGGGATATATTACTTAATTAGACTTGTTGAGGGTTAGACAAGTAAAGAAAAGTGTTCATTGAGATTAAAGAGCAAAGAAAGAAGAAGTGATCATGATATGTTGAATAAGAAACAAATGAATCAGATGATTATCATAAATCATATTTGAATGAGTTGGTTATTAGTCACAAAGGGATTTGTAGCTTGATAGCAAGTGGTTACTTGTTAAAACATTGGTCAAGTAGGTGCTTGAGAGTTTGGGGTTGGTACTCCAAGCTGAGTTGGTGATCAGTCAAATTTGATATTTTATAAAAATTAATAGGATTTTAGTCCAATTATAGAGGTCATGGTGATTTTTATTCCCTTCAATGCTTTTTCACTCATATTGTGTTATGCTCATTAATTCATGTTTGTGTGATTGGTTCTAGATATATTGATTGATAACTTAATTTATTTGATGGTTAATGAAAGGTAATGTACAATTGAAAAAGTTTTCTAAGGTCACTAATTCACCCCCCCCCCCCCCCCCCCCCCCCCGCTTATAATTTAATTGTGTTTCTAATAATTTACATCATAGCTTGGTCCTTTTAATTAGGCCTAATAACTTAAAAGATATCCTAGAAGCACAAGCATTTCTAGTCATCAAGTACAAGGAAGTTTCTCAACCAACAAGGCCCCTCTTTTTACTGGGACTAACTATGTATTTTGGATCATTAGAATTAATACCTATCTAATGTCCTTATGCTATGACATATGGCAATCATTTGTTGATGGCTTCACTCTACCTCCTACACAGCCAATTGATGTAGTAGGAAATAAGGCAAGTGAAAACAATTATAAGGAAATTAATTCCATCTTATGTGGTATTTTAGAGGTATAATTTATAAATTTCATGCATTTTGATATAAAAAAATAAATTTTGGAAAATTTTCAAACTACCTATGAAGGAGATAACAAAGTTAAGTTAGAAAAATTACAGACCAATCAAAGGCATTTTTAAAGTCTAAGAATTAAGGAGGATTAAAACATTTAATCTTATTTTTTAAGAGTAGATGAAGTGGTAAATGTCATCAGAGGTCTAGGAAAAATATTGGAAGAATTAGTGGTAGTATAAAAGGTATTAAGATCCCTGACATCTAATTTTCATTTAAAATTCTCTATTGTGGAGGAGATCAAATATCTCAACAAACTAAAGATGGATGAGTTTCATTGTATCTTGAATGCCTATGAAATGAGAACAAGTGATGGAAGACCTTCAAAGAATGAATCTACATTCAAAGCTAATAAAAAATCATAAGGTAAAAAGGTCAAGGATGATGTTGATATAGACATTAATGATGATAATATAGAATTCATGTTTGATAGAAAACTAAGGAAAGAATTAGGTAATTATAAGGGTAATTTGCCATTTAAGTCCTTTAATTGTGGTAAGATTGGTCACTTTGCATAAAATTAACCTAATAAGGATAATAATGAGCATTATGGAGAGCAAGATGAACATCATGTTGAGGATAATAAATTTTATAATCTTGGAAAGATAAAAAATAGATTTAAGAAGTATGAAAGCAAGAAAGGGTCATTAAAGAATGAGAGAAGTTTTTATACCAAAGAGGATAATAGTTCCTTTGATATAAGTGATAAAATTATATCTAATAGTGATGATGATAGTGTTGATCATGATAGCAATTAACTTTTATTCATGGCCATAGAAATAGATAATAAAGGTTGTTTAAAAGGGAAAAGTATTATGGAAGATGAATAATCAAATGAAAAGAGGTTGAAGTGAACCTTGAGGTATAATTGGTGAGTGATCTAGACGAGTTTTTTGATGCTTCAAAATGTACCACAAGTGTTCTTCAATGTTGATGAACACTTATCATTTTAGGATTTTAAAAATCCAAGGCATGAATTGTAGTTTGTGACCGTTTGGTTATGTCTATGGTGGAATAGAAGTAGAGAATGGGAACTATCCACAATATTTATTTATTTTAGTGGTTGGGAGCCACCAGAGTCAAAATAGTTAGATCTTTATGAATTTGATGATTTATAGATTATCTAAATGAGTATTAACAATGATCTTTAAACTAAAGTGAGTCTTGATAAAAAAAATATAAAAGAGAAGGGTAAGTTAGAAAGGAAACATGATTACAAATTCTCATCTAAAATATTATGATAAAATTCTAATTAATTTGAGCACACATGAACCAATTTATGTTATAAAATAGAATGAACTTAGATTAGATAAAAAATTAGGCAAAATTTGAAGGAAATATAAAAATCATAAGTAATAATCAAGTTTACTTTAAATGTTTGCTACTATGGTCTAAATAGCCTAAACACATCTAAATGTAGAGCAAAATAAAATGAAGTATACTTTAAATATTTATAGTTAATCTAGCATTAGAAAAAATCAATAGCCCTATGACAAAGAATGTGACTCAAAGTATGAAGAATACTTCAAACTTAAGATGAAAACATGAAATTGAGAGACAACATTTACATTTTAAAAACTATAAAGACAATCTTTTCAAAATTCCTCAGTTATATTAAATGCTCTTGGTATACAATTACTCAAAATCTCTCTCTCACAAAATGGTAATCCCCTACCTATTTATAGGAAACATAGGTGGTTCACCAGTTAACTTTCTCAAAATATCCACATGAAGGATAAGGATAGTTGTCATTAATACAAAGGTTACAATGTATATGACTTACTACGTCAAAATTGGCAAAAGGAAACCATATATGCTAATAGGCTAGCATATATTTGTTACAAAGGGATATTATTTTATGAATTACATTGGTAGTGGGCCCCTCAATTATCCCTATCTAAGGAAGTCCTTCACCTTGATGTATTACTCTTTGATTAGCTCAAAATCCACTACAGGGTTCATTAGACAATCCTCCTCTTAATTTGCCAATGTGCCAAATTCCTTGTCATCCTTAGCCATGAGTTCCTTGTTACATTGTGCTTCTATTATTTACTTCACCAAAATAAGGATGGTGTCAAGGATATTCTAATTATCCATGGTAGAATAGCCTTGATTTTCCTTTATTACCTAGATGTGGACACCAACTCTCTACTTGAATTCTCCATCACTGATCAAGTCTATAGTAGTGGTTTGAGAAGGGTTGTCCAATAGGCTCCCCAAAAGTTTCTCCATTATGGTTACCAAGTCCTTGTCTTCTTTGATGAAGCTATCAACATTACTACACCAAGTGATCAAATCTTC
The DNA here is from genome assembly GCA_037957365.1 of Torreya grandis. Lineage (NCBI taxonomy): Eukaryota > Viridiplantae > Streptophyta > Pinopsida > Cupressales > Taxaceae > Torreya > Torreya grandis. Next base: position 25,825 of record JARHVA010002465.1, on the reverse strand, counting down.
TTGCTTATCTATCAAAACCACCAGAGGATATCTAAATGTCTAAGCTTGATGATCTTGAAGTCCAAGGCATGCTTTATCATATATACCTTGATGAGTTATGCCATCTAAGCTTGATAATCCTACCATTGGATGATTAAGGCTTGTGCCATCTCAACTTGATGGTTTAAAACACTTAATCTAAGCTTGATTTTATTTAAATTCTCAAATGTATCGAACAAAGATTTTTTCAACAATTGTACTATGTCCTCAAGAATTGAGAGTATGACTTAAGCCTCTAAATCCTAATTCTCATTTTCCAAGTTGAGGATCCTTTGCTTCATTCCTTGGTTTTTGGACATAGTCATTGCTAATTGTGCCAATACCAAACTAGCTACATCCTCTTGATGGATGGGATGCTCTCCTATTACCTATCCTTGAATAGGAGTTAAGCCCATAAAAGGTTCCACATTTTGAAAAGTGAATTCCTTAGTGTTAATGGTGGCTTTATTTGTCACTATTCTCTCTAAACTTGATGTATCTAGATTGATATGCACTATTGTGTTAGAATCCTTGAAATGTGGTTGCTTAGGAACTTCTAAATTTGAACTCTTAGAGACCCCTGGGGTGTCAATTCTCTATATTTCTTTGTCATGAAGGATTTGTGTCCTTCACTCTACCTATCTATTTACAATGTCTTAGGTCCATGACTTGACATTATCCTACACATCTATGCCAACTTGGGTTAAGGCCCATGATGAAGAGAGAGACGGTTTTTTTTGTAATTTCCCATAAACAAACCAGTCAAGACTAGCTGGTCCATAAATAGGGTTCTCATCACTGAAGATGTTAACTTCACTATTAGCATGAGTGAAGGTTAACCTAAGATTATTTTTAGGTGCCAGTAGAACCAAGGCCAATTCTTCTTGTCTCTTTCCTCCATCCAATGGGATCAAATCCTTACTTGTTGCCTCAAAGGGATCCTCCTCCCTATTAAGACCATAAGTAGTTGTAATGTCAACAAGGGCACTCTCCACTATTTCTCCTACCTCTAGGGTAATCATGCTAATGATTTCCACTGGGGAAGGAGGCCTTTATGGTGATGCTAGGGGTTGAGGACCTTCACTAGGTCTATGCTCTATCTTTAGCTCCTCAGCCATAACTTTACCTTTTCCTTTTATATCCTCAAGTTTCCCAACTTGGGGTGGCTTTGTCACTTCTACTCATTGAGGCTTAAAAGATTGTCCTCCAATAGGTGGCTCCTGATGAGTTGTCCCAGATGGTGATATAAATAAGTGATAATTCAATGGATGTAGTTTCCATCCCTCATAAGGGCTTATTATCTCTAACCAACCTACACTCCAATTGGATATTATAGCCTTTGATCCTAAATAGGACCTATTCAAATTTATTTGCCCTTGTATAAATACTATCTCCCATAGTAGGTTGATGTTTGTATTCAATATTTGTGACCTTTTATCTTAGATATGGTTGGTCACTATGTTATTGGGGTCATAAATCATAAGTTCATCTAGCTGGAAATCAAAATATTTTTTATGGATCACCATAATTTCTAGTTGCTTCCAATCCTTAATCACAGTCCTACCAATGTCTAGTGGAAAGGGGTGGAGTTGATCCTTCTTATTTTTCTTGTATATCCCATATACACCTTGGATGATTTCATAGGAAATCTCTTGCTCTATAATCATACCAGTGACATGAATGGAAAAGTTTTGGGTATTTGTACACTCTCTCAGGGATGGGAGATAAATGAGGCAAAAGGAACTTGTAATAAGTTTTGAAGGCTGTATGGGTGATGCATGCAACCTTCTTAGTGATTCCCTCTTAAATTATCCATTCCCCATATATTCTAAAATCAATGAAAATGGGAGAAAATAAGTTGATACAATACATTACCTATGGTTTGGATACAACATGGTGGAGGCCTACCAACTAAATTAAGGCTAGGTCATTGTATCTCTGGTGCACAATGGCATTCCTCTTTTCCTCTTGGGAAATTGGTTGCAATTCCTCCATAAGGAAGAATAACTCATACCAATTCTTGATTCCATGCACATTTAGGGTTATCAGGTCCACCTCTGTGTCTTTGAAGATTCTCCCCTCACTATCTAAAGTTAGATAGAGTTATAGTTCCATCTTCATCTATTACCTGCATGCTACCATTGATTACATTAAATTAAATTTTCAATGTCACTAAAGGTTTCACTAGTGTACTTGATTTAATGTTTAATTGCATTATTTATGATTTCCTTATGACTAATTGAGCCAAGTTAGGTCTTATTTATAGAGGGTTTAGGGTTTTTTGATCTTTAATGGTGGAAATATCTAGTTTGTAAATCTTATACATGCCTTAGATTTGATGGGACCTTATTATCATTCCTTCTACTCTTTCGATATTAGTAGATATTTGATTTTGACTCTTCATGCTTACATGGATCCTTTGTGGCATGGATCTATGCCTTTCATGATAATTTTAATAAATGTTAGTTGGAGACTATCTATTGGATTTCAAAATCTTTTTTTATTTTGCTCTAATAATCCAAATCCAATTTCCTATGTTCTTATTGGTCCCTTATTAAATTGATCTAAATGAAAGGATGAATCAAAATTATAAACTATTTTATGATATGATAAGCTTCATATTTTGACCCTCTCCTTTACTTTCTGACCTAGGTTGTCAGAAACACATATAAAAAGGGAATGGAAAAAATTGGTTGGGTTAAAAATCCTCAATGGAGTTGTAGATACATATAACATCACTATAATAAAACCCCATGTATTTATTTTTTATTGTAAATGGAATCTCAAATTAGTAGTTTCATCTTTAAGTTCATGTCTATGCCACTTAGCACCCTGACAATTCTTACACATGCTACTTGTTCTTTCTAGTTACTATCCTGACCATACATTATCCACATGTCAAGCTCATGGGGCCTTTGAAAATACTTTGGTCTCATCACATCATTGGATCAAATATAATGGGTGAACCATCACTATTGATTTTTACAAGGTCTAAGTCATTTAATTGAGTACCTTTATTAAATGGGTCTCATCTAATTTTCATCCTTTGAATGGTTAGCTACCATGTGTCTTCCTTGTGAGGCTCTATATACCTCTATCAGTTACCTTGGCCATGGGTAGGCTATGTTTTGAGCTTGTGGGGCCTTTGAAAAGTCTTCAAGTTTGATGTAGCATTGGATCAAATCTAGTATGTTAGTGATCACCATTAGATCTTGCAAGATGCACACCTTTTAATTAGTTTCATGACTATATAAACTTAGACTTAAAATGATGTTCCTAAGGTCCTTTTATGTTAATAAACACAAATTAACTTAGGTTAAGGCCTTATATGTTAAGTCTTTCTATGTAAAAAATGTTAGGAATTCCTTTGAAAGTGTCTTTAGAAATTCCCCCTTTGATTAGGATTTGAAAAGTTGTATAGGTTAAATTTGGTGGGATCGGTAACATCAACTACAACCTCATAGATGTCAAAATATGGGTGAAAGATTTTCAAATTTAAGATAATGTAATTGCTTCAGTTTAATGACTAAGTGACATGCATTGAGATCTTAGGAATTCTTGGGGATTTATGATTGATGCACACCATCAGATCAAATTCCCTAAGGTAGTGAGGATCATTGAATCATAATCTGAGTGCTTGATAGATATTGGTCCCCTTTCAGTGTTAGCTTTGGTTCACATCATTGGATTAAAATATTTGATTGAATGTGAAGCATTAGATTTGTAGAAGTGCATGAGCTTTAAATTAAGGCCTGATATGTATAAAGGTTTAGACTAATGTTTCAACCTTTAAAAGTTTGTTCATACTTGAAAACACTAAGATATTTAAACCTTAATAAAAACCTAGTTAATCCAAAAGGGCTCTTGGGTTTTAAAGGGGAAAATAAGCCTCAGAATATCTAGTTGTGATACACTGAGGCTCATGTTTTTTAAAAATTAAATTGCCTTTAAATTTTAAGAGAGAATAACCCTTTCACATTCAATCTAGAACATAGATGTTTTGAAACATTCACAAGGGTCCCCTTTTAGTAAAAGTAGAAAAATGGGGGTATGTTGGTCTCATAAGAGTTAAAGTTCCAAAGAAGGAAGAATAAAAAACTGAGATCATTGGTTAAAATTTATGAGGAATAAATCAATATCTTTGAAGAGAGACTAAGTAACAATACCAATAAACATGAAGATATCATTAAATAGTTGAAAACTCAGATTGAGATTATCACTACAAGTCTTAAGACCAAGGAGTAAGAATCAACCAAGTTTAGAATATAAATGGAGTCCTTGAAGGTATAATTAGATCAAACAATAATCAAATTAAATACATCAAAATTTTAGAAAGAAAAATAAAATTCTCGATGATATTTTGAATAGTCAAAAGTCTCCACATGATAAGACAAGTTTTAGGTTCAAACTAGTCCAAAAATAAAACAAGGAGAGTTAAACCTCAAAGGAAAATGGACTATCAAAAAGAGATGGTACTAACAGAGTGAAGACCTATGCAAAAAATCTAAAATTAGAGATCCAAATTAACCATCAAAAATTCAATAAGAATATAACTCCTTTAAGAGACAACAAATGTAGAGGTGAATCATTAAAAATTCATCAAAAGATAATTCTTATTAGACAAATAAGGTATATGAATTCTTTCAATGGTTACTCTTTCTCATTTAATCAATATGTAAATAGAGCTATAGATTGTAGACACATGCTAGAATAAATTCCTCAAGGAGGAATATGATGAATGTACATTTCAATAATAGAAGCATAATTCTATGCTATAATTATGATCAGAGAGGACATATTGCAAAGGATTTCAAGATGAAGCATATGAGAAAGATCATTCAAGATAAAAAGGTATATAGTCATACCATTTAGAAGTGGATCAAGAAGTCAGACCTTTTGGATAAGGTAAAGGAGGTGAAGAAGACTAAAGGAGAATAATCTATGCTAACTCAAACTACCTTTCACATTCAAAATGAATACATGAAGTGGTATATAAATAGTGGTTGCTCAAATCACATGAAAAGAGATAAGAGTAAGTTAATTTCATTGAAGAAGAGTGCTAAAGAACAATGAGATTTGGAGATAACACAACTACCAATATTATTGGTAAGGGTATCTTAATTTTTGACAATGGGAAGACCATGATAGATAATGTTTTATATATAGAAGGATTGAAACATAACATTCTTAGTGTAAGTCAATTATGCAACCAAGGACACACATTAACCTTTCATGATAGAGGATGTGATATAAGGAGAGCCAAATCAAGATGGTTAATTGCCAATGCTAAGAGGACTGATAATAATCTATATGTATTGAATGAGATCAAGAAGGAGAGATGATTAATTAGCAAGGTGGATGAATTTTGGATATGGAGTAGAGGGTTGGTCCACCTAAACTTTTACAATCTATTCAAGATCAGCTCTAAGAAATCTATGAAGAATATTCCTAAAATCACTAAACCAACAAATACACTTTGTAAGGCATGTCAACATGGTAAGCAAACTAGGAGATTTAATTCTAAGGAGTATTCTACTACAAGGACCTTATAGTTAATGCATTCTAATATTTGTAGGCCTATAAGAATCTAAAGAATTCAAGGAGATAATTATTTCATGTTACTCATAGATCACTACACAAGAATGAATTGGGTAGAATTCTTAAAAGAAAAGTTAGAAGCTCTTGATAAGTTCAAGGAATTCAAGGATCTAGTTGAGAATGAAATGAATGTAAATAATAAATTACTATGATTTTATAGAGGAAGAGAGTTTTGGTCTAATGAATATGGTGATTTTTTTAAGTTTCATAGGATAAGGAGATAATTCCCAACAGCTAAGACACCTTAGTAGAATGGGGTAGTGGAAATAAAGAATAAAACAGTTCAAGAAATGGGAAGGACTATGCTAAAATGAATCCAGATTATCTGATGGATACTAGAGAGCAGCAATGATCATTTCAATATACATTTTGAATAGAGGAAAAATAAGGATTAATGGCAATAAAACCCCCTATAAACTATGGAAAGGTAGACCTATTAATGTGGAATTATTTAGAGTGTTTAGAATCCAATGCTTCATCAAGAGAGATGAGAAATACTTAGGTAATTGTTACTCAAGGTCTGATGAAATAATATTCTTGGGATACTCATCAGTAAGCTCTACCTATAGATGCTTTAACAAGATGTTGTAAAAGATAGTGGAAAACACCAATGTGAAGATTAATGAAACTAGTTCTAAGAAGTCACACTCTCAGTCAAAGGATGCATTCGAGAATTTGGGATTTAATAATGAATAAGAAGAAATAGAGTTAGATGAGGAATAAAAAGAATTTGATGAAAGACAATATTCAAAAGTTCCCTCAAGGTAGATTTAGAGAGACCATCCTGAATCACAAATCATTAACAATAAGGATACATGTATGAAAATAAGGAAAAAGATGGTAACCTAAATAAAGAGAATGTTTCTCTATTGTCTAAGATTTAACCTAAGAACCTTGTAGAAGAAATAAAAGACAAGTTTTGGATAGGTAATATGAATGAGGAGTTAGACCAAATAGAAAAGAATGAGACTTGGGAACTAGTTCCTAAGCCTAAAGACAAGAATGCCATTAGGAAAAAATGGGTGTTTAGGAACAAGTTGAATGAAAATGGAGAAGTCACTAGGAACAAGACTAGATTAGTATGAAATGGGTATGCACAAGTAGAATGAGTAGACATTAAGGGAACCTTTTCTCTAGTAGCAATATTAGAGACTATTAAACTGTTCCTAGCATATGTAGGCTTCAAAGGGTTGAAGGTGTATCAAATGGATGTCAAATTAGCTTTTCTAAATGGGAACTTAGAAGAGGAGGTATACATAAAGTAGCCTGAGTGCTTCTCATTATCAAGTAAAAAGGACTATGTATGTAGATTAATAAATGATCTATATGGTCTAAATCAAGCTCCTAGAGTTTAGTACACTAGATTGGACAAGTACCTATTATACCAAGGAGTCAAGAGAAGAGTTATAGATAGTAATCTATACATAAATACAAAAAGTGATCATGAGTTGATAGTGATTTTCTATGTGGATGACACCATATTTTGTGTAAATAATGAGAGTATGACTAAATTCTTTACAAAAGAGATGAGGAAAGAGTTTGAGATGTCCATGCTAGGAGAACTATCATTCTTCCTTGGGTTAAAAATCATTCAATTAAAAAAAGGTGTATTCATTTTAAAATATAAGTACATAAGTGAGATGTTGAAGAAATTTGATATGGAATATTTTAAGGTAGTTAGTAAACCTATGATCATATGGTTTAAGTTAATAAAAAATCTCCAATGGTCAATCAGACATCATATAGATTAATGATTGGAAGTTTGTTGTATACTACTATATCTAGACCTTATACCATGCAAGAAGTAGGTATTGTGGGAAGATTTCAATCAAATCCAAAGGAAAACCATTTTCAAGAATTCAAGAGGATACGTAGGTATCTCAAGGGGACTATGGAGTTTGGGTTGTGGTATCTAAGGAGAAAGGAGTTAAATTTAGAATCTTATACAAATGCAAATTGGGTAGGGAGTCTAGGTGATAGGAAGAGCACTATTGGAGGAGTTTTATTCTTAGGAGAGTGCTTATTATCATGGATAATCAAGAAAAAATCATTAGTGTCATTTTTTACTAGTGAAGTTGAGTATATTTCATCACCTTTATGTTACACTCAAGTCCTATGGATGAGATAAACCTTAAAAGACTACAAGGTGAAGTATGATAGTCCTAGTCCTATATATTGTGATAATACAAGTTCCATAAGCATCTCAAAGTATCATATGATGCATTCAAAAACTAATCATATTCCCATCAAGTATCATTTCTTGAGAGAGTAGGTAAGTGAATAAAATGTTAAAATTGAATATGTTTCTACAAAGGATTAGATTTCAGACATTCTAACTAATCCACTTCCAAAGGTGACATTTGAGCATCTAAGATAGGAATTGGGAGCAACTCCTTCCCCTATTATCTATTGAGTAAGTCAAGGGTAATGGGAGATAATCAAGGTGGTTTATTATCTCTAATAATAGGTGATGAATGCTAAGAATGTTTGTGAATTCATGATAGGCATATAGGAATATTTAAAGGTAAGAAAAAATCTAATTATGGTAATAGTGTCATCCAATAACAAGGATATTATAAACATGTTGAGAATCATTTGTGATTATTGATGACTCATATGATGAACACAAGCTTTGAGGACAAAGGGGGAGTCCCTAATTATTTAATAATAAGGTATATGTTAGATAAGAACATATGTGGTGGCCTAGTGAGTGATCAAGGGTTTGATCTAAAACTCTATGTCAGTCATGTCAATGATAAGGTGATTAAGGTATGCATGAATATTGGGGACAATTTTTGAGTGATGCTTCATAGACTTTATGATCTTGTTTGTTAATATTTTATTGTAAAAGGTGTGATTCAAGAATTTATAAGTACCTCTTTGCCATTGATGTCAAAGGGGGATAAAAAGGCTAGTTAGAGAGTTCTGAGAGAAAAGGCTAGATATCAAACTAAAGGAAGGATGTGAGATAATTCAAAGTGAAGATAATAAGTTAAAGTGTTGATATTAAATTTTAATTGTTTAGATGATATTATTTTACATTGATAGAGGGATTTAATGAGGAAGAGATATGTTTTCAAAGTGATTTCAAGAAGAAGGTGAGAAGAGGTTTGACATAAATGATAAAAGGGGAATTTATTGAGCATTTTATTATCATTTATGTCAAAGAGGATTTATATAATACATTATTGGTGCTCTAATGAAGTATTTTTTCTCATTGATGAGAGAGAAAAATTCTTGATCTTGAAAATCCTTAAAACCTATCAAGGAGTAGAGTCTATATTGGATTTTTGATTGATATTTACAAGGAGGAGACCTTCATAAAGTTCATATGAAGTAGGTTGAGCATGTCTATATTATTATGGAGCCTTCATAGGTCCTTTAAGCCATCCATACATACATAGGACCTTCATTCAATGGTTGCACCTAAAGCACTCCAAAACCCTATTTGGCCCTATCAAGGTCTCATGATCATTTTTTAAGGTGAATGATCTCATGTAATCATGTACAGAGATTAAGCAGGTTGAGATAGATTTGATCACAAAGTTTTAGGTCAAGAGTTTAAGGAAAAGTGCATGAATCATTGTTTTAGGCCTTCTCAAGCTCACAAAATGAGGTAATTAAACCTAATAATCACTTTCAAGCATTTTTTGGCATGTAAATCCACTACATGGTTCCTTGAGTCTTTCATGGGAGATGAAAAAGGGTCCTATATAAAATCTATGTTCATTAGTTTTGAATTTTGTTGGCAATTTGTTATGAATAATCACTAACACTATAAACTATCTTAAACCTCCCTAAAACCCTAATAAAGACCCAGTGAGCAAGAATTGATTCAAAAAATCCTAGAATAGATTAAATTTATCATAAAAAATGTTGTAAAAGGAAGATGACTCTCTCATGTACCTCATGGTGGTACTAGCTTGTCAAAAGAGAAAGAAGACCATATCGAAAAGGGATTGTTTATCAAAGTTCCATAGTTTATCTTAGAAATTAGATTTATAAAAGAATTAAAATATATTAGAGAGGATTATAGATACTTAAATCATATTTCCATTATTTTTTCTAAGGAATTTCTAGTGTTATAATTTGCTAAACAGGTCATTCAAGTTAGCTAGTCATAGGTAGATTTGAGCATAAGGAATGAAGTCAAGAAATTGGTCTATAAAAACAATATTATTCATTAAGTCATATTATTATATGTGATTAAAGATTAACTTAGGGTAATATAATTCCTATAAAAATGATTTTTATACCCTTATTTCATGACATGAAGGTGATCAAGCATGAGAGAGATTAGATAGTTAGTGAGTGTTCATGGGCCTAATATGATAGTAAACTACAAGGAGTGTTTTCATGATGTCCTTGGATATAAAATGTATTATAGAGATTATAATATGTTATATGGGGTTTATTTTAATTTTATTTGATATTATCTTGTCATTTATGGAGGTTAAAGGTGTTCCAAGGGAAAATGGTATACATGTTACTAGACAGATCTAATGTAATTAGGTCTCCATGAGTCCCAATGGAGAAATAAGGCTATAAGATGTTTGGATTACCAATATGTGATTGAAGTGTGGCCTAAAAATATGTGAATAATGTCTTATATATAATTTTATGATCAACCTTTCAGGAATAAGGTTAGTGGCCAACGGTATTATCATATGATCATTAGGCTTGCATATAAGAAAATTGATCTTTTTGATGTGTAAGGGTGAAATTAAAGATGTATGTGTATAAGAATGTTGTGAAACATATTTTAAATATTGATAGGAAAGCATATAAGTATTCATGAGAATTTTTTAGGTTTTTTACATATAAAAATCATGGATACATGACTTAATTAGACTTGATGAGGGTTAGATAAGTGAAGAAGAGTATGCATTAAGAATATGCAGAGAAAGAAGAAGTGTTCATCATATTTTGATTGAGAAACAAATGAATTAGATGATTTTTATAAATTAGAGTTGACTAAGATGGTGTTAAGTGACAAAGGGAGTTGTATCTTCCTAGAAAGTGGGTGCTTATTAAAATATTGGTCAAGTAGGTGCTTGATAGTTTTGGGTTGGTGATCCAAGTTGAGTTAGTGCTTAATAGAATTTTATATTTTTTCAACATTTATAGGACTGTAGTCCAATCATAAATTTCATAGTGAGTTTGATTCCCTTCAAGGGTTTCTCACTCATATTTTGTTATGCTTATTGTTTCATGTTTATGTGATTGGTCCTTGATACATTGATTGATCACTCCATTGTTTTGATGTTAATGAAAGGTAATTTATAGTTATAAAAGTTTTTAAAGGTCACTAAATCACCCCCCCTCTCATTTAATTATAATTATAACACATATTCATTTAAATTGAGAGGGAATAAATTGGTTAGGAGCCAATCATTATAAATATATTCACAACATGTTACATGAAAAACATGCATATGATACTCTGGGTCACCCTTACCATCATACAAAGTAAGCTTGGGTGCCACAAATATTTATGGAAAATGATTTGATTATATATGTTATTTCAATGGTGTATATAGGATAACATGATAAACCAAGGCATGATATGGTCTAATGGCACCATGATCGATATGCAACACATTGGCCTATAGAGAATGGATCTCTTGCCTAAGGGATTATACATATAGAGAGGAGGGATGTGTAATTGCCATAGGATGTGTTTACACTAGTGAGAGTTGGATTATTATACTAGGTTGTTATAGAATATAGTCTTCCCCCATAATAGGTGTAATAATATTGGCATCAATGGGGTTAGAGGATTTACCCACAATGGACTTTAAGATATACTCTCAAAAAATATGAATAAGGTCATATTTTAGATATGAATTATTATAAATTAAACATTGAAATTATTTCTTATTGGTTTCATCAAATTGATTATTGAATTATACCATTATAGTTTGGAAAGTAGGAAAATAAAAAATTCGTATATCTATGAACCTTTTAAGAAATTAAATCCATGAAAGATTGGAAAAATAAAATAATGAATCATATTTGAGATTTTGAAATTGATTATTGAACATAGAAAATAGAAGGATACAAACCCTAAGAGTATCTAAAGCTAGGATTTTGGCACCATTAAAAGTAAGTCAGGTTCACCAAAAGATTTAACTATTTTTAGAATTATTGTGAAAACCTAAGTACATAAAAGAGAATAAAATACTATAGTATCAATAACCATCAATTTGTATAATAATTAGGAAATAAAATACTATAGTATCAATAACCATCAATTTGTATAATAATTTATTTGTTTACTTAGCCTATAAATAATAATGAATTGAAAAGGGTGTACTTAACATGAAAATATGATTGAAGAAGATAAGTGACAGGTTATAAAGTGATGAATAAGTAGGACATAGTGGCATTAGTACAAAATATGTGTCACAACCCTCTTCAGATAGTATCATGATCCTATTTTCCAATATCACATTGTGTTATTGACTTTCTATACAACACTTTTGATCCTATGTAGATGAAGTAGTGGAATTTAGGGTAGACCTTTAGTCTATTATGGGAAGCATGTACCTATGTGATCAAGACCTAGATCATCATTTATAATTATTTTTATTGATTTCAATATTAAACCCTAATCCTCCATACTTACTAAGGTTATGACAAACACAAGTGTAATAGGAGTGGTGCTAGGAGGGTAGGCTAGACATGACCTCAACACAACATGTGTTGGGATTTTCCTACATACCAATACCTCAAAATGGGATCAATCCTAATGTATTTATCATAATTTAAGTGATTTTCCAAGTGAGAGTGATGTGAGTATTCTTGTTTGAATGTTTTGAGTGTGACTTGAAAATTTAAATATATGTAAAATTTAGCTCTAGACTATTGTAGATGGATGAATGGAAAAATAATGATATAGAGGGATTAATAATCTTAATTTTCATAACTTTTTATGAGCTTGTTCATGATAATTTCCATCTAAGGGATAAATTAATGAGAGTGGCCTTTATATAGTGTTTTGATTCTAGTTGGGATATGAAATGATTCTAAGATATCCCTAAGACTCTTATAGGAGTGGAAATATATCCATTAGGGGATAAAGAAGATAAAAGTTAATAACACTACCTAGTTTACCAATAATGCACTATGTTATAGACCAAAGGGTCAAAACTATTATCTAGGTGGCTAGTGCATGTGAAAAAAGGATTTGGGATGTCTAGGTGATGGCTTAATGTGGATTTTGGTATATATGGGCATGGGATAGATGAATATATAATCTAGAAAATGATTTAAAAAATACCTAAGATATGTCTAGGGTTAAGCTAAAGATAGGGTGGTCTCAAGTGACATTCATTACATTATATGACATTTTAGATGACTACAATGACAAAAGAGAAATCATTATTGCTTTCCTTGTAAGATATTTGTACATAATGTATAATAGTTTTGGGCCCCTTCCATTTAATATAAATACCATTTGGATTATTTAATTTTATTAATATTATATTTTTTAAGGTTCTTAAGTTATTTTAATACATGAATTTATAGTCCAAAATCCATTTAAAGTTACAAAATAACATGAAATATATAGACTTAATTATTAAAGTTATATAAAAGTGACATAAGTATTATAAAAACACTAATTCTTTATATGTCAATGTTGGGTATTTAAATATTGTTAATATAGACTTAGGTTATAAAGTTAATTTTAAATAATAAATGAAGCATAAAAGAAAATAGAATATTTTTTATAAGAATAAGTCTATCAAGTATATATAGATATAATAATATCACACTTATTCTATGAAGAACATATTTTTGAGTTAGATATTTTATTGAAAGAAGATTGATGACACATTTTCAAATGTAAAGTTTTTAACTCAAAATATGAAACAATATCTAAGTTTAATTTCAATTTCAAATTTATTATATAATAATGTTTTAATAATTATATTTTTAATGATTGCATTAAATATATTTACGTTCACATAATTTTTATACCTTCCCTTAAATTAATCAATATTATGTGAGATTTTATACAAATATGATTGTTATATTTAAATTTTTTTTGAACATTTGTTAGTTATGTTCATGGAAGTTTCCAAATTTTTGAGAACATTTAATGTTTTTTAATAAAATATATTTTATTATAGTATTCTCATTTTGTCTCGAGACTATATATATATATATATATATATATATATATATATATATATATATATATATATATATATATATATATATATATATATAAGATTGTAATCTATAGAATTTCATGTATGTTTTCTTCTGAGTCATCTTTTTTTCACATTTTAGTGTATTTATTTTAGTTTCAAGATATTTTTTAGTTGTTATGTTATACTATTTTATGTTAGTTTACATTATTAATTTATTGTTTGTAGCCTTTTTTTGATTTATATTATTTAATAGAGATTCATCTCAAGAATATAAATAAATATCATTTTTTAATAAAATATTATGTATAATGTATATTAGATTTAGCCACAAAAAAACATTTTTTATTAATAATAAAAGTGGGATTATTTTAATAAGGACCCAAATCTATATAATAAATAATCAATAATGGCCTATCCAACCATAGTATACAATAACAAATTCTCAAAACAACAAATCACAATAAAATAGCTTGATAATGACACACAAATGCGACAAAAACATGTTAGTTAAGTTTACTTGATTCAATAATGTTAACCAAATGTCATACACTTAGTATATCAAACATTGTGGCCTTATTTTATTTGTACATGAGAATATTTATTCAATATCTATTATACCTAACAAATTAATTTCAATATAGTTTAATAATTTTTTTCCCAAAATATATTGAGTGTCCTTTTAAAATCATATTAGTTTACTTAAAAGTTACACTAACTATTAAATCTAAAATTTGTATTTAGGTACTTTTGATTAAAATATGTAAATTCCTTTTTGACCTTTAGGATAAATTAAAATATTTATTTTTTAAATTAAAATACTTCCCAAATTCAACATATCCATTTTCTTCACCCCAAGGAGACACATTAAAACATATTTTCCCATTCTACAACATCTCTTGTATCTAAACTTTGAGATTACAACTCATGTGTAGTATTGCTATATGGATCCATCAAAATCAACACTTCCCATGACACCAAATAAATCATTAAATTGATATCATACCTCAGGCATAATACCAAAAAATCACATATAAATAAAACTAAAAAATCATATAAATTGAGGTGAGAGTACTTAAGAGTCATCTCAATAGTCTTGTATTTTGATTTATTTCTTACTTAAATGGCATAAATATGGCATCCCCTCTTAATATTATATATAAGTTACATAATGATAACATGAAAATATAAACTTGTCCCTAAATCCCTAAAACAACTATCTTATCTCAAAGATCATATCTAAATTATAAAAACTTTCCATATCAATCCACTAATTCTTGATGTCCCTATAACTAATGCATGCTACAAATCATAAAATATGAGATTTTGGGTATGATGTATGGATCCAAGGTTGTAGTGAATACACTAAGATCAATAACATAAAAATTCATAAATAATATAACTAAACTTTTAGCTCCATGATCCATTTATACCTCCCAATGGTCTAATTTTATACAAATTATCACATCACAATAGTCCACCACTAAATGGGAAATAAAGGAGTTTGATGCCCCTCAGTAAAAAATAATAGATATTAGTATTCCACCAAACATACCTATGGTCTCAATCATAGTGTCCTATTGATCTATCCAATGGTCATCATCTACCACATAGATCATGTGAGCTCAACCCACATCATATTGTATTTCATTTTATATATGTTCCTTCTACCTTATAGTATATACACACCTTTGAATTAAATCCATATCTAAATGAGGTTTACCTTAAATAAAACATACATATCATGGTGAATTCACTCCTAAATATGCCCCATTATTCACCTAGAATATTTTACTATTATCAAACCCTTGCCTTTTGTATACTAATTATTAAGCATGGGTAGATGTGTGACTATATATTTGTGGCATCATAACATGTCCCTATCTCTAAGTCTACCATGAATTCCCATAGTCAAGGCCTTAATAGATTCAGTGTTACTCTTATTATTGTTGAGGTGATCTATGTGGGGGACGATGTGGTATAAATATATCTATAGGTGATGGTTAATCTCATTTATCTCTATGGTATTAAAGTGTATAGATTATACATTTGAGTCTTTTATAGGCCTCATTTTATCAATCCCTCTTTTCCTTAGCTAGGTAGAATTTATCCATAATGAACTATAATATTAGAGGAGAAAGGAGGCAAATATATTTTCCAAAATATGCATTTAGCCATTTGATTAACCCATTAGCTAGGAGTTTCTAAGTTTAATAAATATATATCATATTTGGAAACTATTCTTCCCCATTTTGGAAGGTATTTAAAATCATCATTCATGTGATGGAAAAATTATTTACTAGGTATTATTCTTGAATTACATCTAGGAACTAATCTTAGGTGATGGTCTCAATGTCTAATAAGTGATTCTAATCCTCATGTCTCTTTTAATTTATCACCATTCCTATAAATATATTAATTTAAAATTGAGTCTTCATACTACATAGGTACCAACACAAACCAAAACACCTACTCAAGTTTATTAACCATGTTTTATCATAAAATATTTTCATATAACCTAAGATTTAAGTGTTTAAAGTCTCATGAGAACTAAAATTAAATCTCATATCTACACATGATATTGACTTCTCATGACCTTATTGGCCACCCTATTCATGCTTACCTATGTATATAATTGAGAAACCACCAGTACCATATGGAGGTATCCTAGAGTGTCCAAGATGGTTGGAATACCCATGGGCCTCTTGTGAATGCTCTAGAACATAAATTTTGGAACCCTTTGTCCCCTCCGGTAGGTACTACATGTGCACAATATTTTTTGACTTTTTCATTTACTAATGCTTTATATCTTTTAGAAACCTATTAAGTTTTAATATCTCTGAGTACACACCTTAAAGGGTAAATTGATTAATGTTTTTTAAAAATGATGGTGATTTGTAAGAGACATTTTTTCTATATACCATTCCCATATCCATTTTATCTTCTCATATTTGATTGCCTAACTTATCTCCTTTTATTTGGTATCCTCTAACTATGTCAAGACTAATATTTTCATATTATGTTGTCTATATCAATTTAGATTAAATTTTATTCATCCCATACCAACTACATTGATCATATTGATGAAGTTATGAAATTTATGGTGCATAAATCGTAACTAGGCTGCCCTAGTTAGAGGTTAGTCAACCCATTCGAGAATAAATTAAGTTGGTTGAAATTTTTGGCTAAATATTTGGATTAGGGCCATCCATAACTATAATTACAAGTCATAATTTCAATCTAATAGAGAGGAACATTCATTTTAAATTTATATTTCTCACACTTCTAATTTAAGTTTACATTTAGAGGATTTATTGTTTAGATCTTGCTTGGAGAGAAAAATATGATCTTGTGGAATATTGGATACAATAAGAGGATTCCTTTTAAATCCTAGAGCTTCATTCAGCCATTAATATCCTTAAAACCACAAAAATATCTTTCAAATAACCATTTTACAAGGGATATATTGAGGGTCAATTGGTCTTGTTCAAGGTAATTATATTCCAACCATAACTCTTTCCTTTTGATAGATAGAAGTTTAATTATTGTTTTGTTAATGAATGCATATATCCTTGTTTAAATTATCTCTACACTTAAACTTAGTATGGCTATAGGATTATTCAAGCTTTCCATTTACACACCTTAGGTAGCCTAGGCATGCATTTTCCTACCATTAATACTTTTCAATTTTAATATTTTTCTAACTTATCCCCTTAATTACATTTCTTTAATGTGCATTTGATTTTTAATTAGATACTGAATTAAGGATATTAGATTATGTTGAATTTTTATAGGATTTCAAACACTTTCTCTTGAAATTATGTTGAGATGATCCCCTTGATAGGTTGACTGATTCAATTAGTCCTATCATGATTTTATTAAGTATCAATGGGATATACTTGATTTATCTTCTCCAAGTATAGATATTTAGATAGGATAGTCATAGGTGAATCTTAGATCATTGCATACATTTGGGTGAACTTGATGTGAACTAACCATTAATTTCATCTCTAAATCAAATTGTATCAAAGAGTTTGATCTAGTTTTATTCCATTTCTCTGCCTATGAACTTATCAAAAAAATTGGTATATATCGATCTCAATTTTTACCTATAAGAAATTGTAACAAATAGTATGATATAGTTTCATCTCTATGTTTTTCTTAGTGAACTATTTTGGTTAGTGTAACACAAAATTGTATTTAGTTCTTCTTCTTATCTTCTCCAACCAACTATATCGACCTAGCCAATTTATTTATGTTTATCCATCTATCCAAGAAACTATATCATAAAATCCAATATAGTTTCATCTTTGACTAACATTTCTAGTCATCTATATTAATCTTGTCGATGTAATTTTACAGTTTCACCTTTATTAATTGTCAACTCAATTTATAGTTAACTAGATCGATTATTCTAATTTAGTTTTGCATTTTAATTTATAATTCTATTTAAATTATTTTTATTGAAATAGATCAATCAATCTAATTTAGTTATATATTTACATTTCTACTTTTGTTTAAATTATTTATAGTAAATAATATCAATTTATTCAATCTATTCTTATATCTTGGTCTAAAATTTTGATTTACATATAATGTATCAATCTACAAAATATAGTTTTATATTATGTTCACAACTACATCGGTGATCACCGATATAGTTATTTTTTGTTTCATTTTTTAAGCATAAGCAATGAAAATTAACATTTCTATTTGAAATATAATCACATTTCAATTCAGGTTGACTGCTTGTTTATTTGAATTCACTGAATGCTAAAAATTGGTTTTCAATATTTATTTTTAAAATTTATTTTATATTTGTTTGGTTTTCCTATAAAATTTGTTTTAATTTTTTTAAAACTACTTAGATATTATTATGAAGAGATATGTTGTGTTTTATTTACAATCCTTAATTATTATTTAAATAAATCATGGCATGAGGGACTTTCCCCAATACTCATAGCCATAGAATATAGTTTTCACATGCCTCATGGTATATCAAAAACACCTAGGATTACCTTTTTATTAAACTTTAAGAATACGCCCATATATTTGATTGTGAATTTAAATGATTAGTAGTTACTGTCAAAGAGTTACTCTCATCTTATCCTATATACTAAGTTTATCAGCCTATGGTCATATTACTCCCTCATAGTCAATACTCTAAAACATGGGGCCAAAACTGTCCAACATATGAGCTAGTACCTATGAGATGATACAAATTAGTCAAATATTATTACTAAATCTACTTGATATTGTTTTTAAAAGCATAGCAAAAATATCCAATTTTTTGATTTGTTGCTTGCTATTGAATTTTGTATTGTAGACTACCTCAGTTAGGTTCGATACAATTATGTATTGTATATTGTAACTACACATAAAAACATTGATATAGTTAAATATGTTTGTAGGCTACATCAACCAAATCAATACAATCTCCTATTTTTATATACTATGTTGACCAAATAAATACAACCACATGTGTTTTCATCCCTGATTGTATCAACTAGCTTAACATAGTTTATTTCCTTACATCTAATCCTTTGCCTATGAAACTATATTGAAGAGATCAATACAGTTCAATTACAACATATTATTCTTAGAATTTATCCTCTAGACTATATCAAAAAAATTAATTCATTTTTTTACCATCATTTATAATATTCTTTGTATAAAATATATCTCCCATCTTGACATAAGTTTATTTTCATTTTTAGCCTATGTAATTTCATCAAATAGTTTGATACATTTTACTTCTAAATTGAGTATTAAATTCATACTATAGACTAAATTTCACTATTAGATATACTATATATATCAAAAGTCTTTATTATCAAATCTAAAATGAATTATTTAATATACTTTTAATTTGATACTTTACTGAGTTGGATGATAAAACAACTTTTTTTTGTAGTTTATCCATCCAATTCAATTTTTAATTCAGCTCTCCATCATGCAATATATATATATATATATATATATATATATATATATATATGATGATTTTGAATAAATAACATAATGTGATATGATGGATTTAAATAACTACCATAAATATCCTAAATATGATTTTAATATTATGAATAACTAATATAAAATCAATATTCATGTAACTACTAGACCAACATGTTATAATTCACTCTCTACCTCCCAACCTCTACATATTTTTAAATATCCTCTCGACATGAAAATGGTTGAGGGTGAGATAAATAGTAATAAAATTACCAAAATGATCCTTTTTATCAATGAAAACTATTAACATAGGGTCAAGGATCCTATGGTCATTTATAACCTCATGTTGGGACCACACATAAGATATCTCCCTTGACCTACACATAACATTTCGATAGGATTTAGGGAAATTAAATACATTAATTATTTTCTTCATTCCTCTTATAATATTCCTCTTACATCAAATACAATTGTGGGTCTTTTCTATAGTGGGCATACCCAAAGTTCTCATAATAATACTCAAGTTAATGCTACCACTATCTCATCTCAAACTGCCTCTACTAGTCAACAAACTCTTAATAATAATAAAATCATGTTTAAATACATGAATCAAATGGATAAATTTAAAACTAATAATGAAAATAAAATGATGAAAATGTAAAATAAACTTTTAAAATTTTAAATTGATCCTCAACAACATTAATGGGGAATAAAAATTATAAATCCCCCTAGATATGCATAGGGTAATATTTCTCCTCAACCACCAATTCTTAATAAATTCATCAAGTATATTAAAAATGGAACATTAATCCATTAAATTAAAAACATAGGCATAGGAGTTATCATTTATAATGGATCTAATAAATTTTCTTTACATTTGAATATTTTGGAAACCTTTACAAATATAGGATTAAGCTAAATACCTTCGTTGATACTAAAATTATAACCAAGAAATTTTTAGGTGATACTTTAGATTGGTACAATAAAATTAAGTATTATAATATATACTTTATAATACTTAGTTATTTGGTTCAATAATTCTAAACCAATAATCTTCCTAGAAATAGTTTAACCCATTTCATTAATTTTAAATAAGTAGAATCCCAAACTACCCAAACATTTTAATTAAGTGTTGGATGGCCTTGTATAGCAAATTAAAACACAAAATGTTGGAATAAAACCTCTTATAATTATTTACCAATTCTTACCATCCTAAAATATAATATATATTCAAGAATATCTCTCAAAAAATATTTGGAAGAAGACATTGATCAAGTTAAATAATAAGATTTCATCATAAGACAATTTGGGCCGTCCCAACCTACCTAAATAAATCATATACTTATGAGATATAATTAATAACATGATAAAAAATTATGGGTTTATAAACACTTATAATTATATACATGACATTCATGCTATTATTCCTAATTTCCCAATGAAGAAACTCTTTCGCAAACTTTCATGGAAAGTCCCTCCCTCCTCATCATTTTACATAAAAATGTTGTTGTTCATAAACCTATTTCCCTAGTGTAAATTCAAAAATGTATTTTTAAACCTTATATAATATAAATTGACCCTATTAATTCTACCAAACATTGGTAGGGTCATTAAACATTCTATTGGTATCATGTAATTTCAGGACATTATCAAGAAAAATGAAGGTAACTTATGAACTTTTCCCTTGTGTTTATCCTTGGTCCTAATTTTGATCATGAAACTATGATCCATGAACTCATCAAGACTATGAAAGGTAGTTAAATCCATAGATTTCAAAGTTAATAATGATTCTATCAATTAGGCTAATGTTCACCGTACCATCTATAAGGACCCACTTATAAATCGTCAATGTACTCAACCTTCTTCCTCCAATGTTTTGAAATACTCTATTGATCCTTATTACTTAACTAATGATGAAAATGTGGCAAAAATTAAAAACATTATGCATTAATATATTACATTTAACCTTATTCACATTCCAATTGTAATAATTTTCCTACTTAAAAAACTATACATGACACATATCTATCTCATTTTATGGATGTTAGGTATATAGAAGTCCATGCCAGATTATGTCCTATAATTGAATCAATCAACCTAATAAAGTCATAGATAATTACAATAGTTTAAATTGTATCAAATAATTATATCTAGCATAATAATATTTATTTAAACATATCATCCAACCCAATATATTCTATTATATTTCATCCTTCTATTAATATTGCATCAACCAACTTGATACCATTGGCTAAATTTAAAAAAAATACATTGATCAATTCAATGTAGTCTATTTTTATGAGATATAAATAAATTATATGAACAAACCTTATGTGGTATATTTACATTCCTTATCATATTTCTACCTCATTGACCAACTCTATACAAGTAGTTTGTAGTCCTCTTATCCAGAAGACTATACTAAAAAACTTGATTTTATTTAATCTACCTAGTCAAAATACATCTACCAAACTAAAATAATACATATAATATCCATTTAAATGTAATTTATATCTTACATAATCTGAATTACTTTAGTATTATGAACCTTTATCATATTTTGGTTTAATACCATCAGGATAAGATCAGTGGGATCCCATCACAAAAGTTTCTCACCTTACCTCTCAAATTACTTTTCTTGAACTCATGGGGAATTATCTTCACCATCATAATAATTTAATTAAAATCATATTTGATATTAATATCCCTTAACCACCACCTATAGGGAAAGAATCCACCTTGTTTGGGTTTAAGGATAGTATTCTTCAATAGTGTGAATAAATGTCCATACAAGTTGACAAAACCTTGGATGTTTATCTTTCACTTAGATTTCCTATAGCCTATATGATTCTTGTATAGATATTATTTTTTGTGGATAATGTTACTTTATTCATTAGCATCCAACTGGGTGATATTCAAGTCAAGTGTGCCTTGATTTATTAAGGGTCAAGCACTTGTGTTGTTTATCTTGACTTTATCAAGACTCTTGGATACTTCAAATACAATATTAAATATACCCAAATTATGTGCCAAGGATATGATCAAATAAAAATGCCTCCCTTCATTTATATTTGGATATAAATCATGATCCCTCTAATCATAGTTATATTTAAGGTCATGATTTTTAATTTACATATATCCTATAACATTTTACTGATATGAACCTGGACACATCACTTTAGTGTCATTGATTATTGTGCATTCAAGTGTGTCAAATTTCCCCATAATGGTGTTATATATAATATTCAAGGAGACACTAATCATTTTAATTTTAAATAATTAAAAGACCTTTTTATTTTTATAATACCTACCCTTGAACCTTTGCCTAACATCCCCTTTCATCAATATTAATGATTTAACTATTTCATCAATTATAATTGTGGTTAAAAGGACACCCCAAACTTATGGACAACATATCTCATAACATATTAAATTATAATGATGATGAGTCATATGGTATAAATGCTAAGATTAAAACCTTTGATATCCCTACTAAAATCATTCCTCACTTACCCCATTCTTTGTGACTATCATTGACAAAATTCTTACCTCAATAGTCAAGCCTAAATAGTTAATTCATCATTATTCTTCATCCAATAGAATAATTTATGATTTTGATATCAATCTCCATACACATGATTATTGTGATAGATATTCAGTATATGTCCCATTCCTAATTACTTATGCTCAAGTAAGGGATTTATAAATTATTTGTTATCGATATTATTTATATCATTCTTATGAGTCTATATTACATGTATATAACATTCAATTGATATGTAGTCTCTTATCCTTATGCTACACCTCACATTATTTATTCTTCTATTAATTTTCATAGGTATGAGATGGATTAGGTACTAATTTATACCCATTATACTCTAGTATTAGGACTATACTCCTTGATCACACCATGATGAGACCTTACTAATTTTCTATATTTTCCATTCCTTTGAACAACCCTCCCCTAGATATTTTGGCTACATTACTTTGACCTTCACTAAGGATATATATTATAATTGTATAGAGTAATCAAGATCCTAATCATATATGCATGGATCATGATGATTTACTTGATTATTTCTTACCCATTCCAAAACCTAATCTCCACCTAGATGTTTGGAAGATGAGCCATATTATGAGTTTCATAAGGCAACTAGTCATGGGGCCAAATATTATAAAGCATACCAAAGATTCTTAGCATAATAATAAACATATAGAATTTTTCCTACCATATATATTATACATCCACAATCAATTAATCATAAACACACTTGTTATTTTCATCGCATGACTACACATACTTAAACACACTACCAATAGCTTTGATAATACATAGATGCACTTCATCATGAAACAACACAACCCTATATTGATAAGAGATTACCACCTTATTAGATATATCTATAATATATTCCAAAACATGGGGAAGTATATTTACTTTTGTATTATTATATTTCACATCATATAAAAAATGTGGAGTACTCCAATAACATTTTGTGATTTTCCACAGCCTACACCTTTACCTTCATAATAGTGTCATCACGATTTTTATCAGATGAAGGCTCAACCTTATGCTATACCCACACATTCTCATAAATTATAAGATATCATCCATACCCTAGTGTACATTCTTTGTATTTATCATCCCTCATAGAAGGCACCATGTCTGCATCCTTATTCTTATTGTTTTATTTTTTCCATAGAGCTCATGCATCAAGAGGTCCTTGCATGAATATTTGATAAGATAGATGAGACCATGATAAGAGATATATGTAAGCTATATGATTAATTATTAAATGTTTTTAATTATGTCTGTTAAGAGATGTATCAAAATTTTAATCACATATTTTAGTGACATATCATATTATTCTACACATTATCATATGCTTGGATTTGATATTTACATTTCATTATGAGCATTGGTGATGCCTTTTGGTTTATATATCACTTTTATCATTATCAAAACTTTCTAACATTTAATTTAAATCTATCACATCTTGTTTCTTTCATTATACTTATTATATTTGTTTCAAACATTAGAACTTGGGTAACACCTTTGGATCTTCTTTATCATATTTCAATTTCATTTATTTATTTCCCCTCTTTTTGAGATGATCAATACTTTCATATGTACTTATGTTTTTTATTTTTTATGATAGTATATCCTCCTAGTGACTTAGTTATATTTTTTATATCCCATGTCATTTTCCATTAAACTACCTTACATATTTGTGATCAACTACAAGTATATTCATAATTGTACCATCATTACATAAATGAATATTATACAATACTAATTTTTTATTTTTTTACTTCCCTTTATTAGAAGAAAACATATATAAATTTTGACATTTCACATTTATTTGTCATAAAGTAAAGGATTTTTTTGATACCATGCTCTTTAGTAATCTTTTATATCAACCAAGTGTAAGAAATTTCATGTTTGTCACTTACTTTAACCATGTTTGTTATTATGAATACATATGGATGAGGAATATAAAAAGCCAAAATAATTAAAATCCATATAATATATTAAAAGGAAATGATTAAAAATAAAATATATTTTAAAATTTAGATCTTTCCAAAAGATGTGATCTTTATTTAAACCATATTTTATTCTATTCAAAGCTTAAACTTTAAATTTGGCATCATAATAGAGCCAAGGTATATTGGGTTGTGATAGATTAGTACACTAAGATAGGAGATCTAATTTTATCATATAATTCCACCTACTTTCTTAAAAAATTACCCAATATTATTAGTAATCTAAGGAATTTGTAAGGGGTTCTAAGGAATGGAGAACATGTTTTGGGAAGGTAGGTCCTATTTTAATTTTTATTCATATAGCATTCATGGGATGATCTATGCACTTGATTTCTTATCCTAATATTTGTGTTCACTAGTTGGAGTGTCTTACCCTAGCTAGAGGAAAGAGTTTTCAGGTCCTACTTCCAAATCTAGCTCAACA
Organism: Torreya grandis; assembly: GCA_037957365.1. NCBI lineage: Eukaryota > Viridiplantae > Streptophyta > Pinopsida > Cupressales > Taxaceae > Torreya > Torreya grandis. The sequence continues at coordinate 133 of JARHVA010002465.1, read as the reverse complement.
TAAGACTGAACCCAAGCTATGTGTATCCTATAATAGGGTCAGACCTCTATGATTTTTTAATGAGGCTAGATCCTCTAATTCATCATTTAGATTATTTCCACACTACTAAAACCTACTAATGACTAAGAAAAAT
>JARHVA010002464.1:2462500-2546720 GCA_037957365.1 Torreya grandis | reverse complement strand
AACACCAAAAGATATTGGATCAGACTGATATGGAAACTAAATACTCCAAGTTATTATATTGTGATCCCTCATTTTAATAAATCCATCCCATTTCCTTTGAAAACCAACACATCCATCTTCAAACAACTCCTCCTATGCATGTACAAACTCTTCCTAGTCTCCCTCAACCTCCTCAAGCCCTTTAATCTAATGTCAAGATTCCAAGTTAGAGAAATGTCTATCATGAACCAGATCAAGACCTTGAGAAAGTGAAATGAACTTGTTTCCTATCATCAAGAGGAGACACATGTTTTTTGTCTCCTACTCCTCAATCTCAAATATGTTCAAGTGATGGAACTTTTCCAAGCTTTGATATGGTGATTACAAGATGGAAAGAAGAGAATGAAAGTAGCCCATTAGGTTTCAACTTAGTCAAGGATATTTATTTCCCTCCCACCCTCTCCTTAGATAAAGGATATAAATGTATTGTGTGATGTGGAAGATAAAATTTCAAAATTCAAGGGTTGAAGAAGATAATCTAAGTGGAAAATAGGTAGTAGGTATAGATCCTTGTAGACATGATGAGTTTTCATTATATCTACTTGATGAACTTGTTTTGTGTTATGATGAAGATAGTGAATAATATATAGTAGCTGATGATGAAGAGATCTAAGTAGTTTTTTATATGAAATATGTTATCTTAGTCCTTGACTAATAAAAGGAACAATCAGATTGGTATGGTTTTTGACATTGAAGGAGGAGGCCTTGAAATAAGAAAATGATAATTTTTTGGAGGAACTAGAATTTTTTGTCTCATTACAAACATCGTACTAGACACCCTTCATAAAGAGATTCATGATGAAGCTAGAGATAATTTTGATAATCTTCTTAAAGAGATATAGAAGGATGAGTTGGTCCATGATACATATTAATAGAGTCATGAACCAAATGAACCCTATGATGATAAAATTGTAGCCTTTGATGCATTGATGGACTACACTAGCATGAAAGACAAGAATGAGACATGTTTCAAGGAGATATATGTGTACATGTATGTTGAAAACATTTTTGAACCTGATTCACTTGGATACATGCCAATCAAGGTGGAAAGCAAGAAAGATGAGTCACCAAGCTCCTACTTCAACAAACCACTTGTTTGGCACCATGAGGTTTATTCTCATGAAGGATACCTAAGAAGCTTCCCCTTTGATCCAAGAGGTGGAAAACATATCTGGTTAAGTGCACATATTAGTTTGCTTTCAGTTGTGCCTTGCTTCCCCTAAGTGTTTAGTAGCACAAATGTGTTTGCTTTGGTCTTTGTGTGTGTTATTTTCTCCCTTTATGTGGTTAAAGTAGCAAATATTTGTCTTGTTGATCAAGGTTTTATTCAATGGTAAAATTATCTTGTTTATCTTAGTATTTATGTGACTCTATCATCCCAATGGACTGATAAGGTTACTGGTCTAGTTAGTATAGCAGGTATACTACCCTTATGAGTCACCAATTTTTTCACCAATTTTGACTTTTTAGGTAAAATTAGGACACCCCTAGTAAAAAATTTCATTTTTAGGCTTATGAGAGGAATAATATGTTGTCATAAAGTCTTTCATAGGTAAATTACTTTTAATTTATGTCAACTAGCTTTGGTTAAGTGTTCTCTAGGTCCTTTTATCATTCTAAGTCTTTTTATGGGGTCAAAATGATGCATTTAATGCTTTATATAGGTTTCTTGGGAAATTTACATGTGTAAAATAGTTGTATCACATGACCTGTAGGTATATAATAATTATCACTAACTGAAAATTGTAGGTTATTTAGACAAAAGGCAATTTTCTTGGCCAAAGTGAGAGAAATGGGCACTTGTATAGATTTATTGGGAAGTGTGCCACATAAAAAACATGATGGTGTGACTATTAATCCTAATAGGTCACCTTAATGTTTTTATTGATAATATTTCATTAAAAAATTCATTTATAACTTATTTTTCTTTCATTTCCTCTTGGCATGTAAAGGAAGGTGAAGTTCAAGCACTTGGTATAGAAACTACAGGTGGAGTTGGGATGTGTGATTTTGAGGGTGGAATTTAATCTAAGTTCACTTTATTTCCATATAAATAACTTGAAATTTTATGGCTCCTCTTTTATAAACAATCAACTAGACTCCAGGTAGCCTTTTATACATTTACAACCGTGAGGGGTCTCCTTTGGAGCCTATTCCTAATTCTTGTGTTTGATTTTGATAGGTGAATTGGTTTTATGTGTTTATTAGAGCCTATAAATTAGTTTCCCAAAGTTCTCTTTGTTTTATAGGTCTCATGGATTCATAAGTCCCTTCTATACTTACTTGCATTTACCACTATCTACTCTCTACACTTATAGGTGCTTGGTAGGTGCTTTCAATGTAATGGAGGGTGTTTTGGAGTTTGTTATCAAAGTTTTATCTATGGAGGTCACACATTTTTAAGGTTAAATTTTTGTTTGAAGTGATAAGAGGCCTTTAACATGTACATCATTGCCAATTTTTCCCTCTCTACCTCATATACAGTCAAGGATGCATCTAGAGTTGACTTAAACAAGGGGATAAGAAGCTTAAATAAATTACAAAACATAAAATAAGACCCTATATAGAGTGATTACATGTTGAGAGTCATTTTGAGTTTGTAACAGATATAAAGGTGTCAAAAGGGCTATGAAAGTTTCAAGAAAATGAAGACTGTATGTTCAGGATCTTTGTCCCAAAAAAACTAAAACAAAGCTCCTATCTCTTTTGGTTGAATTTTATAGCCATGGTGCATTGACTCTTGGTGACTCCTTCTACACTAGACTTATATCCCTTGATATAAACAAAAATTTTGCTATGTTTTAGAAGATGTTGATGAGTGGAAGGGGATCATCTGAGGTCACTAAAATACCAACAAAACATCTAAAAAAAATTAATGACATCTATAGAAAACTTGTTAAAAGGACATTATTCAAACATTGGTCATATATTTAATAATAAATATGTTAAAACAAATCCATATATCTCTAACATACATTTAATAACCAAATATCACCTTCAAAAAGGTTGGAATATGGTTTTGACCCCTAAGCAATTCCCCTGGTCTATACATAGGCCTACAAAGTGAGACACAGGTGGACAGGGAGCTATAAGGGTGTGTTTGAGAGTGTTAAACATTTAAAAAAACTTAAGGTGAAATAAAATACTTTGAATTTTTTTGAGATATAAAAATGTTGTTTAATCACCTTGATAAGACCTTTGAATGAGATAATTAGCTTACAGTTAATTGACTATGACTGAGACCCTAAATAAGATAGATAATGACAATTGGCATGATAATTGAGTATATTATGACTCTTTAAAGGTGAATGGATAAAAATTAACACTAATTGACATTTTTTAGGTTAAATACAATCCTAAAAATCACATGATCAAGTGCATATAGAGCCAAATCAACTTACAAATAGGCCTAAAGACCATGAGACATAGTCCTTGCTAAGGAGGTTGCTTGAAAGTTATGTGTATGAGATAAAAGGTTGAGTTTTAACCTTATTTTAAAATTTAAAAGATAATAGGAGGTTTGGTGAATTAAAATCCTTCAAGAACAATCAAAACCTCCTCAAACAAGTTTCAAATTCCCCTAAATACACCTACAGGCCTGTATGGATTGAGATAGGTAGTGAGGTAGAAGTTTAGAGTTTTAATATTGGTTTGGAGTTATTGAGGTGGGTAAAAAGTTAAATTAGTGAGAATTAATCTCAAGTAACTTATTAAAAAACTAATTACACCATTTACTAGGCCCAAGTCTTCAAAATATGTACCTTATAGGGGTAGAATGATGACTACCATTGTCAAGACATGAATGTCCTAGTTAAGGACCTAAACATGCAATTGATGTGGTTTGGAGGATTTCCAAGTGAATTTAGAGAAAATTATGGAATAATCACCTAATAATCATGGAAATTATGTCCAAAATCACCAATTAAAACTTATAATGAAACCTACAAGCAGAGCCTATGAATATCTCAGTCCACACAAGATGGCCTAATCTTGGGATGAGGGATGCATTAATGTAAAGGAGTGAGTTTTATCCTTGATATATAGTTTAAAATAAATAATATGATATTTTTAACATCATATGTAATTATATTGTGTTCCTAAAGCATCATCTAATCCCATATCACCTACAACTAAGCCTGAGGTAGGGTTTCTCTTCCTTTGAGTAGATAGCCTAGTCTAGGTTTCCAATGATGCAAGAAGGGGTTAGAGGGTAAAATAGGATAGTTGTGGTTTTTATGCATCATGATAATAATTTGGGACCCATAAATTACCAAACCAATCTCAAATAACCTCTTTAAATCTCTAAACCAAGCCAAACCCTACCAACCATCACAAGCTGCCTACCCCTAAAAGTCTACCTTGAGAGTTTGAAGAGTTGAATGGAATGGACGAGATATAATCCTAAATTCAGTAAAACTAATCCTTAGGAACCATAATAAATTATAAAATCATAAATTATTTATGAATATTGGTGAAAAACTTCTCTATTTTCCCTAAGAGTAGGGGCAGTTTTAGCTTGCATGGAGATAGCAATTTTGGGAAAAATGATGAAATTGATTACTAGAGTGCAAGAAAGGAATAAATTAAGGTTTTATAATCTTTAGGATAATTTTAAAAATATAAAACACCTTGATATAGTATTTTTAACCCAATAGGATGCTCTAACCAAGAAGGTTTGTAGTCATGGGTGAAGGGAATCCTTAAGCCTAAAATCCAAATTGAGGGCCATGTGATTTTTGGAAATTTAACATGACTTAAAATTGGTTTATTCATGTTTAAAAATGTATATAATATGTTTTATATCATAAAGAGTCAAAATAAGTCATTAGAATCTCAGGTGGAGTCTCAAATGGTAGGCAAACCTATTGGCAAGGTTTAAGCCTAATGTCAAACAGGGGTAAGTTTTAATTTTTGGATCTTGAGGAGATAACCAAATGATTGGAATATGTTTTTAGGGTTAATATATATGTTATTTAACAATTTTTTTTATAACTCATAAAGAAGCCAATTATTGGCTTCTAGGCTCCCAAACCATCACAAAATGCAAAAAATGAGATCGAATGTAAACTTCAAGTGCTTAGAACTTCCATGAAGATTTTAATGGGACCTTGATCCATTAAATTAAGTTTAATTATGTTATTTTTTATCCCTTAGTGTAATTTTATCATATTTATAATGTGTATCCTTCATGAATAAATGTTAAGAGGGCTAGTGACTGCAAAACCCTCTTAAACCCTATTTTGAGACATGATGGTGAAAATAAAGCTAGAAGTGCCTCCAAATGAATAAATTTGAAAATTAGTGATGTAGATAAGTTTTTTACAACTCCTTTAGGATCACATACATGGGATTTTATTGTATGAAATAATATGTAAAATAGGAAAACATGGTTTATTTTGATAATTTCTTATGTTTTGTAGGCATGGTGAACTTCTAGGAGACCAAATCACTTTTGGAAGGAAGATTAGGAAATATTATAATTAATAATGTTAATTATATCATATATTTCAACTCCTATGTTTTCCTACCATCACTCTCATTTTAGCCATTCCAGTGAGCCAGCTAGGAAAGACTTAGAGAAAATGGAAAATCATCATTTGGAAAGCCTTTTAAGGAAAATTTATTGTAACTGATAGTATTATCACTCACTAAAAATGTCATTACTCTTCTTTTATGGATCATAATTTAGGTTTTAATGTCTTGAAGGTGATAATTGTGAGAGGGGAAGGAAAAAGGACTATTTTGAGACTGCCAAGTATGATCATGCATGGCCAAAATTATAGGAAGGTTTAGGAGCCTCCCCAATGAATGTGAGTTATTATTAGTAAACCATCCTACTTATATTCATCATCAAAATTTATTATTTGTAGATTTGGGATAGTTTTATAATGCCAATCATGAGGGGTAGTTTTCTATGCATAAAAGAAGAGTTTCTTGACTATTTACAGGTCTTGAAATATTAGAAATGACGTTTTTAAATCTTGACATGATATGGATTACCCCATCCCTCTCTATTAGGAATTTTTAAATGATATTCACATTGGTGAAACATGTCCTTGTGCCTCTTCAACTTCTCTTCTCTCTTTCTTCTTCCAAGTTCTATAAACTGGGCCTTCTTGGCCATTTAATGGATCTCTTTCCCTGGGTATGGTGAATCCCTAATAAATTTTTACATTGAATTAGTAAATAAAAGTGTTTTACCCTCAATAAAATATTTCATTAATTGTACATGATGGTGGTTGGTCTTCTGCAAGTGTAAGTTTAATTTACCTTCACATGTTACTCTCCTTAGTACCTTGTGTGTTTATGATCTCTCTCTTGTATGTCAGTAAGAAGTATTTGAAGATAATTCAGGTGTAAGTGAGTATTCTATCCAATAGAGCATCTTATAATGCCTATTTTTTACTCTTCCTATCCTATGCTACCTCTACGACCCCATGCTTCATCATTGGTGTAAGAGGGAAGAGTAACATTGAATGAAGTGTATGTGTAACTTGTCCTCACTTCAAAGTGCATGATAAAGGTGCAAGTAGATAAAACTATTTGCTGTATCACCTCCATTAGTTAGTTTTACTTTCATGTTATACCTACCACTTTTAATCTCTAAGTGTTAGAAGTAGGATATGAGCTTAAGTGATGCATCAAGGGGAGTGAGCCCCTAATCTAGAGATCCACCTCTTAATAGGGATATCCACATCCTTGAGGTGGTTTCATTGTTTTAATTTAATGAGGAGAATCTTGTCCCATATTCTCATTGGCTGCATGTTCAAGTGAAAACAACTTCCTCATGCAATCTGGGCCCTTTGAAAAGTCTATCTTGGATTGCACCATTGGATCTACTTCACCCAAGCAAGTGCATGCCATTGATATTGATCCAAAAGATTGATCACCATTGGATGCCTATAGGTCTTATAATGAAATGGCTCCACTTTTCATCTCTATAGGTTTTTTTCATCCTACTCTATTATTCTTATTGGGCTAACATGCTCTTTCCTAGTGGTGGTCTCGCATTCATTTTATGCTTTGTTAAAATTTTGTGACTAAATGCACACCATAGATCAAATTGTGTATACTTGAATACATACCATTGATCTTTGGGAATGTGTTCAATCTTTAAATCATGCCTCATGAGATTGAAATTTATCATACATGCTTCTATCTTGGTCTCCTTTGACTATTCACCTACACAAATTTGTGACATTGGATCTACCTCCATTTGAAAATAAATGGATACTTCATGGAGTCTAAAGTTAATGCTCACGTGACTGTCCATTAACATTTTAATACTAATGGATAGTCCCTACATCTTAAAGTTAACATCTGTGTGCCTATAAAAATAAGTCCATGAGACCATCATATATAAAATTCAAAAATTTCTTTAGGGACTTTGTTCCATGGAAATTTAATCTATGGATTCTTTTTTTAGTATTCTTGTTTGATTCATCACTTTTAACTTTCAACTTCTCTTTATCCTTGGCATAATTATCCTACAATAATTATTTTAGGCATGTTGTCAAGATAATTATCTTAGAAAAATATTTTGAGACAATTTGCCTGAAGGATTTTGACTTCACACTTTTCTTGCAAGAATTGAGTCTTCATATTTTTGTCTTCATCGAGACAATTATTTCTAACATTTTTTTGAAAAAAATTCTCCATATAAATTAATCTTTGAAATTTTCTAAAAGATTGACCTCTTTCAAAATAATTATTTTGGACATTTTATCCTAAACATTTTCCCCAAAGAAATGGTCTTTTGTAATTTTTCTAAAGGAAGTGGACCTTTCCACTTTTGCTGAGAGAATTGAGAATTAAATCCTTTTGTCTTTGTCAAAACAATTTTTTTAGACATTTTTTCTGAAACAATTTTTGTATAGAAATTGATCTTGGTACTTTTCTCAAAGAAATACAATTCTTTCAGGCTTCTTGTATAAGCAAAATTCCTAAAGAAAATATGACTTATACTCAATAATAACTTTTCTTAAATTACCTTTTGGTAACTTTAAACATACCCTTCTAAAGTTTTTTCAAATGCACTTTCCTTAAAAAATTTCCCTTTGGCCTTTTGGAATGGCCCTTAGATTTCTTGAAAGTGCCTTTCAGACTTTCTAAAAGTGTCCTCTAGATCTTCTGAAAGTGCCTTTTGGACTTTTTGAAGGTGCCCTTTGGGAATTTTACACCAAAATAAATGACCCTTCAAAAATTTTGAAAATGAAAAATCACCCTTCTATAAGTGTCCTTCAGATATTTTACAAGGGCAAAATGCCAAAAATAAATGACCCTTCAGATATTTTGTGAAACACTTATCTCAAAATAAATAAGACATTGAATTTCTTCAAAGTTTTTGTAGCAGACAAAATTTTAGATGGAAATAAGTCTTCAAACTTTTTGTCTAATACAAAAGGTCTAAAGACCTATTTCAATCAGACGTTGTGTTCATACAAAATCCCAAAAAAGTCTAAGGGAAAGATAAAAATCTAGATTAGGAATTAGCTAATTTTTAAATGAACTTGACCTTCCAAAGGAACACTTGGAGATGGAAGTCAGGATAAGGACATAGTCATTTACAATTTACAAGGGTCCAATTTCTTCAGTGCAATTTTTGGCACTAACAACTTATTTTCACTATCAATTGATAGGACCCTAACAGTGCTCATTCCAATAAAACCTATATTAATAGGCCTACAAGGGAAAATTTGCATATTATTGAAGTTTAGATATAAAAAGGTTATAATAAAGGCACACCAAGATGTTTATTTTATGTTTAGTTATTGTGTATGAGTTTCATTCTATTCACCCTCTTAGACCAAGAAGCTTACCCTCAACCTTTTTAAGGTATCCTCTCAAATAAGCACTTATAGGCCTACTCTAGATTAGTGAAGAATGTTTAGTCCTATCCATGGAAGATTGATAATATATAAAAGTGTGAGTTAGATTTAAAGGATAAGGATCCTTGAAAATTTTATTGAACCTGATCACATCTAAAAATCTTCAAACTCATAGGAGTTAGTGATAAAATGTCCAAACATAGTTAGCAAGGGTCATTTGCATTGATGTGTTATAATCCCTAATATGAGATAATGAAGGTTTCATGAGGCATAATGAATAATAAAGGTAAGAAGACAATTATTATATGTCATGGTGGATTTCAAATACATCTTTGAGGTGTTTAAAACCAAAACCAAGTTCCAAGATGGCATTTTCAAGACTCATCTCTCTATTGATCTCATAAATGAAGATGTTCTAACTCGAGAGACACCTTCTCAAGATTATAATAGTATAGACAAGTTATATTGGAGCCAAATATCCTATGGATATTTATATACACTTGTATACTTGTGATTTATGTTATTTTTTCATTGATTAAGGTCTCAATATTTATGAATCATTATTAAGATGATAAACATGTCTCAAGCTACCTACAAGGCCATAATTGACCTAATGAGAGATAAAGTGTTTCTAAACACCCAATATTAATTGTATGACCATATAAAAACCTGAATAACATTCAAAACTCTCTTGATTACCTTCTCAAGTAATTATTTGGCACATGTAGGGTACATAATGTAAAAAATAGGGCTAAAATGACTATTTTAAGCTATTTAGAGGCATGGTAGGTGGATTCAAATATTCAAATTGGACTTAGAGAATTTTGAGAAGGTACCTAAATTTAACCAATAATAACTATGAATTTTCACATGTGTTGGATGTCATTAGATCCAAAACTCAATTTCCAGGCCTATAGGTCTAATTGAGGCCTAATTAGAGAGAGAAAAAGGTGAAATAAGTACACTTCCACTCAAGTTCTAGTCATGAAAGTTGGTATGGAGTTGTAAGGTAATATTGGGTACTCAAAAAAATTCTTTTTTTTTTCAATATAATTTAAACATTATCCTACATAAAGAGTTTTGTGTTTGTCAGGGCTATAAAGAATAGAAGACAAATGTAAGATTTGGGTGCAAGATGTAGTGTTGGAGAGTAATTGAATTTCCCAAGGGGTTAATTTATGTACTTTAAGGCTGGTATATTCCTTTCATGGAGAGAGAGTGCACTCATAAATACAAAACAAAAAATTGAGCCATTTGGGCAAGATAGGCATAATACGACCAAATGGGCTTCAAGACACCTAAAAGGTGTAATCATTAGTGCAATGTCAATATTAGTAGGTTATAAAACTGATTTAAGGTGTTAATAATAAGGGTAGATATTATTTTAATGTGAATTTATGACTGAAGGGTGCCACTTATCACTTTCCATGCAAAACAAAGGGCAGTTTGAAGAAGAAGACAAGGGTGTCAAGTAGCTAGACAAACTCATACACCATTCGGAAGATGAAGCATCATCAAAGAAGCAAAAAATTTCCTTGAGGATATCATGGGAATTTTTCATAACTCCATTATTTATTGTAACTTTTTCTAGACACTTGTCAACCTCTCTCTCTCTCTCTCTCTCTCTCTCTCTCTCTCTCTCTCTCTCTCTCTCTCTCTCTCTCTCTCTCTCTCTCTCTCTCTCTCTCTCTCCTCTACTTTCATTTTCTATAAATTTATCCTTGTTTGGATATGTCTTCATCCTCCACCTAGGTATGAAAAATACCTCCCCATTTTAATTCCTTTTATCAATGATAAACTATTTATTTTACCTCCTCCTATGATTTTACTTGGGGTGTGTTCATGAGTAGTTTATCTTGTCAAGTGATTTGACTAGTCTTCCTCGACATGTTGTCCTTTTCTATAACCTACATGCAGTTTGAAATATTTTTTTTTTATGTCATGTGAAGTGTTAAAGTTAAGTGTAAGGTTTTATTTATTTTTTATATTCACTAGTTTCATTCAAGACCTCTTTTTCTATCCTCCTAGCACAAACATCTATCATAACCTCCACTTTAAAGTGCTTATGTGAGAGATTCAGATTAGGAGTAGTGTATGTTAAATTAAGTTTCTTCGTATAAATATGTAAATGTAGCTAGTTTGTAGTGATCATATTGTTAAAAAACCATGTTACACCCTTTGAAGGAGATTTCTCAATTCTACTTCAATCTTGGACTAAAATGGGAATGGCCTAAAGGTTGTGGGTGACCTTATAATTAAACTAGACCTTTAGATTATGGGACTATCTCCCTTGGTGCATCCATCTAGCTCATAATCACTAAAACCTACTTATTTATGGTGAAAATGGATAGATAATGCATAAATTAAACCTACTCTAAGGGGTGGTGATGTACCAAAGTTGCTTATCGACTCAAATTGAACTCCTAATAAGACTAATGAACCAATCATGGAATAAAAAACTACTTATAAAGCTCATATGAAATAGTTTTTTACATGAATTTCATGACTAATGAATTCAAAATTGAGTTAATGGGTAAGAGGCCTATCTTGAGACACTTCCAACTAGGTTACACTTCAAATCTGACCACTAACCTTTTGCACTTTATATAACTTGCATAAGATAAATTATCAACATATAGGTGTGGCAAGCACATGTCAATGGGAAATTTATACCACTTATTCACATCATAAAAATCATGTACACACTATAAAAACATTATGGAGAAGATGCAATAGTCAATTAATAGTTTAGTAGGTCTATCAAGTACAAAACCAAGCAAAATTTCCTCATACCAAGGTGAGGAATACAAATCAAGGCCTTAAGGCATGAATATATAGCATAATGAGGAGATAAGTATAGGGATAATGGTGTGAGATGAAATTAATATGTCACAAATGACCATATTAAACTCATTATGTAGTTACATCAATATAACAATCCTCATAAGTCCTTATCTATGTGTTGGTCTCTTCAATGACCCCTTATGTGTTGAGGTGGGGTAATGGAGGATATAACTGAATTTTTTATTCATTTATTAGAATTAACACACCCAATAAGGGGTTATTTACTTCCCTATATTGAAATTATAAAGTTTAATTAGGTGCAGTTAGCCTCCATAAGGCATTTGAGTAGCCCATTAGCCCTTGTGCATGTTGGCCAAACTATAAACCTTCCTCCTCCTTCATGATGAACATGCAATGTACACTTGCATCCTTAAATTCATTAGTTAAAAATCATAATATATCTATATTTACCCTCTCATAAACCTCTCTATGTCAAATTCCATTATCCATGTTCACCTTGGTAGGCCTAATAGGCCAATTGGGCCTAGTAGCTTGATTGATTTCTTTTGGTTGACATGAAAGCCTATATTAGATATTAGGATCATATTAAATATAAGTTTTATATATGAGACAACATCATGTACCATGATATAATACTTTCTAAGAAAGAGATGCATGCAAATTTTCCAAACTAGGTGACTAGGTCACCTTCTTTTCATATTTATAGATTGGTTATTTAAATGAGACTTACAGAGGCATTTATAGGCATATTTTTGAATAAATGGTGTATTGGGAGGATTAAGAAAGTCCTAAAACTTCCCCCATAATGATTATAAACTTATCAAACATCTCTTCAACATGTTCTCTACCCAATTCCTTGAAAAATTATTATTTTATATCAAATCCATATAGTGTTTGTATAACCTAGTACCATGGGAAGGGTATCCTTTGCGTTCACTTTGTGGTTTAGGTGTTTTTAGGCTCATTCAACTATAACTGGATGCCAATTCTTCATCATATCCTTAATCAAGGCATTATTAGGGTTTAACCAAGGTTTTGGAGGTCTACCATCTTAATGATGGTGCATAAAGATGAGACCTCCAATCCAAAACTTATGTTACTTATGTTTATTCCATATACCACCCCTAAAATTTTGGAAAAGCTTAGGTTCCCATGCATCTTATGTGGAGATGTGTGAGTACAATTTGGTAAACCTTGAACTTCCTATAGGATGTCTAGATATGTTTTTAGTCTTAAAATTTATTCATAAACCTGGACCCCTTCTATCATATATCTCAAGTGTGTTTAGGTTCTCAATTCCTACTAAGATTACTAGCCTTGAGTCCTTTTATGATGAAAGATCTGAGCATTTGAATAGGTAACTTGAGTTAGATGCCTAAACTCTGTAGTTTAAGGTGTACTTAAAGACCCAAATTGACCTTTTGATTGCATTATCTACTTTAAAAATATCTCATATGACCTATAAAATTATCTCACAATTTTTAGTGATCTTTTATTATGATTAGAAGGGTTTGAGTGTGATTCAAGGTGAGCATGGGGTTTGAGACCTTAAGATTGGATTTTAAGTCTAAAGGTCTAGGCTAATCATTAGAAGTCTGAGTGAAATATATGTTACTTGAGTGGTTAAATATCACCATATAATATTATTTACCACATATTTCCATCCTCTAGTTATCCTAGCTTGTTCAAACTTCACTTAGTCTCCATTCTCCAATGTGGCTACTTATAGGTCATTATTCATTGTCAAAACTAACTGCTTGAGAGTAGGTGATGGATACCTAAGTGTTCTCTTTTTCCTATATATTTATGGAGTTTTTAATTACCATAAAACATATTCTGAGGGCCTAACAAATCAATTTCCTTAATCAACTCATTCCTCTCCAAACTCTAATACAACAGTCTTAGGGTTTGTAGGAAGTCACACCTATGTAGCCCTAAGGGTTGATTGAGTGTCTTCTTACTTGAATTTGAGTATTTTAACATGTTATAAACCCTATCATGTATTTTATACTTATTTTAATAATGATTTAATCCTCCCAATATTCTTTAATCATGTAAATACCCCAACTATTTTGATCAAGCTTGTGTAAATCCATTTTAGGCCTAATAGGCCTAAAAAGCCATCAAGATTTTGTTCTACCTTTCATTATTGAATTAAATAATATATTATATATGATATTCTTGGGATAAAAGTTTAGATACTACTCTTCATCTCTATATTTTACTTCTCTACATGGTCTTCACACCTCTACTCTTCTACAAGTGACCCTACCTGTAGGAGAAACTAAGGTCTTGAGTGTGTTTTGGGTGAGGTGAGATCTTGTACTTCATGTCTTAAAGTACTAATAATCATGAGACATTTCTTAAACCTATATAACATCATTTTTATTTATATTTAGACCTCTATCAATCCTTCTAAATCTATAATTTTCCTTAGTTCATGTATATAGGATTATTCTAGGTTTGCATAGGCCTAATAGGTCTATATAGTCCATTTAGGCTCTTTTGATTATTTATTCTAGGTTATCATCAATAGAGATAATTAATATATCTTCTTAACTCACCTTATCATGTGTCTATATCCCTCTAATAATTACTTAGACTTATAGATGTCTTTTTCACCTTCTTCCCCATGTATGCTCCATCACCTTCACCCTTTAACCTAAGACACTACCTGAAGTTGATGACCCTTCATTTTGACTATGTGTAAGACTATTCTATGTGGGTATTTCCTTAATAAAAATCTTTACTTTCATGTTATTCTTGGTTTTATGGTTAGACACCATAAATTTTCTTCTTTAAACTTGTAAGTGTCTATTTAGGCCCGACTAAGCCTAGTTAGGCCATTATACACTCTTCTATCTCAATTGAGACTCATATCACCTTGGAGATATTTTTCATTTTATCCAATTATATTATCAATTATTTCAAACCTTATACAACTCCCAAGTATGTATAAAACTCTCAACTGGTATTCACATGATTGTCTTAGGTTTATCTAGGCCTAAAAGTCTGTGTAGGTTTATCAAACACTTATCCTTCTATATCAAATAGACAAAAGGGTCAATTGAATGAGAAGAAACATAGGGAAAAAAAATGAGTGTTCATTTCAATTTTAAATTTCACTCTCATACATAAGGTCCTTGATATTATTACATTCACATGTGACCCTACCTGTGTGTGGTGACTAGGTCTACCTAGCTATGTGGAAGCATTGAGGAGGTGAGTATGCTATTTTAGGGTGATCATATAATATTAGTGGTCTATTATTATTATTATTTACCTCCTTAATCTTGATAATTCTTAAAACCATTAGTACCCTTTTGCATGTACTTTGAGGTCATGGTTGAGTTTGTCTTCTTTAGGTGGTGGAGATGGTATTGACCCTAAATTAGACACTAATCTCTTTATTTCCATTCTTCTCATGGGACCATATGAATATTGACTAGGGTCTCTTAGATTTTTATACTCCATTCTAATACTCAACACCTCATTGGTCTTGTTTTTACTTTAGGTTTCTGTAGTTAGGTCTGTAGGATTTTATCTTTCAAGAGTCAAGGATAAGAATAATCTTTCAGGTATAGGGTAGTGATTCAAGTGCAGTGAGGGTAATATTATAGGGAATGAATATAAAATTAATGATATTATTCATCTCTAACACCACCAAAGACCTCTACAACTATTATATCTTCCATTTGTAAATGACCATATTCACTTATGACAATCTATTGGGAATAGGACCTTGAAGTTTTACTTGATATGAATTGGATAAGTATGGAATGAAAAGTATATTAAATTAGATTAAATATTGTCACCATCAAGATCAAAACATCATCAAACACCGCAAATATGTATCAAAGATACTACAACATGACAAAACTATCTATAGTCTAAAAATAGGGAGAACCTAAAGATTTTCTTGCCTTCACACTCCACATGTGTGAAACAAGGCTAAAGGGTGATGTAAATGGTCTATGATGACCTCTAGAGATATAATAAATCACTATTTCTCATAAAAACTTCATATATGTACCAAAACTAATGTCATTTCAATTCCCTGCATATATGAATAAGCTCATTGGAGTGGCCAATTTTTTAACATTTATTCATAAAGATTGGACCATGAAATTTAAAAAAAAGGCCATAAATGACAAGGTCAAGGGATTCCCTTCCTTTAACAAAGATACTAGATCCCTATTTTCTCTCTTGTATTTGTACTATCCACAAACCTAAAATCTTGGGTAGACTGCCAAAGAACTTGGTAGAGAGGTGAACAATAGAACTTGTTTTGAATTTAATAATCATGAAACTAATTTTAGACATTTTAAATGAGTTCCTTTGTACTCTTTGATCCCTCTCTATATGTAACTAGTTGTAAAAGTCAATAAAACCTACAAAAAATACTTGAAAATACCTCCATTCCTACATTTTCTCTATTTTTTTAACTTGAATCACCATTGGAAGATGAAGAGATGGGAGACACAAGTTAAAATCATTTGAAAATATGAGTTACATGAGGGGAGATAGATAAACACATATTTATCATGTGTGGTACTCAATTCATGAATGGGAAGGTGGATTTTGTATACACATAATATTTTAATTTTTTTATCAAATACTAATGATTTCTATCTTGAAGGAAGCCATTGAGTCTCAATATTTATAAGTGCACACCTTAAAGGGTGCACCAGAAAAGGAGTGGTCAGACCATTGGTTCTTCATAAGATTGTTGTCCCTTTTGCCACTTCTTATCTACACACTTATCTCCTAAAAACCATTCCCCTAAGTTTTACTTCTTATTTTTCACCCTCCTCTAGTCATTTACCATATTAATTATCCATTTAAATAACCTAAAACCCATTTTGGTAGTTTACATGATTATGTCAAACACATTGACCTTATATTTTTATTGACATAGCTTACTAAGAACTAAGTTAGCCATGTCCAACATAGTTTATTTTCTAGTTAGCTTTTTGTCAATATAAATACTAGGTCAACTGGGTTGACATTGTTAGATAAAACTTTTATAAGGGTTTAGGGTTATATTTTCCTATATAAACACATTTATTTACATAATTTATCACAAGGAGAAGAAAAAGTAAGATATATTGCACATCTACTTATCTACCATTCTACTTGAGGAGTAAGCTTAGGGTTTTATAAGTTCTATGGAGATACAAATATTGTATTATCTAGAATTTTTTTGGATGCATTGCTAGGTTGTGTATCCTAAAGTTGATTTATACTTGTTATCCTTACATACCACAATAACCTCTTGTGAATAACCTTTGTCAAGGGAAAGATTAAGGCTTGACAGGTTCATATATAAATATAAGTATTCCTAACTTTGTTCCTCCTTTTTAAGAGTAGATATACATTCATTTTCACTTATCTTATATTAATTATAATTATATATACATTGACATGAGTGTATATCTTCTATTCATGCATCTAGATCAACAAACAATATCAAATAGGTTGACTTAGTCTTTTAGTCAACATCTAGATAACAAACTAAGTCGTTTAGGTTGAATTAATATTCCAATCAACATCCATAATAAAAAACTAAGTTGGTAATGTCAACTTAGTCATCTTATCATGCTTTAATAAATAGGGTTTCACAAAACTAGGTCAAACCAGTCAACTTAGGCTATAGTACTTATAAGTAACATTCAAGGTATTACAATATAAAATTTACAATCTTAATAATCTTCTAACCCACCAAGGTTCCTTTATTTCTCACTTTATCAATTTATTACTTCATTATAGTTCTATTTTGTGTAATTCTTTAGTCTTCAAAATTTCAATCTATAACAAACTAAGTCACCTAGTCAACTTAGTTTTATATCCTATCCTCTATCTAAAAGACTAAGTCAACATGATTGACTTAGTTATTAAAGACTCTTACTTATATAAAATATTAGTAACCTAGTTGACTCTATTTTATGTTATTTTCATATAATTTCATCTAACCTAACTTTTTACCATTTTTACTTTGTTAATTAACAACTATTTGCCATTAATTAATTCACACTTTCATTTTTAGTTATTTGCATGCTTAGAGTATCTCACATAGTCTAATTAGGTGGTTTTTCAAATTACCAATTAGTTTCACTATTTTTCTCTTTTCTCACACACTACCAAATCACATAATATTCAAAATGAATTTAACATTTATCTTCACAAGGCCTACCTACTTGGATTTCATCACCAAGAGGGAAGATGACATGGTTTTCTATCCAAGTATAAACATGTGGTTAATGGTATATATTGGAAAATCCCCCAATACCCTTATCACTATGGTATTGTGAAGTGATGGGGTAGGCCCCAATACCAAGCTAGTAACGTTACAAACATATATTTATTTTAGCCTAAACATCTTGAAACCATCCATAGATTACTTTCTCGTTTCCTATTTTTAGACAACTTCCCTATCACACTTAAAATAACACTTTATAATAATCTAACAACACATAAGATGACCACTTAGTTAGAATTTACTTTTTATTTGATTACCTACTCTTTGATCATTCTATGTTGTGTTTCAAAAACTTGCATTAACTAGTATTATTGTAAGGTTTTGTGTTGTGTTCCCTAATTGGATCATTCTCATTAATCTAATTATTTCTATGTTTGATTCTATTTCATGCTTCATTTGTGTTGTAAAAATATTCCCTATTTTTATCACACTATCATTCTATTTAACACAGTCTCTAACAAACTATACTTTTCCCTACCTATAATACTAAAATGACTCAATTAACCCTATAATATTTTCTATCTATCAAGTTATAGTACTGGTCAGCTTGGTCGACTCTAAATCCTTATTATACTATATTTTTCCCTATGTACAATACCAAATCAAATTGGTTGAATTTTTATCCCTTTTTAAAAATCAAGTAACCATACTAAGTCAGCCTAGTTAACCTTGTATCCTTATTAGGCTCAGTTTCATACCTTGTCTAGAGTACTATGTTGACTTGTTCGACCCTATACTCTTATCTTTCTCTTGGATTTTAGAACATAGTAAACCTAGTCAACTTTATATCCTTCCTATTCTCTTTCCTTTTACATCAGCTTTGTCTTCCCTAATATTTCTCCTTCATCATGAACTTTGTATTTGAAGACAACACTGAGTTGAATTCAATAGATATGATGAATTTTAATAACCCCAATATGTTATCCCATAATCATCTTATTGATCCAACCCTAGATGAAAGTAATATTCATGTATCCACTAGCACTATAAACTATGGGACCCCTCCTCATTCCTCTTTACTTTGAAATCCTCTCTTCTCATTTGAAGATAAAATTGAATTAGATTATACCTCAAAATTTCTCTTCTTCATCAATGAGTTTCCCCAACATCGAAGAAAATATCTTTCTACTATGTACCATCTCATGATAAGTGCTCAAGTTGAGGAGCCATATTCACCTTCTCCCACATTCTCACATGGATTTGGGGACACTAGCTTATTTAATTATTATCCTCTTCCATCTATTTTTACCCCTTATCATACCATGACATCTCTCTCTAATTTCCTCTACATTCATGCCTAGTATCTATACTAACATGGTAGGTTCTATATCTAGTAGGCCTCTTCCAAGACCCACTCTTCTCAATTCTTCTACTAGTGCCTCATTTTATACCCATGGTAATCATGCCTCTAGTGCCACTTATTCTCATCCATTTTTAGTACATCTTTTACCACATAAATAAATCATGTTAATAGTGCCTCACTTACCAACAATTCTTCCCAAGCTACTACTAACACCCATAATGGTACACAAGTGAGTACTACCAATTCTAATGCTTCACATAATTCCAATAATACCACTCAAAGCCATCAAGTCATATTAAAAAATCTTAATAAAATGAATTATTTCCAATATAATGATGCAAATCCAAAATCATCTTCTCCATCTTCAAACCCACCCTCAAAAGGTTCCATGGGGAATGCATAACCACAATGCTCCCACACTTCCTCTTCAGGGTTCCCATGGTAATCTTATCCCTCAACCTACCCTTGTTGACAAAATAGTCAAGAACCTTAAAAATTATACTCTTACATGTCAAATTGATAATATCAATATAAGAAGTATCATTCCTATTGTTGAATCAATTTTTCCCCTCTGGAAAAATATCGGTCACCTTCTACACCTGCTTTACATGGCCAGTAATCTCGGGTTGCAAGGTCCACCTTCAGGGTTCAAACAGCTCCATCTCAAAGCATTGGCTCATCGACCTCGTTCATTGGCATTCACGTTAACATAAGGTAGAGTCTTCAAACATTCAAAAAAGAGGAGAGGAAAAAAATTGGGGTGTTTAACACTATGGCAAAAAGAGGGCAGACGTTTACAAGAACAATGCAGCGGGCGGCAAAATCACCACCCACAACACCGGCGGGTAAAATGAGACCGCAAATAGATGCAGTCAGTGGAAAATTTGCCACTCACAACACAAGCAGAGAAAAGGAAGGCCGCAAACTTGGCTGACATCAGCAAAATTTCCGCGCTCAGCAGCCTACTCAGAATACATCAGCAAAATTGCCACACTCGGCAGCCAAATCAGCCGACGTCAGCAAAATTGCCACATGCAGTCCATAGCAATGGGTGGCAAATTCACCACCCACAACATCAGGTGGAAAAAAAGGCCTACAGAATAGAGGAAAAGGCCTACCCAACCACTGGAGGAGTAGACTATCATGCAAAACAAGGCAGCAAGCATGGTCCCAACAGACTTATGATGTCATCTACAGTGTTTTCTCTCTTCCCAATGGAGACTCAAGCTGCCCCTTGACTCCTCTTGGCTCTTTCCATATAAATACATAGACTTGGTCATTTTTAATGATCTTCTCCAATTTTGTAAAGAGCACAGCTCTACAAATTTTCCACCTGAATCAATAAAAGATAGTTTTACCTCTTTCTTGGATGGATTTTTCTGTGTATGCCTTGAATGTTGGTCTGTGTCTAGTCATCATCTCTTGATGCTCTCATACGTTCAACACCAGTAAACCTGTTATCTACAAAGTGCCAATGTCTATTGCTGCCAGGAGTAGAGTTCTATTTTAGAGGTATAGAATAGGAGAGGTCACTTATAGTATGTATTCCACAGCATCTTGGTGAGTCCCTATTTCTTGTATTTTCATTAGAACCTCTCTGGAATACTAGCAACCTAGTCTCTTTTGCCAAGTCTCAGTGTATGTATGTTGTTTTATCTAATCCTGAGTGTGAATGTGGGAAGGTCATCTATTTTGGTGTATCACCTCTTTACAGTAGGTTGTTTGTTTTCATGCTTTTCTTCTCCCTTTTCATTCCCCCTAGTATATAGCTGTATATCCATTATTTATACATTACCTAAAACAAACAAGATATATCAGAGGGAACTAGCCCATACCTAGAGACTCTCCTCTCCTGCTTCACCATCCCACAGGTGAGAGAAGAGTTTCCATGTTATGGGGAGAGGGTAGGAACCTATTTTCTTGCCAATTGGGTGCACTTTCCAGCGTCAACAATTTTGACATGCCCAGTGGGACCACAAGTTTTTAATCAGTAAAGTTGCAGGGTTACTCGTTGATTCTGTTATAGTAAAGGAACCACCAATACAACACTGTGCACATCAATAGTTTTGGCATGCCCAATGGGGCCACAAGTTTTTAATTAGTAAATTTGTAGGGTTACTCGCTGATCCTGTTATAGCAAAGGAACCACCAATACAGCACCATGCACGTCAACAGTTTTGGCACACCCAGTGGGACCACAAGTTTTTAATCAGTAAAGTATAGGGTTACTCACTGATCCTATTATATCAAAGGAACCACCAATACAACATCATGCATGTCAATAGTTTTGGCACATCTAGTGGGACCACCAATTTTTTAATGCAGTAAGGTTTCAAGATTGATGCTGGTCCTATTACAGCAAATCATGTTTCTTTAGCATCTGGCGACTCTGAGTTAAATCTGTTGGTTAAGCAGCCTAGTGCCATAAAAAAATCATCCATTTCTTGTATGTATACTTCTTTTGCTCAAAATCATGGATTTTGTTTTCCTTCATATGAGTGTGATCAGACTCAAAATATTTATGCAATCCCCTCAAGTGGCTCTCTAGTTGCCCTGCAACTATAAAGGGGGTGAGGCTGGAATTTGAGAGGCAAACATTAGATATTAATAAGTTGGAAGAGCAGTACAGATATAAGCATGAGCTGATGTATGAAGAGGAGTGCTTGTTTAGGCAAGCACAGGCCATACAATCCATGAAGGAAGAGGTGCCAAAATAGAAAAACCCATCTATCCAAGGCAGTCAGCCTTGCGTGCCCCCTCCTACCCTGAAGAAAACCTCCTCTTTTGCACCAAATCCATTTTATCAAATTGCACTTGCTCACTCCAACTCATCAAATACAGCTGCTCCTAATCCCATGCACCTGGCCTTCCAACACCAAATGGCATCAGGGCAACCTCCCATGGGGATCAATCTTTTCAACTCCTTAGATCAAGAATCTTCAATTGAGAATAATACCACTAGCCATCACATCCCTCCTCCAATGCACCAGCAATGTTTTCCTCGCATTCCCCAACCTCCCCAAGTCCTTCAGCATAATACACAGATTCTGAGTTGGAAGAAGGAATGCCCAGGACCAACTCAGAGCTTTGAAGAGGATCATGCTGGTGACCTCCAAGAAAGACTCTTTTAGGAAAACCTAGCCAAACAAATTAAAGATTGAGAGGCTAGAATGAAGCTTCTCCTTGAAAGAGAGTTAAAATTTCTAGACCTTGTGGAGAAGCCTCAGGACCTCGTGGAAAACAAAGTTGCTGCCTATTCGCAGGGGCAGAATTTTAATTCAAAGATCCTAAATTGGGGGAAAATAGTGGAATCATGGGATAAAAAAGAAATAGAAGAAGAAAAGCAAGGTTTTTCTCAGAACCTTGAAGAAGCTGAAGTTGCCCCTGCCTATGATGATGCTGGTAGCCTCCAGAAAAAGCTTTTCTAAGAAGATCTGAGTAAGAGAATTGTAGAGTTAGAGTCTAGAGAGAGTTTCCTCAGCCAATGTGTGGTGGATGGTTCAGGCCAAATAGCACATTCCATGCTTGAACACACCCCACCTACACATTTCCAAGAGAGTTATTAGGTCGTGCCTGATATTAATGAAGTGTTGATCAAGTGGAGGGAGGAGGATCATTCGATTCTAGCTCAAAGACTGCTTCCTCTTCCACATGCTTTCTCCACTTCACCCCTGCTCAAGGAAGAACCTATTTTGCAAGACATAGGAGAGGAATAAAAGATCCAATCTACAATCCTTTAGGAGGTTGTCATGAGTGACAACAAATAAGAAATTGTCATTGATGCCCCTTGTGAAGACCTTCTCAGCAGTGGAGAAGATGCAGACTTTGCATATATGCGGATGTTCCAGCAATTTGATGAGGAACAAATGCATAGTAGGCTCTCTTCCCCTCAGTTTGATGAACTTCCTTGTTGTATTGATGAGGATGACTACATTGAAGAGCCTGAGTTAGAGGAGGATCAGGAGAATATTTTTGAAAATCTAGAGAACCTGATCAACAAAGAGGAAAAGGAGAGGTCTATTTTCTAGGAGGAATGCCTTGAAGAACTAAGCTTTAAATAGGAAAGTGAAGTCTTGTGGGATGAGCAATCATTTTGTGAGTCCCTTTTAGACATCACCACATTCACACTTCTTCAAGAAGGCTAAGAGGAAGCAAAGGATGAGTATGACAAAGTTTTTAGCGAGGTAAAAGGAAACAAACTAGACCATGATGCATTGCAGAAGGAATGTGTAGATCAGATAGCTCACGGTGATGAGTCGGTAGCAATTGATTTCTTGGTGAGGAGCACCAATATCAAAGACTAGCATTTAATAGGCCTCCAAGGACAATCAAAATACGTATATATTGGAGGCATGTTTGATTTTGATTCCCTCAGTTTCCAGCCAACTCAGGTGACAGGCAGGAAGAGTAAGTCACCAAATCTCATTTTCTTTCAGCTACTTGCCTACCACCATAAGTCTTCTCACTAGGAAGGGGACTTGAGAAACTTTCCTTTTGATCCAAGAGGGATGTGAACATTCTTGGTTAACTATATATAATAGTTTGCTTTCAGTTTTTTCCCCTATTTTCCCTAAGTGCAGTTGCACGGGTAGTGTTTTTTTAGGTTTGTGTGTTTCCCTTCATTGTGGGGGTAAATTTTGTGTATTTGATTATGGAATCTTCAAAGCTGTTATAAATTCTCTTCAAAGTTACCATCTGACTCCACACCTTATGGATATGTAAGGCAACTAGGTTCTAAGCATAACAAGCACACTTACCCTGTGAGTCACCAATTTGTTGCCCCAATTTTGCCCCTCTGGCAAAATCTCGGTCACCTTCTACACCTGCTTTACATGGCCAATAATCTCGAGTTGCAAGGTCCACCTTCAGGGTTCAAACAGCTCCATCTCAAAGCATTGTCTCATCGGCCTCGTTCGTTGGCATTCATGGTAGTGTAAGGTAGAGTTTTCAAACATTCACAAAAGAGGAGAGGAAAAAAACTGGGGCATTTAACACTAAGGCAAAAAGAGGGTAGACGTTTATAAGAACAATGTAGCAGGCGGCAAAATCTCCACCCATAACATCGGCGGGTAAAATGAGACCGCAAACAGATGCAGTCAGCAAAAAATTTGCTGCTCACAACACAAGCAAAGAAAAGAAAGGCTGTGAACTTGGTTGACATTGGCAAAATTGCCACACTTGGCAGCCAAATTGGCCGACATCGGCAAAATTGCCACACGCAGTCCACAGTAATGGGTGGCAAATTCATCGCCCACAACATCAGGTGGCAAAAAAGCCCTACAGAACACAAGAAAAGGCCCACCTAGCCACCAAAGGAGTAGACCAACACACAAAATGAGGTAGAAAGCATGGTCCCAACAGACTTATGACATCATCTACAGTGTTTTCTCTCTTCCCAATGGAGACTCAAGCTGCCCCTTGACTCCTCTTGGCTCTTTCCATATAAATACACAAACTTGGTCATTTTTAATGATCTTCTCCAATTTTGTAAAGAGCACAGCTCTATAAATTTTCCACCTGAATCAATAAAAGATAGTTTTACCTCTTTCTTGGATGGATTTTTTTGTGTATTCCTTGAATGTTGTTCTATGTCCAGTCATCATCTTTTGATGCTCTCACAGGTTCAACACTAGCAAACATGTGATCTACAAAGTGCTAGTGTCTGCTGCTACCATGAGTAGAGTTCTATTTTGGAGGTATAGAATAGGAGAGGTCACTTACAGTATGCATTCCATAGCATCTTGGTGAGTCCCTATTTCTTTTATTTTCATTAGAACCTCTCTGGCATTCTAGCAACCTGGTCTCTTCTGCCAAGTCTCAGTGTATGTATGTTGTTTTATCTGATCCCGAGTGTGAATGTGGGAAGGTCATATGTTTTTGTGTATCACCTCTTTAGAGTAGGTTGTTTGTTTTCATGCTTTTCTTCTCCCTTTTCATTCCCCCCAGTATATAGTTGTATATCCATTATTTTTGCATTACCTAAAACAAACAAGATACATCAGAGGGAACTAGCCTATACCTAGAGACTCACCTCCCCTGTTTCACCGTCCCACAAGTGAGAGAGGAGTTTCCATGTTGTGGGGAGAGGGCAGGAACCTATTTTCTTTCCAAGTGGGTGCACTTTCTAGTGTCAACACCTACCATTACTTACAATGGGTCAATTGACCCCACTCTTCACTTAAAAATATTTGGAAATCTATATAAAGACTAGGTCAAGTTAATTAATTTTTTTGCTACCAAGTTATTAGAAAAAACTCTCATGGATGATGTTTTAGATTGGTATAGCCAATTCACATCTCATTCCATCACTAATTTTGAATAGTTATTCAATGTTCTAGTCCAAGAGTTTCAAACTAATGATCTCCTTGAAAGTACCTTGGCCCATTTTATCAATTGTAATCAACTTGATATCAAAACTACATAATCTTTCATCAAAATATGGAATACCTTATCTAAAAAATGTGATAAAAATATGGTATATGATAGCCTCTTTCATCTATTTACCAATGGTCTTTTCCCAACTTACAATATCAAGTCCAAAATCTCTCACCACATACTTTAGAAGAGGCTATTAACCAAGCAAAGCATCAAGATTTCCTCATGCATCAATTAGAGCCATCCCAACCTTTTATGGGTACTCACATGTTAATCAAGAATAATAATTATCATGCTAAAAATTATAGTGTCATTGATTCCTATGATACCATTCATACTATTCAATCTATTATTCCCAATTAGGATTTAGAACAAGCTTCCCTTCCAAACCACATCAATAATCATCATTTATGTTTAACCAATAACATCAATATGCATAAAAATTTATCCTTAGAAGAATTAAAAAAATGTTTACCAAGGTCTATTTAGTGAGAAATTGGTCCCACCCATCCCATGAAATCTTGGTATGATCCTAATAATTTTTGTTGGTTTCATGCTAGTTGGGGTCATCCTCATGAAAATTGCAGGAAAGTTCATAATTTGGATATGGATTTCCTTCTCGATCCCAATTTTGACCATGATTATATCATTCATAAATGTCAACATGATTATGATGTTACCTCCAAATTCCATGAAACAAAAACTAAATCTCAAGATTTGAACCAAGCTAATGCTCATTTGGTCATGTATAAATATCATCTTCTGAATCACCAAGACAACCCAAATAAACCTACCCCTTTTACCAATAATGTTGATAGTCTTATTGACCTAGATATTTAAGATAATGTGGTGATTATGACTAATATGTGAAGGGTGGATGCCTTTATTGATCAACTTCCAATCCACACTCCTTAGTTGTCTTGTAGTTTTTGTGTTATCTAAGACTCTTCCCCAACTCACTTAACAAAGTTGGGGAAAGAAGACCTTATATATTTTAATGAACCAATTCCAACAACTCCTTTGTATAACACTTCTCATAACATTTATACCACTCCTCCAACCTCTTTACCCATCACTAATGATAATAAAACTTATATCAACACTTCTTCTAATCTATCTTAAACAAAACCTATATCAACTACCCCATCTTCTCAAGATAGTCAATAAAATTTTCCTCCAATTAAACCTTCTACATCTTATCAACATAAATTCACATGCACTTTGGATCCGCCTTTAACACTATGCACCTCTTTCTAATAGTCTTATTATGGTTTATGATGATTGTGATCCTATCATGAAGCTTACTAATCTCCCATCTCAAATCCCATTTCTCAAACTTATGAAAACATCTCCACTTCACCATAATCATGTTATCTAACTTTTATTCAAAATGAACATCCTTCATCCTCCCATAACATGATGTGAAATCACCTTATCTAGATCAGAAGATGGCATTTTACAATAGTGTGAAGAGATGTCAATAAATGTTGATAAAACAATGGATACTTCTCTTTCCCTCAAATTCCCCATTTATTATATGATCCTCAATGAGATTTTGCTTCATGTAGATGATTCTCCTCTTTTTATTAGTATTCAAATTGGTGATATCCAAGTAAAGCATGCCTTAATTGATGAGGGTTTTAGCACTTGTGTTGCCTCTCTTGATTTTTTCAAAACCCTTAGATATTATGAATGTAATATTAAATCCACACACAACACATGTCAAGGATATAACCAAAGGTAAATGCCTCCCTTAGGTTGTGTGTGCCTCCCTATCACCATCCTACCTATCACAATTCACATGAAGGTGATGATAGTTATCTTTCTTCTATCCTATAACATTTTTATTTTTAGGCTATGGACTCATCACATGAGATCATTTGTCTCTTTCATTTGCTAATGTGTCAAATTTCCTCACAAAAGATCCATCTATAGGATTAAAGGTGACACTAACACCTATAATTTTCAATAATTATAAGACCATGGTGTATTCAATATTCCCACCCTTGAACCCTTTCCAAGCATTCCATTGTGTGAATCTCAATGGTTTAACTTTCTTATCTAATCCACTTGAGGTTACAATGGTCACCCAAAAATAATCAAGAATATACCTTTTAACCTCCTATATCTTGATTATGATGATGATCTTGATGAGATCAATTTAAATATTAATACCTTAGATTTCTCACCTAATCTCATTATTTAACTTCCCCTTCTTTGAAACCTCATTCTTGTTAACCACCTAGTGATGGTATACCTATTATCTTAACTAAGACTCACCATTCCATTCATCACACCACATCAGACAATAGGTCTTCCCTACCTATTCCATTGATCTTCATACACTTGATTTTGATAATGGCTATACCTTATATGATCCATTCTTAGGTGTTCAAGATGGAGATGCTAAAATTATTTTTTATCATTCCTTTTTAACATCAATATTCTAGTATTTCTTCTAACATTCCATCCTATATCATTAACAATTTTAGCATTTTTCCTCTTGATCATATGGTAGAGATGGTGAAAACTACTCTAGTTTCTAAAAATCCTCATAGGATTATGATTATGGATCATGCTATGATCGGTCCCTATAGCATTGTTAAATATCAATATTCCTCTAGTTGGCTTAGCCCTGAGATGCT
Organism: Torreya grandis; assembly: GCA_037957365.1. Classification (NCBI taxonomy): domain Eukaryota; kingdom Viridiplantae; phylum Streptophyta; class Pinopsida; order Cupressales; family Taxaceae; genus Torreya; species Torreya grandis. The sequence continues at coordinate 2,518,466 of JARHVA010002464.1, read as the reverse complement.
TGTGACTATCCTTCATTCTTATGTCCATCTTATCCTTCCCTAAATAGAGCCCAATTCAAATCCTATTCCCAATCCCTCTCTAGATAAGTCTCTTCTTATTTCAAATCATATGGTTCCTTTAATTGAGCCTTTCCTAGTCTCTCTACTAGCCCTACTTTCCCTTGGTGATTGTTTTGTCCCTTCACCATATCTTGTTCCTTTATCCACCAAATGGAATAATTAGCCATATTGTGATATTCCTAAATTTTAAAATCATTATACTAAATAATGTTCATTATACCAACCTTCCTTTAATTTTTTTCCACTCATTCTGTTAGTACACATGCAAAGTCTAATAACAAGCATATTTATTGCTTCTATGACATAAATAATCATTCATCTATGCATTCTCATAAGCCAAAAAAATATATTGACACTTTTCATCTCACCACTCCTCATCTCACAAACAAGGATATACCTCCTTGAAAAGTATTACCTCAATATATTCCTAAATATAAAAAGGCATATTGTCTCTCGTGCAAAGTGTTACACATCACACTGATCATTGACACATCCTTCAATATCATCTCAAATATCATATCATAACCATTAATGCACTTACTACCCTTCCTCCCACATGCCACCCTCAAAAGAAGGCTCTCTTTCTTCCCCCATGGTTCCACCACCTATAGTCCCTTTTACACCTACCATTTCTCCACCCGTGATACCCTCACCTATGGATCTTCCTTCCCTGATGGCCCTTTATCCACTAGTGACTCCTTCACTTATGGCCCATTCTCCACTGGTGAACCATTTTTCTCCTATATATTTTACTCCCATTTTTTATCCTAATCATCCCCTACATGATATCCCTCAACAATATGATGCTTTAAGCATTCCTACAATTTCCATTGAGGATATGCAAAGAAAAGTATTTTATAAACTTTCCCTAGAGATTGATGAGACTTTGGCTACAATCCAAGTTTAGCTTCATAGAGACTTATCAGATGTAATAGATAATGTGTGTGGATAAATATATTAGTACTTATGAACACAAGCATGGTGTTATTTCATGTTTTTGCTTCATTTGGATTAGATGTGTGCTCTAACTTTAATTTTAGCTATCTTATATCATTTGACATTGTGTCAAATTCTTATATATCTTACATGGTGAATTTTTTTTACACCATATATTTTTTATATTGTCATTATTTTTTTCATGTTCTCTTATGGATACTTTTTTCATGATTACATACTTTCTCTCCATTAATTATTTTTCTATGGCTACCTTGATTTCTTTCATGATTGTTACTATCTTATCTCTATCAACATGGATAATTGTTATTATGAATTGGTTATAAAAACCTTAATCCCTTTAGTCATTACTCATCTACCACGTGATTAATTAGAAAATGATTAATCTCATTATAATCTCATTTTCTTTGTTCACTTTGGATCTCCCTTTATTCCTCCTCATTCCTTATCACAAACTAAGCATACACATGGTTGAGAATTAAGATAACATGTTAGTTCATAGGTAAGCCTAAGTGTTTTAGTTGACCATGTATTTACATATTTAGGTTCCTTTATCATAAGCCTAAAGCTCATGATTTTTCATTTTAAGTCTATATGGAGGAGGAATATTATAATCCATAAACATTCAAAATCCAAATCATTTAATAAAAGGCAATGATCTACAAGGCAAAATTCAAAATTTTCAAAAGCTAAATCACACTAAAAGATGTGATTCTAAGATCATCTCTTTTTTATAATCAAAGATAAAACTCCATAGTTAGCCTCATTATAGAGCCAAAGCCCATTAGGGTATGGTAGGCTAGTATATTATAAAAATAGAATAACAAAATCTTTTAGTGCTACATACTTTTTCACACAAGTACCCAATCTTTGTAGTAGATCGATGGCTCTATAAGGCATCCTAAGGAGCATGGAACATATCATGAGAAATTAGGTCCATTTTAATTTTCCTATTTATAACTACCAACATGAGTTAATCTTAGTACCACACTTATTTTCCTACACAATTATGTGCCTATAGTGAATAGATATCCTTTGTATATTGATGATCACTATTCACCTAGTGTTTTTCCATGTCTTTAGTATGACTCATGTCTCCTAAGGTATTCTCATAAGATTCCTATGTTATTATTATTACATTACCTTTTTCACTCCCTACAACCCTAATATTTATCCTTGAGAAATATTATTTTGTTCACTTATCACTCCCCCTATGGATTCCATTTGTGAGTTATAGTGTAAGACCTTGGAGAGGACTAGGCCTTCCTCAAAAATTACTAAAATTTCACATTAACATTAAAAACATCCCCTTTTACCATATTTTAACACTATTTACACCTCATTGGTGTTCCCTCTAGGAGTTTTAGTGTCAGATCATGGATAGGACTTGGCCTTCCTCACAAAATTTTATAATACCCAAGTCATAATGAAATTACAAGTGCCAAATATGAGATAAGGTGTGATTTATTAGGAGGTATAAATAATTTACATGATTCCCATATTTATTAGTATGTTTTATTCTTACTTCATTATTCTTTTACGTTTATCTTCTTATTTTATAATTGCATGTAAGAATTCAATCATTATTTTAAGTTTTCATACTTCCCAACTTAAATTAGTGTGATTAACTTCATACCATATTACCAATTTTGTTTTTCTTTTATACTTCCCAAAATGATTTAGTATGATTAATTATCTTAATTGATTTACCATTGGTATTTCACATTCTTTCCATTTTATTACATTATTTTCATATTTCCCAACATGATTTAGTGTATTTTTTACTTGTTTTAATTTGGTGCCAATATTTTTCATGGTTTAAAAACATTTTGCCCTCTTGTTTACCACTTTTTGGATTATTATACTTATTAATATTTTGTTATTACACATTTCCCATTGTGAAATAGTGTTTACTACATTATTTTTTATTAATTATAATTTTTCGGGTCTTTTTGCCTATTTCTTTTTAACCATGCATGTGTACTACATAATGATAGAAATGAAAACATCCCACATACATTTCCTATAGTATATACAACAAACACAAAAATACATGTGATATAAATAAATATATCCATCCATAAACAACCAAAATCAAAATATAACTCATAAGATCAACATTCAACTGTCAAAATAATCTATCTCTATATATCATATGTTTTTATACAAAATATAAAAATCCATCATTCTAAATCTATGGATGGACTATATCATGCCTATCTCATGGAATAAACACTCTACCAAAAGATGACCCAAAATATCTCCTATATATGGTGTGCTATAATGAGTCTATATGAGATCTCAACCTTGCTACCTATCCCTATAATTTGGCCACTTGGGCCTATACCTATCCCAACTAGATCATAGTAGTCATGTGTGAAGTTATTTCTTAAGATAGGTCATGCCAAGACTATACCTCTATTGTTCCTAGCCCTACTAGTGGTTTCAATCCATCTCCACATCTGTAATTACCTTTCAACCTCCCCTAATAGTATAAACTAGCTCACCTAAGATGGGATAGATGGTACCACAAGATCATATAGTGTGGTGAGGTCGTATGGTGCTAGCACCCCATCTAAAATGTCATGGACCACTACCATGACTAAGGACCCCCATTTTTTCTCCTCTAGCATAAGGTTATCATAAACTAAAACTAAAATATATATAAAATCACATATATATCTCAAAATCTATCTCTCTATAATCATATAAAACTAGTATTCTATCTTAAAGACTAACAAATCCAACATTTCTTACTTGTCCTAATGTCACTAACCACTATCTACCCATATTAATATCTACCTTGTATAATCTATCCATAATCCTATCCCATAATAACCTTATCCATGGTATGCCTCATAATCAATGTAAAAATTAGAGTCACCACCAATGCACACCTTGGGCTTCTCCTCAATGATGCCTCTATCAACCATCTCTACCCTAGGCTAACTATCAGGTCATCATGTATCACCACCATCTATATTCAATCCAATAAATGACATATCCATTATTGGTGTGCTTGAGGTGTTCACTTCCCCTCGTATTGCAATTCCTGATGTGGTATATTTTTCACCCTTACATCCACGTCCATGCCCTCTCCTCCTCTATCTATCATCTATTATGCTTGACTAGTCCATGGTCTCACACATCATGGTCTATTCTCCAATCTCTCAACTAGTGATCCTCTTCCTCCTATCCCCCTCATCTCTCTCACATACGATGCCAAAAATGTAGGAACTATTATAGGATCTATTAGGTGTGGGAATCCAAACTGACCTAGTGATCATACCATTAGTTATGGCTCTACGTAATATGTATAGTGGCCTATGATCTAATCTAGAGCCATCCCTAGTGCCATGGTCACTAAAATTGACCAAATTATAGTAATATGTGCATAAGTATGCCATAAAACCTCTCCTTATGTGATTATTTATAGTTCTATCACATGGGGCATATCCCACACTACCTAATCCTATATTCATCTAATAATCCAAGGAAACCTATCATAAAAAACATGGGGTAACCTAGTTGGATGATACATCAATAACACACACACACACACACACACACACACACACACACACACACACACACACACACACACACATATAGAGAGAGAGATCTCACTCACACACACACACAGTGTGTGTGTGTGTGTGTGTGTGTGTGAGAGAGAGAGAGAGAGAGAGAGAGAGAGAGAGAGAGAGGAGAGAGAGAGAGAGAGAGAGAGAGAGAGAGAGAGAGAGAGAGAGAGAGAGAGAGAGAGAGAGAGAGAGAGAGAGAGAGAGAGAGAGAGATACACACACATCTCTCTATCTCTCTCTCTCTAAGTGTGTGTGTGTGTGTGTGTGTGTGTGTGTGTGTGTGTGTACACTCAACAACACCACTAGTCTCATCATATTATTCCCTATGGACAACATAATATAAATATCATGTATGAGATATATATAGATGTTAAACCAAAAATTATAGAGCACTCCTTGATCAAGCATGGAATGGCACAAGGCTATCACATGTAGTGGTACCCTGCTCCAACTTGTGACATAATACTAGAAATATCACAAGTCTTATCATATAATTCCTAATAACTATAATATGCATAATATAAACATTAAATTAGATTACCTTCATCCTTGGATATATCTTATTTGATCTTATCACCCACCTGTCTAGTGATCACCTCTCCACTACATCATCTGATGACCCTATCATCATAAATGACACTCTTATAACTAGTCCAAGAAATGCATGGACATCCTCTAGTGTGATACCTACCTCTATGGTAACCCCATCCACCACCCATCAAAAAGTGTTGGCCAACCATTCTCATTCTCCAAAGAACATGACAATGAGATCTTCACTTAGTGAGATGCAGCTCATCTCCATGATTCTTCCCAATCCTACTAATACCACTCCATCTCTATCCACATATGTCAATCACTCCAACATATTAGGTAATAATGAGACATTGATCAATCACCAGAACCTATGATGCATGTACACAATATCAAATAATAAAATATGTATTATCCTTCCATGTAATTTATAATCTAAATACATTCTTATAAATTTCAAAAACATAAACTAGTTTAATTTAATTTTTAACCATATCTAGCTTAACAGTACTAAGTTAACCACTTACTACTAGGTTGGTGGCTTAATATAAAGTCGGGCCACTAGTTTTCTTTTATCTTTTACCAACTAAGTCAGCATGGTTGACCTTGTTCTTTCACAACCATGAATTTTTTCCCTAAATTTCCATCAATGTTTTAGGTATTTATTAACCTAATTCATTTTAACCCAATACCCCATTTCATCCCTAGTGCCTCTAAAACTTGCCTAGGGTTCATTTTAGTATCCATATTTTGCCTAATTTATTGAAATTCTATAAATAACTTAATTTCAAATGAAAATACTCAAAAAAAATAAATAAATAAATAAATAATTAGTTGTTTACCTATGTTGCATCCATTGTGGCCAATATGCATCTTCCCCATCTCATTTGTCATCTCCCCATCATCCTCGCTCTCTAGATATCTCACTAGGTCTATCAAGATATCTATATTATTATTAGAATAAAAAATAATGATAAAATGAAATCTTTTTCACCCTATTTATATTCACTATTTAATAAAACAATTATCTTTCAAAAATTTATCATCATATTTCTTATTTTAATCATCTTTTTATCTATACTAACTCTTTTTCCAAACAATAAAATGTTCTATAATCCTAATGTGATAGAGAATATTTTCCACTATTATATGTCTATGTTTCAAAAAAAATTATTTTTCACTCTTTTTCACTAATATCTATAGGTTTGGCTAATGTTCTTCACATTGGACACCTTCACATTTCTCACATCTTCTTTATCTATAACACTAATGTAAGTAAAGGTATGTGTTTTTAAATTTTGTCCTTTCATTTATTTTATTTTCTCTTTATTTAGCTTCAACATTATGTGTCACTATTTTCTTTTCTTGAAGCACCATCCATGTTGAACCTACATGACATGTGATGAGCTTTGAGTGGGGCATATGTATCCACATAATATTTTCAAACATTTATTAAATACTGATACTTTATATATTGTAGGTACCCATCAAGTCTTAATATCTCTGAGTGTACACCTTAAGGGGTGGTTAGACCATTGGGGCTTCATAGGATTGTTGTCCTTTTTTCCACTTGATATCTACACACTTGTTTCTTACAAACCACTCCCCTAACCTTTGCCTCCTATTTTGCACCCTATTATAGTAATTTACCATCTTCATTAGCCCTTTCCATAACCTAAAACCCTTTTTGGTAGTTTACATAAGTATTTTAGCCACATCGACATTGTATTATTATTGACAAATCTTACTAAGAACTAAGTTAGCCATCACCAACATAATTCATTATCTAGTTATTTGTTTGTTAATTTCAATACTAGGTCTATATGGTTGACCTTATTATTCAAAACTTTTGAAAGGGTTTAGGGTTATGTCTACCTATATAACACATTCATTTCCATCATTTATCATGAAGAGAAGAAGTAATATATATTTTGCATCTTCTTATCCACCATTTTACTTGAGGAACAAGCTTAGGGTTTCATACTTTCTTTGGAGATACTAATCTTGTCTTGTGGAGAAGTATTTTGGATGCATTTATAGGTTGTGTATCCTAGATATTATTTATCCTTATCATATATACATACCATAAAAACCTCTTGTGAATCACCTTGGTCAAGGGAGAGATTGAGGTCTGGCAGGTTCATCTTTAAAGGTAAGTATTCCTAACTTTGTTCCTCCTTTATAAGAGTAGTAGATATGCATTTTCACTTCTCTTAAATTCATTAGGATTATTATACATTTAAATGAATTATATGTATTCTATGCATGTTTAATTTTATTTTTTATTACCCCCACTTTGTTCCACAAGCTTTGGTGATCACAAGATCAGATTTTTCTTTACTTATTATTATTTTAGTGAATATGAAAACATAGGACCTAGTTATGGTTATTCAGTAGTTTTGCTTGATTGTAGGCTTTGGAACCCTCCCTAGTTATATTATTATGGTAAGAGATCCCTTGGATAGGTCTAGGAAATCCATATTGGTCATGATCCTAGTTATCTAATGTATCCCCAATCAAAAGTGTAAGTAGGATATATTTTCTCTGATCTAGAATTGATTTGTAGATTTATTTCATTTCCCATTTCATATAAATTTTTCCCTTAAAGTGTCTCTTTATTATGTAAAACCCCTTAGTGATGGCTATAATATGAGGATGGAACCTTTTAAGACCTTTATCAAGATATGAAGCACTTGAAATACCACCTTTTCTAAAGATTTTATGAGGTATATAGTCTCATATGAGGTATTTGGAGGGTGACTTATGACTTTAGGGAGTTCATGAAGGTTTTAAAATAGTTGAATGACAAAAAAATGATTAATGACACTAAAAACATCATTAAACTTTCATATCATGACTTTGAACAAGGTTTAGACACCCTTCACATTTTTTAGAAATCTTATCTCATAAGGATGGCTTGAAAAAGGCCCATATACACCTAAAAATTATCAAATTACCTTAATTTTACCAAAATATCCATAATATTACCAATTAAGTTTAAAACCACCCATTAGACCTCATAGGATATCTTGACATTCTCTAACTCACTCAAGGGTTATCATGATCACTACCATATCACTAATAGACCTTAAAATAACTATGACATATGAGGATCTTTAAAATATAATATTACACAATATGAGACCTTAATCAATGCTAAAAATGTTTGAACTAAGACCAAATAAGACATATTATATGTAATAAATCATCATGTGCACTCTAGGGTGGGTGCCATGAATTTTTTTTTGTTATAGGGGTTGGTATTTGGCATAGGAGGCCAAATTGACAAAAAAAATTGGAGATTCTCAGGGCTGACCAACCTATTGGTCAAGAGAACCCATTAAATTTTCATGATAATTATGACTCAACATGACTCATGACTTGGATGATAACCTTGGGCTACAGAATATACCTATCACTTAATGACACCTCTTAGGACTGTAATAAGAACAAGACACAATAAGGACAACTAAAGAGACAACATATAATCTTAAGAAACATTCCTAAAACCTAAGAAGATAATAATAAAGACACCAAAAAAACTAACACAACTAATTAAAGACTTGTGAATGACACCCTTATTGAAACATGATAAGAAACTAATAGAAACAACTAACTATAACACACCTCATTTCTCCTCCAAGATCAAAATGGAAACTCCTTTGATCAATTTGGATCTTTGAGGTCATATTTATACATGATGATTGAAGTGAAATTAGGTAATATCCACTAAATTAGGGCTTCCACTTATAGCTAAAGACACTGTCATGTTCATAGACTCTCAGGGAAGTAGATGGACCTTCTTGATTCACTCTCAAGTTTATGGGTTTAGGTGAATCAAGAACCCAATCATAATCATTTAATATATATCTACCTTGAATAATCAATCTCATCTCTACCTCATTTGAATGTTTCTCTTGATTAGGCTAATTAGATTGAATAAAATCTTGCAATATGTTTGGAGAGTTGTCCTCAAGGATATATGAATCCTCTTTGATGGAGGTTTGAGGATATTGAGTCTTAGTTATATTCACTAGGAGTGAGGAGATATCTCTAGATGGAAGGAGGAGCTGTTAACCTTGTTTGAAAACCTCAAACAAGTCATTTTTAGATAGGATAACCTCTTGAAATGGCATATTTGAAGGGCTACCATATTCTAAATTGGTAGGACTATTTTTATTAATCTAAATTGAATCATATTTAAGGAAAGAGTAGCCTGAGTTGATGATCTAAAACAAGTCTATGGATTGGTTGTCACCTAGCTCAAGTGTTATTATATTCTCTTTAAGTTAAATAGTAGTAGGTGTAGGAGTAGGTACATCATAATTTGAAATTTCACCTTCTTGATCATCTTCATAGGGATAAAATTCATTCTCTATTATCTATGATTAGCAATTTGAAGTTACTTAATATTTATAAATAATTCGATGATTTTTCATGCGCTCAAAGTTACCTTGTCCATCATCTTCATTGGCTAGTCTACACTTGTCCTCTATAATTACTGCAAGTTCATGTGACCCACCTTGTTCTTGTAGACCATCTTCTTATGAATATTTGAAGGTCAAATTATGCTCCTTCTTACCAAGAGGTGTCCCAATGATAAGTTATTTTTCAAGTTCATTCAAGTCATTATCATCAACTACCAAATCATTTTGACTTTCTTTGATCATCTCTTCAAGTATGGGCTCTCTCTCAAGGAGTGGCATGGGAGATCCTTGGAATGACTTTAGGAGAGATGCCATGTATGCCCCATTTTGTTCATTCATCTACCCATCCTTGATATCTAGTATTTCCTCTTTATTTTGCATATTATCTTGAATATATTTCATTGAGGGGTATGCCTTGGACTTTTGAATAATATTAGACTTGTTATCCACTTTAACACTCTGGTTTATACTTGACTGATCTCTTCTTCCCCTTGATTTTTGAATTTGTTTTGAATTTGGAAGCTTAGATGTAGGAGATTTTTCTTTTATGTTTATTGTATCTTGGTATAAGAATGAAGGTTTCTTTAGCTATTAATATGTTTCTCTTGTAGTTATTATTGACTAATGTAGATGTTTATCTTGAACTCCAATCTTCTTATTTAGTTAAGATTCAAAATTAAGCTTTGAACGATCAGGGATTTACTCATGTTGACTAATCCTCTCAATGTATAGTTTTTTCTCTCCTTGTACTTTCTCTTGGATAGATTTCCAAGATGGAAAAGTTGAGATGGATTGTGAGGAAATTTGAGTGATTTGACACTTATTTACCTAAAACTTTTTAGGGGTGATGCGAAGCTCAACATAAGATTGATATGGGATAGAGGGGGGCATACGGTTGATAATGATGAGCTTATTATTATGATAGATTATTCCAAGATCTTTGAATATTGGCCATGTGATGAATGCCAAATTCCTATAGAGGTACAATGAGATCTCTAAAAATAAGAAAATTCCAAAAAGGAAATTTTTTCATTAGCCACTTTAGGAAAAAATAAAGTACATATAGGGTGAGATTAGGTCACCAAAAATTTAAAACCCTAACTCACAATTATAACCCAATTAAAGGTAAATGAACCATAATGACTTAATTAACTAACCTAAGTAAGCTAAAAAGATGTGTAGGTAAACCCACTACGTGGGAAAAATCCTACACTAACACCCCCCTGAATCATAGCTTAGGTGGGTAGAAGAATTGGGTCACGACAATGAGGCCTAATGAGGAACCCAAGTATAATCTAACTCCCATAAATTGGGGTAAAGGAGAAAAATTTTAGGAAAAAAACTCCTCCCCAAAAGAGAGTAAAGAAGAGAAGAGGTCTAAAAATCCCCACTATGGTCTATAATTGATTGTAGCCATCAAGTGTCCCTTAGAGGAATGTTCAAAAGTGACTGTGTATCAGAATTAGATGTAGTGAAAAGTGGATTACCCTAAAATAATGAATTTATCCACAAGTGCCTAATGGATCTTTAACCAAGATGTAATTCCTATGAAAGGAATGATACTCATACTACAATTTAGGTGGCCCATTTGCTCTATGCCAAGACGGTGTAATAGAATGAGAGGAAAGGAAGGTCTATATAATCCTATGTAACTATGGAATAGACTACCCAGTGTCTAATGTGTCCTAGATCAATAGATCATTACCTTGTAATGTTAGAAGTAGACCAGAGGTAGGTGGGTCAAGAACTAAATCTTGAATATTTGGAAGGTAACAAGGAGATGGTAGAGGTGTATCCACTTTACTATCGTACTCATCTGTAGAATAAGTGTTGTCAATTTCAGAAATAAGCTCAAGATTAAAAGTTTCTATAGGTACATGTGAGTTTGAAGAGAAATCTAATGAATTTGAAGGAGATTCAAGAGAAAAGTGTGAGAAGCTATATAGCCAAGTCTGATGATCGATCATTTCCACAACCAAAATAGTATCACTATGAAACTCTCTGATGTACACTAAATATAAAGTGAATTCAACTCACATGACAAGACCAAGGTGAGTGATTTGGTAGACTGATAGGAGATTAATTGAGAGTGAGGGCACACTTAGAACATTATTTAATGTTCCACCACTCACTTCAATAGACCCTCTCCCAAGAAACTTTTTAGAAGTGTTGTCACCCAGTTGTATAAAGGACATGTCACATGGTTCCAAGGAACTAATCTCAATTTATGAAGAGGCCATGTGATGTGAAGCACCAAATTTAATGATCCATGTAGGAGGAGTTGAAGGCACAACTGTAACTAATTATTTTCCCTTATGTTTCCCCTTATTATTCTCTTTTTCCTTTTATTTTCCATATTTGTTTTCCTTAGTGGATTCATGGGTTGATGAAGATGGTTTGATAGAATATATAACACCGATGTTATTCCAAATAAGAAGGATAGTAAGGTGGTTAAATTTACTTCTTCAAATATTTACTCTCATCATGCTTACTTGAGAAACTTCCACATTTGATCCAATCTTTCTTAGGCTTATGAATAGAAGAAGAGGTCACATTGTTTGATTTGGAGGTGGAAATATTTTCACCCTTCTCAATATTTTTCTTGCTTTGCTTTCTCTCTATTGTTAAAATCCTTAACTTTCTCATCAATCAATGTATGAGATTTAGATGACTTCACTATCCCCATCTATATCAACCTATCTTACTCCCAAATTAGGTTGGAAACAAAGGTAGCTAAATAAGGCATCTTCCATGTGGTGTCAATAACACTCTTAGTGGCATAGAAAGTAGACACAAATATAAAATATTTAGGACCTAGTTTAGAGAGTATTGATAGAATAAGTTGTTTATCTTTCTTGTCAATTCCACATTCTTTTAACTTCAATCTCAAAAGTCTAAAATTGGTGAAAAAATCTTGAAGAGTGTCAAATTAATTTGGGCTTAATCTAATAATCTCATTTTCTATCTCATGTCCTCTCATCACATCCTACACTCCAAAGATCTTGGTGAGCTAGGCCCACACTTTAGTAGGTGTTTTGGTAGATTCAATGTGAAAGAGTAGATCTTGGGAGATAGAAAGACACAATAATCCATGGACTTTATCACAATGGTTAAACCATTTTATTTTTTCTCTAGCATCAAAAGGTTCAGTCTTAATACCCATTATAATCTGATGGTAACCCTTCGATTGTAAAATAACTCCATTCTAGGTTTCCATTCATGATAATTAAATGGTGTAAGTGGACTTGTTGAAAATGAATCCATAGTGCAAAAGTAAGTATTACTGTAGTAAGTAAAGAACTGATGTAAATAGAGAAAAAACTAAATGCATAAAAAACACACAAGTATCCCCTTAGAACTATCAAGTAATGACCCCCCTGAATGTCTCAAATACAATAACACTTGTATAAACATTAGATTCAACCAAAAATGCATCTTGCAAAGTATGTGCATAAGTACAAGGAATACAAAGAATGTCAAATACAATTGATAATGTGTTTAAGAGTGTAAAAAAAATATGATTTTTTTTGTATATTTGGAAGGCCCAATGGAAGGTCTAAAGTGTAGAGCATAAAAAAAAACACTTTTAAAGAAAATAACACTCAAAAAGGAGTTACTGATCAAAATTTATGACATGTACAAGTTCTTACTTTGACATAATCCTGGACCCTTTCCAAAATTGGAAATTTTTTTCCACACTTGTATTTTCTTCACCAAAAATAAGTATATTTAATCATTACCTTTAACCTCAAATTTTATGACTTCTAGAATCTTACTTACTCAGGGTTTCAAACAACTTCAACTTTGGGTTCTTAAACTAATTCAATGTATAAAAGGTTATAAGCAGTTGACCCTAGAAAACTTGATTACTTCTTCACAATATATTTCAAGTTCTTTGAGCTACTTTACTTTAGAGTTTCAAACAAATACAACCTATGAAACAAGTAATAAGTAATCAACCCAAGATAACTTGAATCGGTCTAGCAAGCAAGTAATCAGGGTTGAGAAACCTGATTACTTATAAGTTGTCACCCTAGATAATCCTAATTATTTATAAGTATAAGCACTTAAGAAACTTGATTTGATCTATGAGCAAGTAGTCAAGTAGTTAGGGTTGAGAAACTCAATTACATATAAGTTATTACCCTACAAAAACCCAATTACTTCTAAGTAGAATCACTTTGAAAATCCAATTAAGTATAAGCAATCTAAAAACCCAATTTGGTCAATGATAAATTAGAATCACTTTGAAAATTTTATTTGGTTACTGAAGAAGTAGAAGCACTTCAAAAACCTAATTTGGTCTATGGAGAGTAAATCAGGGTTTACAAGCTAGATTACTTCGGTTGTATAGATGATGACTAGATATAATAAATCATTTTTTTTTAGAAAATTCATGAAATTTATAAAAAAACTAAGATCAATTCATTTTATATCTCAAAAACCCATTCAATATATACAAATATATTTTTCATCAAAGGCCTTTTGACATAAGTTTCAAGGTAGTTTTTAAAAAACACCTCCAAGGTCAAAAATGGTAGGCATACAGTATGAAAAAATAACAAAGTGAATGAATGAGGATATTATCAAAGGAGACATGCATGAGGCTATCAAAAAAGCTCTAGTACCATGATATATTTCACCAAGATCTCTGAATATTGGCCACACAATGAATGTTGGATTCTTATAGAGGTAGAATGTTAGCTTTGAAAATAATAAAATTCCACAAAGGAAATGTTTGCATTATCTACTTTAGGAAAAAATAAATTACATATAGGGTGAGATTATGTCACCAAAAAGGTAAAAACCTAACTCATAATTATAACCCACTTAAAGGTAAATCACCCCTACTAAATTAATTAACTAACCTAAGTAAGCTAAAAAGACATTTAGGTAACACCACTAGGTGGGAAAAAGCCTAAACTAACATATTCCTCATGTAATAATAACCTTTCATATATCTTTGAAATTAGACCTTCTATTTTAAGCATTCCATTATTAACCCTTGGATGACCTTATCTCATGAAAAATGCCCACTCTTCCTTAACCTACTGTAATGAAGTTCTCATGCTCTCAATTACATGTCTAGTGATTTACTAGCCATACCCTTTTAGGGTGTCAATGCTCACCATATGTATTTCATAACTCAAAAACACCTATTTGAGGCTTGATATGGATTATTTTGGGACACATTTGAGTTGATTAGGAAAGTCATGAATGTTGTCATGATTGGTTAGGTTGATAAGTATGCTATTAAGGAGGTGAATGAGGGTCACAAGGAGGCTTATATTTGTGTCCTTGGTTTGAATAGGATGATACGACTAATGAGGGATCTCATATTATTTATAAGGGTGAATTTAAGGTTGTTAATGATTAGAATAAGGTTTATATGGATCATAATGAAATCAAAATGGATCACATGGTTACTGGCAAGGAAGTGCATGACAAAATTCTTCCTCATATGCATCTATAGATCTTCATAACATACATGAATAATAATGAAATTTCAATAGAAACTATTCTTACCATGAGGTGATGACCTTATGATGACCTTGTCATGAATTTTTGTTTGCAAACCTAGCATGTGAGTGGTTGAATCTAGTTTTTATGGTCAAGATGTTACTGTGAAGACTCTAATGCTTGAACCAAGTCCCATTGGGCATGCCAGAACTATTAGCAACCCATGTTTCACCCTTTGAAGGATATTTTTCAATTATATTTAAAATTTCGAATAACGTTAGAATGGAATAAATGTTGTGGGTGAATTTATAATTAGACTAGACATCTTGATTATAGGGCTAGCTCCCCTAGTGCATCCATATGGATTAGAATCACTAAAACCTACTAATTTGGGGTAAAAAAGGATAGAGAATGTGTTGATTCTTGAAAGTATATCATAGGTGGTTCTTAGTGTTTAAGAAACACTACTCATTTATAAATTTAGATAAACCAATGCATGAGTTTCACGTTGTGATAATCATGTTATCTTTAGGGGAATAGAGGTAGAACAAGTAGATTCTTTCTCAAATTTATATTATTTTACGATTGGGAGACATTATGGCATAATAGTTGATATTTTATTTTGAATATAACCTATTATATTTAAAGTTAATTGTTCTTAAAACCTAAATTTATAGCTAAACTAAGATGAGTATTCACAATGAATCTAATCTAAGGTGAATTAATAAAAAAAGGAGTAAAATGAATGGTAATGTAGAAAGAGAGGTGTCATTTATCTTTATTTAAAAAATTATGACAAAGTTTCAATTTCATCTAAGCATGCATTTAGCCAATATTTTATATGAATTAGCATAAGCTCAAATCTAACAACACATTAGATAAACATCTAAGGATGGTATGAAATAGTGAAAATAAGGACTAGGTACACTTTGATGATTCACCCCTAAAAGCAAACAACATTAACACATATGCAAGAAGAATGAATAAAATGAATAAAACCTTAGAACTTTCAACTAATCTAGCATTAACACAAACTATCAACTCCACACTTAAAGATACACATCTAGAATTCCAAGAGCCATTCAAATCTAGAAATAAGACCAAACAAATGAGAGAGAAATGATGATAATAATTCACACAAGAAAATATGGACAAACTTTTTAGGACTCCTTGCTTTGTATTAATTTTATCAAAATTTGCAAAATATCTTTTGGCTCCAAAAATTGTCTCTCTCTGCAATTGACAATACCTCTTTATATAGACAATTCATGAGTTATGTCAATTAGTCATGTCAGATATGAAGGATAGTTTTCCTTTTATAATTATTTGAGAACCTTTTAGACATTATAAAATGACTAACCTATAGGCAATGTACTTTAAAATTTATACCTTCCTTTACAAAAATAATATTCTATTTTTAAAAATATACAATATTTCTATATGATAAAATATACTAAGTCAAATGGCTTGTATTTCAGACCCTTGTGATGCCACAATCTTTTGCCTTCCTTTTAGGATCTTCATTATATAATGTTGTTCATTGATAAGTTGGATGCCAACAATAGGCCTCATGAAAGGTTCATTTTCTCAGTCTTCTAGGTTCCTAACATCCTTATCTTTATAATGATTTCTTAATTCTTCTGACATCTCCTACCTTTTCCTCATATGGCAAAAATAAGCCCATGATATTTTTGTTAACAACTCTTATCTTCCCTTGTCCTTGATTTCTTATTTCCTACATGAATTGAGTAGTTTTATGCTTGAACTCGTCATCAATTACTATACACATGGGACTAAGTGTGGTAGTATATTAGATAAAGTTATCAAATATGTATAACATTTTATATTTTGTCTATTTGAGGTCCTTAGAAACATCTTCCATTTGCTTGGACCAGTTACTCAGGGCTTTAATCTTATCCACCAATATAGCCATAGCCATGTTAAGGTGGGCTAGGCTGTCTATTTTAAACTCAAGGATTTTATTCTTGGTTAAGACCTTGATCAAATAATTTAATCTATAGATTGGATCCTACCATTAGCCAACTTGGCTTGTACATATAATACTTTATTTATTACATCTTAGATGGCCCTGACTATCTTTAAATAATTAAACAAATCATCCATTATGTCTTTAAATTAGAACCTATCCTCTGGGATTGACAAGATAGATTATCCTCTCAAATTCTTATTTTGTTTCATGATGCCCTTGATCATTGTTTGAAATTACTCTGATTGAGCCTGAGCCATTTCAAGAAAATTTTATTCAAATATTAGGTCCTTAATAGGCTTTTATCCTCCAATTACAGTTAATCCAATTAAAGGCTCCAATTTTTTGAAATTGAAATCCTCTCCACCAACCATGGCCTTCTACTTAGTTACCTTGTATAAATTAATAGTTGTTGGGTCAATTTTGACACCAATTGAAGATTTTATCACCTTTGGAGTTGGGGTCTCCATTTGTGCTCCACTTGAATCTCCTAGAGAGGCCATTCTTTTTTCATCTACCTTTTTCAAGGCAACCATCCATTGCTTTACCTCTTCATGAATTGGGATATTGATTTCCTTCATAATTTCCCAAGGGTGTTGCGTAGTAGGTATTTTTTACAATTTTCCATAGATGAACCATTCAAGAATGGTTGGTCCTTAAATCAAGCTTTATTCATTGAAGATATTGATTTTAATCAAAGGATGAGTGAAGGTCACCTTTGGATTCTTGGTTTTAATTGGGACAATGACCAATTAAGATTTTCTTTTGGGGGTGTCTATAGGAACTATATCCAACAATTCCTTCCCCTTTTATTTCTTTATTTCTTTCATCACTTCATCTTCTGATTCATAGGCTAATGATAGCATTTTTAAAGCATCTTCAATTGTGTCACTAGGGTCTAATGCTACCATATGAACCTCTTCCACTGGTGATCCTTAGTCCTTTGCTTGACTTGAAGAAGATGCAATTTCATTAGGTCTTCTCTCCTCTGGCCTTTGCTCAAATTTTTGCCTTAGGTTTGGACTCTATTTGTAACTAGGATAGTATAGGTCTAGAAGGTACACCATTCAACAAATGATACTACCTTATTCGCAATTTCCATTTGTCATCATCTCCCTTTCATTCCCTCTATATCTTATCCTTCGAATTGATATTGTGCCTTTTTAATCTAATGGTGACCTCAAAGAATGAAGAGGCTTTTGTGTATATGGGGTCAGAAGGACTAGGTTTGTAATCATAAGGGACATTGATTCCTTTAGTTTTTAAATGTTCTTTAACTCTTACATATGGATCCCACTACCTTAGCTCATTAATTTAGATCTTTAAGGAGGTCCTATGTTTTGAAGCAACCTTAATATTATCCCATTGTGAAAGAATAGTCTTTATAATGGTTATGGGGAGGGTGTGAATCAACCCATTCCTTTTGGTTTTGCATAAACCATATATCCCATTATATATTTGATAAGCCACCTCTTGATTTGCTAGTTTGATGGGTACATGGATAAGAATCCTAAGGTTAGTGCTTCAAGTTCCCTCAATCTTGATGATTATATAATTAGGATATAACTAGATGTCCCCCATGGCCTCAATTGACTTTTTAATCAAGGGACTAACTCTTGACATTGGATTCGTAGTTATGGCTTCAATTAGGGTTGGATAAACATAGTCATAAATGAAGTGGATGTGGTCTCTATACTTGTATATGTGTAATTTTGAATAATATTAGGAAAATATTTGTGTCCCATCAAGTGACCATTATCTAAGATTGGGAATATTTGTTGTGGCAAGAAGGGCATCTAGAAGGTATAACATCATATAACATTAGGTCCTAGTCTTATTGCTAATTGAAAAAATATATCTACTTAGATAGGGGCTGATTCCTTCACCTAGAGGAGGGGTGATTTGTTTCTCAACCATGACATAGACTAAGGGGACCAAAATCTTGTCTATATATGTAGTGGTTGTATTTTCACATATTATATTCATCATTATCATGATCATTCTAATATTAGGTCTAAATTGACCAATGGGGATGTTATTATTGAAGTCAAAAAATGCTTAGTTTTACAACTATAGCCATAGGGAAAGTAATCTCTTCAAATCATTATCTTTGGCCTTGTTCACCATTTTTGACACACATACCAAAGCTATGCCCACTTGTTGAGTAACCTTGATTCAGAGTTCCTGATCAAGCAGTTGATTCAAATAGTCTAGACAAGATATGGATGGTGCAGATGAAGTGAATGGGTCATATAGCTGATGAGCCTTATAAACTATAAATGAAAAACTAGAGAGCACGTATAACTCATCTTCTCCATTTGATCCATCCAAATTTTATCCACACATTTATTCATGCCAAGATATAACTCACATGATGAATATCAAGTAGGTTAACCAGCTTGTGCATTTGATATCTTCACTCAAGAAGCCTTATAGGCCATTAGATCAAATGGGTTTTCTCATTATAGCATTAATAATGTCTCTTAAAATTTTAACACCTTCATGAGTTATGTGCTTTAAGATACAAGTATGTAAAGTTGGATGGAATATGATGGAAGTCCATAAAGTATCAATTTTATACCTAGGCAAAGTCCATATGAGTTTAAATTTGATAGTCTATGAGATGTAAAAAAATGTTCTCATGAAAATCAAATGGAATTCACATTAACTTCAAATTTTAAATTTGTGAACTATTGATTAGGGTTTAAAGGTCCTTAATAGAGACCTAAGGAAAAATGCATGGCCAATAAGTGTCAAGTCCAAGGTAACTTAGAGCAAGTTAAATAGTCAATATATCTTAAAGGCTAATAAAATGTAGATCTCAAAGTGATGGGTCTCAAACATCCATGACCTATGATTAACTAGGTCTTAGGAATTAGCAGGGCGTGGCGATCAAGAGAGATGATAAAAGAATGAGCCAAGAAATATTGGCAAAGGATGGTCAAGGAAGATGAACTTGACTCAGTAGGAAAACCAATATCTATAGATTGGTTTTCCTCTATAAGTGATTTGGTCTAGGATTGAAAATATAAGAAGATACATGGACAACAAAAGATCATTTCAAGTTGTGCCTCAACAAGCCATCAATTCAAAGTAGACATGACATGTCCTTGGAAATTTAAAGACCCAAAAATCTTATCCTCATAATAAGGTCTAGTGGAAGATCAATGGATCAGAGCTTGGGGATTCAAAAAGTAGTTAGATAATTCATTTCTAACAATACTAAGATTTTACATTCATGGAAAAATCTTGTCTTTTATGCATCTAGTGAAAAAATAGAATAATATGGAGGCTATCTAGGCAAAATCACAAGAATTTCATGATGATATATTTTGATTAAACTAAAAGCATGATAACACATCTTGAGAGTTGATAGCTCAAGGGTCATCAATAATAACAAGCTTTCTAACTTATCACTTCTCTCTTTTGTTATAAATAGAGGCCCTTAGGCCCAATATAGATATATTAGATTAATCATCTGACCAATTAGATCTCTCTATATCTCTCTCAGTTTCCTCTCTTGGTTAGACCAAACTCTGACAAGAAGGAATTTGTAACCTCTTGAAGTAAGTACAAGGATGTGCTTTGATCTAATTATTTTTGTATACTATGCACTCATCTCACCTACCTATGATTACATCTTCTTATATATGTTATGTTCTACATCTCTTAATCGAAGCCCATATGTGGATAATGTGACTAGTTAATGTCTTATTTTAGACCTCTCTTTTTGTTTCCCTCAGGATAGATAATTTGGTAAGCCTCTACATGGATGTATAGTAAATATTTGGATTCTAATATCGACCTCTACTCATTTCATTAGTGTTATTTGGGTTAAGCAATGAGGATTGACATGTATTTTTTGTGAATCACCTGTTAGCTTTCTTAGGATCCCTTATCCCATTCTAACTCTTTTCCTATGAAGTGCTAGGCTTAGTTTTAGTTTAGGTGATCATCAAAGAGGAACCTACCTACTCCAAAGGTTTATCCCCATCATGGGATACCCATATCCTAGGGTTGTTCCCATTTTATAGATTGATTTGGGGAAGACTTAAAACCACTTCTCCCAAGGGTGTGAGTTGAATCCATAATATTTTCTATCACTCCTAGTGGGACTAAAAGTCTAAATCAATAGAAGGAATTTTTTTTGGTTTTCTTATACATGTGATCTTGGAAATGGGGGACCTCTCCAATGACCTCATGCAACATGAAGATAATACTATGCATGCATTGAATAGCTTAGTCAAGGACCCTACTACACTCAATCCCACTAACCTAATTACAAATGATGAGTTAAAACAAAGAGCTTCCTAATTTATATGAGAGGTGAGGCCCCAAATCATAGGTAAGACTATTGCTAACAATATTAAGATCATGGGTATGATTCTAATAGTAAATGAAATGACCAATGAAGTAAGGATCATTAACGAGTCATAGAGATATTACAGATACAACAAGAGACTACATCACCCATCGGGTGCCAAGGTTAATTGGATTAAGAATATTCCTTTGTAACTAAGCATTGTATATTTTGGAAATGGAATAATTTTTTTCAAAGGCATGTGAAAATTGTCAAATAGATTGCATATAGACCAATCCATGGTGAGAAGTCTAGTGTATTATAGAACATTTGTAGAAGGGAAACCTTTCCTATACAATTGTACTTTTGTGATTGGATATGACTGACTGACATACTTCTTTGCATTCCATAAAATGAGTATTATCAATTGTAAAAATGGAAGGGGAGTTTTTGAGCCAAAATTTATGTAAATTTTGGAAAAACTAATGCAAGCAATAAATTTTGAAAATATTATCCAATTTTGTTTTCATGAATTTATATATGGTTTCTCTCTCACTTGTCTATTCTAAATTTTATCATTGAATAGTTATTGTAGACTCTTGGTGTGTACCTTTGAATCCATAGTTATTAAATTGTGTCGATGTTGGGTTGATTGAACATTTTATTTTCTTTGCATTTGTAGATGTTCATATGTTATCTACTCATATGGGTAAATCTTTAAAGTAAACTCAGTTCTTATTTGAATTATTTCCAACATTCCTTAGATTTTCACCTAATTTTTGATAGGAATTGAGATTATGCTATTTCATGTCATACATTGGTTAAGTTCATGCCTAGATGAGATGTAAACTTTATCATAATGTCTAGAACAAAGATCAGCAATATATTTTCTATCTACCCTACCCTTTCTTTTGATTCTTTTTCAACCAATTCACTTTAGATTAAGACTAATTGTGAATATCCATTTTAGTTTAGTTTTAGGCTTAGATTTAATCATAATTCACTTTAATTAATATATATTTCCATCATATTTTCAAATAATTATAGGCCAAGTGGCTCTCAACCATCAAACATTATAAATATTATGAAACAATCCATTTCCTTTGCCTTTATTCCATCAATAGATAACAAGATTATCACAACCTATAACTCATGCACTAAATTATTTGAATTCTAAAATGTGAAGTGTTTCTTAAATACTTTGAGCACCTTGTGATACATATTTAGGCATTAAAAACATATTTTAGAAAAAACCTAAGGTTTGTGTTATGCTTTTGAAAAATCTATAATATTCCCTTAGGATTCCCCACATGAGCTATGATGGAAACCCCTCTTTAGTTTTCAAGTCTAAATACCTGATAGAGATTCCCATTGCTCTAACAACTCCAAATCCTTGTTAGAGATTTGACTTAATTTTACAAACCTAAATCCCACTAAGAATTTCATCACACTTTTCAAATGTAAATTTAAAGTCTAAAACTTGCCAAAGTTTTCATCATTCTTTTCAAGTGAAAATTAAAAGTCTAAACCCCTTCAGATGTTTTAGCTACAATTTGACAATATATCTCTATTAGACGTTTTGACTGCATTTGAATGTCTTAAACCTGCCAACTCTATAGTTGGTTTTCCCACACCAATTTTCCAAAAATATATGTTTGGAAAGGAAATGAAGTTCAAATATAGAGGACCTAGTGTCCTATTCAACCTAGAATCAAATATAAATGAAATCACCAACATAGATCTAGGTCACAAAGACCTAGCTGATTTATATAATAAAATAAACATTGGATTCAAGAATGATTTGATTCAAAGTATTTATGATAGTGGGTTACCCTAGGAAATATCCTTCCCACTATCAGTATAGATCCTTGAAATTGTGATCATAATAGGAAATCATTATGATGTACAGAAGAGGGAGGTGGTGAATGATAAAGGATAAAAGATTATGAACCTTCACCCTAATTTCATAGATACCATGTTCTTGATTATATAATATGAGATATATCTAGATATAACCCCTAACTCTTCTAAGAATTTATATTAAGATAATAATAAAATTAAAATATGAAGTAGGTGACATTATCATACTCTTTCACAGAGTTACAAGGAACCCAAATGGAAAGGATTATCAAGATTGGATGTACCAATATATCTGGGTGATCCACACAAAAAAAAAGTATATCCATTGGGCCAGTTGATTTTTTACTCCATCAACAAATAATTGATGGAATTCTAAACTAAAGGAAAGTTTTACATGACCTCATATTGGGTCTACTTATTATCAAAGGGAAGGACATTCTCAGGATTGGACACAGTGCCTGATCAGGTCAATAAGGTTTTTAACTACTATCTTGACCTCACCCTTGAGGCTAGCAAACCACATTTTAGAAGGGTCAATTATACATTCATATACTACATCATAATTATGTTTGATAAGTAATATTTAGAGGTCATAGTTGTGGACTAATTATTTAAAATTAATTGTAAAAATATATTCTATAAATTACATTTCTTTGTTATACAAATACATTATAAAATTTCAAGTTGAAAATAACATCTATCATTTTGGCAGCTCTTTTTTATAAAGAGCCACTTGTATTTTTCAAGTATAATTTTAACAATATTTAAGTTGCAAAATTGGAACTTGTAATTTACACTTTCCTTTTTGATAAACTTTGATTTGCTTAACTTGTAAAAACTCATGTTGTAATTTACACTTTCTTTTTTGTCGAGGTGAATGACTTAAAAAGTTATAAAAGTCTTTATGTCAAAATAAGAATTAAGTTTTACAAGTTATAACATGAAATATCAAAAATCATTCAATTTTTATCAATAAATGCTCCATTTTAGTGCCCCATTTCTTCAAAGAGATAACAAAAATAGAACTCAATCAAGATGGTGTTTTCATGAATATTCCACTAGATTTCTATTTTTCTTAAACACATGTAGTGAAGCACCTAATAATTACATGATTTTTGTTCATCCATATACTCCACTAAGGATGTTATTCCAAACTAAAGAGGATGCCAGAATTTCCTTGATTTTATTTTTATTTAACTTGGCATAAGGTTTTGGTAACTCCGTCTATTTTAAGAGAGTTTTTTAATATAAGTATTGGTATCCAAGCATAACCCATCTTATGTTTTTGTTATTGGAGAAATTATTATACATTTTGAATAATTGATCTACATGTTATAACCTAGAGAATGATAATAGATTAATTTTTTGCCTTCCTTATCTATGTTATCTTCGTGAATGAATGAATATTTATTGTATTTATGAATGATAGAAATGGTATTTCAATCATATAGGTTCATATAAGGTATTCATTTGTACCCTTTAAAAAAACATTGAGGGAAAATAATGAATCTTATTCCTTATATGATAAGTTCCCAATATTACCTCTAGTTTCATACTTGTATAAGTTTGGGTTTCAATACATTTTAGTATATTTATTGTTATACTATGTTCATACCACACAAGTATTAATTTTCACTATAATAACTTAGTGAAACCACCATTTCCCAGTATTAAAATTCATTCTAAAACTCTTTTCCTCACAAGTCAAACCGTAACTAGGAGTAAGATAGCTAAGATGTAGTATTTTAACATGAACTAGTAATACATCAGTTACAATAAACCTAGTGAAAGGAAGCCATCCTTCTCCAAAAGTTCACCTCAATTCTTCAAGGTCCAATATATTGGAGGTGATCCTATTATGTCATTAGATTTCCCATACTTTACAACTCATGCCACTCATAATACTAAAAATACACATTATATAGGTGCAAAATCTAAGTGATAATAGTTTTTGGCATGCCTGGTGGGATCTAAAAATTATAGCTAAGAAACTGGTGATTTTCTTAGCAATTATTGTGCAAACCTTGTATATATTTCAAGAGCACCTAGTGACTCAACTGGCTTATATATTTAGGAAATCCAAGTCTATTTATGCCAAACATACAAACAAGATCATCTACTAAAGTTAAGAGAAATGACTTACAAAAATTATCATTTCCATATAAAAATAAATCAAGATCAGTTATACCTTATACTAGAGTATATCCTATAATTCTATATGTATCTCCTAAAAATACCCATTTTTTTTTCATACCTCCCATTATGGCCTTAAGAAATCAAAATTTCATAGCCTTCAATAGAGGCAACCCACTTTTGTTAGCCTAGTATGATGATATACCCACCTTAGCTCTAAAAAGCCTTCTATATTTTACTAGTGAAACTTCCACTACTTTTATTAAACATATACAAGACATTAATGACATATATTTAGTCCATAATATATCACAAGAAAAAAATTCAATCACACTTCTTGCCTCCTCACTCAAAGGTAAATATTTACAATGGTATATAAGTTTACTTCCCAATTCCATCCATGTATGGGATGATCTAGGGTTTGACCTATGCATGAAATTTAAAGATAAGAGTGACCACCTCTCCCTAGTTGAATAAGAAACCACTATTAAATGATCTCTTTATGAGTTCATGATTGATTTTAATTTTTGCTTTCAAAAGATGTGGGATAGAATCCTAGTGTTGGTCAATTCAACCCTAAATAATGTTTTTTTGTATTAATTGAGAGTCATAAATAGTGATATAACTATCATGATTCAATCAATGGGTGGAACCACACTCCCCAATGCTTATGAAATTGAAATAAGATCATGAAAATTTCCCCATTCAGGATGAAAAAATTACCCCATGCCTCCATTGCTGCTATTTCCAGAACTGTCTCCCATGCAACCCACTATAGCCCCAATTCCCACCACAAGTAGTACCTTAGTTTTTACTCCTACACCTTATGATGATTTATATGAAGATAAGTCACTAATTAAAATATTTTTTAATGAATTGGTATCTATGAAAAGGCAAAATTACCAAAACTATAGGCCTTATCAATAATCTTGAACACATCAACCTAATATGTAGCCATACCAAGATAGCTCAAAACCCTAAAGTCAAAACATGAAATTAAAACCTCAAAACATCTATTCTCTAACTATAAAAAGTAATTCTAAATCTATTACACCTATTTATAATAACCTAGCTCATGAATACGAGTGGTGTTATCCTTATGCTTAATCATATAGTCAGAATGCTTGTCTTAATAGTGTCATCAGTTAAGCCTTGATGGTGAAAAGCATATCAAACAAACAAGGACATAAATAAGAATCTATTTAAAATTAGGAATATGCACAAGATCCTGATCAAAATTAAGATACTCTTTTAAACTGGTAAGAGGAGGATTTTTGTGGTGTAAATTAGGAGGAAGCATTAATCAATGGTGGTAGTTCAGTGGAAGTGAATACATGCTCTAAGAAGACAAAAATATAAATTAATCAACCCCCCAATGATTATTAGGCTATAAATTATAAAATTATGCAAGAAGATACAAAAGGCAACACACTGCAAAGACCACCCAATGTATCAATGGGCTAGTCAAAGTCAAAATTGTTGACCTTAAATCTTGTGAAAGAAGATATAGTCCCCACAAAGGAACCAACAAAGGTTGGTAACATCCCTTTTATAATTTAATAATAAATTAATAATAATAAAATTAATCTCATGATGTGGGAAGCACTATCTAATCTAGCATAAGATGACTTACTTGAGGAAGATTTTAAAAACATTAAAATAATAGATAAAGTCTGAGCTAAGGGACTTATTGACCAAATTTAACCCCAAGTCAAATTGTTTCAACACATAACATTTTTAAAAATTTTAGAGGGTTTCATGTGTCCTATGAGGTCTTATAATGGTCTAAACATCTTACTTATCCTTCCCTTAGTCCTTGTTGAAACCCATCCTCCTTGTACTAGTCTAGTCAAACCAAGTCAAAATTGGTCAACCAAGGTAAAACTTAGTAAAAGGTTAAAATTGTGCAATAAATATTATAATATTGTCATTTAGGTATCCTAAGGTGTTTATAAGTCATATTTATCATTTACCATGCTTTACATGCAAAATAAGCCTTTTGGCCACATTTTTAGCTTATTAATGACTTGTACAAATGATGAAGTTGCAATATTTGTCACTATTTTCAATATTAACATAGAGGGGGTAAAATTATGTCATAATATATTATAGGTTAGTTAAAGAATCAGTCATGAGTAGGAAATGGCAATTTATCCTTAAAAATAGGCCATTTTGGGCACTTATACAAACTTCTTGAGTCCACCATCAGCTAAAAATATGGGTGGAGTGAATCTACACCTTCTTAGACCAATTTACATTTTTGGAGTGAATATATTTCATCATAAATTCTGTATACAACTTCTTTTCTTCCATTTTCTCTTTGCCAGCCAAAGAAGGTCAACTTGTGATGCTTGGTGTGGATCATACAATTTGAGTTGGAGAAATGATCTTGAGGATGGATAGTGATCTAATTCTAATTAATTTTCATAGACATAAGTTCCATATTGGTGGTTATTCGTTTAAGAACCATTTCTAACACTCCAGGCAACCTTTTATGCACTTCAATCCAAGAGGGGGGCATTATTTACACTTGTTTTAGATTGATTCACTTTGGTTTGATAGATTTGATGTTTTAATATATTTCTAATGACCTATCAACAATTTTTAAATGGTTATATTGGATTAATGAGTTATAAAATTACTAGGAAAGCCTTTTCGATCCTTGTCTTCCTTTGGATCATCCTTGCTACTTTTGCTCAGAAGTGTGCACCTATAGGTTCCTTGAATGGAGTTTCTTCCACATTAATATGAAGGAATTGAATGTGTCTCAAGTGTTTTTAGGTAGAAAAGTGCATTTTATTATTAAGTAAGAGCCCACAAGGCGTAATATTTCACATAGTCCACTCTTTCCCTTTACTATCTGCATATCCAAAGGGAATAATCAGTTAGAGGGTTCCATCATGACATTATTACCTTGATAATAACCTTGGTAATGTTTTAAACTTATTAGAGGTATTAAAGAGTGAATTTTAGGAATTTAGTTTATTTATATTTCATGAAGGTAACCATGGAAATTCTATATGACTTCCTTATATTCACTACCCACCACAGTGCATCACTACATATGCTGGTACCAAAAAGATTAGAGAACCTTTTGGGAAGGAACCAAGTATTAATGACACCAGCCTTAAGGTTTATGTATTAATTTTCATCCTTGAGGACCTAGTTCAAAAGTTATAAGCATTGGAAAAATAAAATCATCATCAACAAATGTGACTGTGATTTCAAACTCACTATTTGAAAAGTACCAAAATAAGGCTCTTGGGTGTTTTTGTTGTTTTCATGCAATGAGACTAGGGTGGTTTTGAAGGATCCTTATATGTTCATATTAAAACCCTATGCATATAAAATGTTAATGAAAACCTTAAAATGAAAAGGATAGGGATAATGTAGTTTTCTAAAGGTTCAAAGTTATCCAAAAATCACTATTTTCAATCATTGATGTCTATAGGAAACTACCCCAAAAAGACTTGTGTCACCCATTTTCATCAACTCCAAGCCATGATTAATGATTGAATAAGTTTTGAGGATATATGAAAGTATTAGAGGGATAAAGTTATTATAAGGAGAGATGTTTAATTTTTTTATAACTTCCCTTACTCACCCTTCTATCCGTATATAGGGCAGATCAGTACCTACAACAAACCAAAGCTAATTTTAAGTGACACATGGCAGTATTATGCTAGAAAGGTATATAATGGATGTAAAATGGATTAAAGTGAATGAATGAGATAATTAATAATCATAAATTATTATTAATAAAATTATCATAAATTGTTCTAATGAAACATACCTACAATAGGGGTCAAAATGGGACTGTCTCAGTCAAGTAGCAAACAATGAGCATGATATTGTTTTTGGAGCAAGAATAACCTAAACATGAAATAACAAGTCAAAATAATCATATGATACCAATTAAAATACATTTAAATGTTTGTAACTTTATATCAATGCTTAATCCAAACATGACTACCTACAGGCAGAGAATAGATGGAAACATTGTCAATTTTGTGCTAGCAAACTTAGAAGTGCAAGGACAACATGGAGTAAATTGAGAAGATAGAGTGACCATTGGGATTCATAAATAAAATTAAAGACCATAATGGTAATTATAATTCATTTAAAATGAATATCAAGTGCAATAGAAACTCCCAAAGATGCAAACCATAATCAATCCTTAAAGTACCCTTGTATAGTTTGCCTTAAAAAAGGTCTGTCATGAAGATGGAGTGGGTTAGAGGATAAAATCACATTATAAAAAGTTGAAGTTTGGTTTATGACATTCATGGGACCTATATAACCATTCCAAACACTTGTATTTTATAATAAAAGAGGACAATATGCCTTAATTTTGTCTCAGAGATAGAGTACTCTCTCTTTGTATAGACCCTACTACTCCATGAAAGAAAGTAAAATAAGTGAACCAAAAGAAATGGAAAGATGAAATGAGTGTTTTTGAAGCTGTGACACGTGTATAAAAACCTAAAAACAATATGATATAAGGTCTTAGTGTAAATAGGGTACCCTATGATATAAAGGATGCAATAATAATGGCAAGGAATGACAAGCAAATGGCTTGGTAAGGATGGTCACTTTCAGTTCAAACTTCTAAAAAGAATTCCAATGTTTTTATTCATGTTAGGATAGATATTTTGGATGTTTCTAAGCTATATATATGAAAATAAAGCATAAAAGGGGTTAGTTAAATGTTTTGGCTATAGAGAGACCTATAGGGAAGGTTTGGGTCTAGTTGTTAAATAGGGTCATTCTTCATTTGTAGCTCTAATGGATATATTATAGTGATGGGAACATGTTTTTGGAATGTATATGAAGATGTTTAAACCTTAAAATTGTAGATAAAGTGTCCAAGAAGCTATTTTTGGCTTAGGAAGCATTCAAACCATGTAAATTATGCAAAAATGGCTTGAGTGGCAAAGTTGAAAAGCCTAGAACTCCATTGACACCATTCATGGGACACTGAGGTGATTATAATAGTTAGAGAGGGTCCTAAATAATCCCTCAGTGGCATTTTATTAGAGGTCCAACATCTATTATTTATGAATAAATGTTACGACCCGAAACCACCTCAAAACCCTTGTAAACCTTTCTCAAGTACTTGATTAGGAAAAGAAAGAAAATTAATCATCCAAGGAGGGTGTAAAATCCTTGAAACCAATTTCATGATGTATAGGACTCTCTTTAGGTTCATATCATGCCACTACTTCATACTTTCAAGTATAATATTATATAGAATAGGTCAAGAAAGAATAATTAATGCTAGAGTAGGGGTCTATACAAATGATCAAGACCTCAAATTCTACATGAAGGATGATAAGGAGGTAAAAAAAATTAATCATATGCTATTTTTATATTTTGCACATGTGGTAATAGCAAAATGGACATTTTTGGCCTTTTAAGCTAAAGAGGCCTAATTGGGATGACTAATTAATGAAAAAGTACACTTGCCTTGGGTATAAATCCATGAAACTTGGCATAGAGAATAATGAAAGAAATGGGAACTAAAAAATGGTCTTAATTAGTCATAAATATCTATAAATTCCCCTACACAAGTAAATTTATGCAAAAATAGGGCTACAAGAGGACTAGGCCTAGTGAAGGCTCTATGAGCAAAATGGGGTCTTGTAGAGATTTTGATGGTTCTTAATAGATTATTTTAAATAAAATGTGATTTAAATATGCCTCACATGAATAAATATTTCACAACTTAAGGTAAATCTAAATTTTAGCCATTTTGGCCAAATTAGGCGTAGTAAGACAAAGAGTTTGTGTGACACCTAGGAGTGGAATTGATGATTATAGATGATGTGCCAATTTGAGATGATCCAAGATTATTATCAAGTGTGCTTAAGATGCATATATAAATATCCAAGAGATATAATGATAAAAAAATTTATTCTTGCCACTTTTCAAGGAGTTTTAAACCCATGATGAAGGTAATTTCCAAGGGAGAATGATTGAGGAGTTTCAATGCCACATGTGTGGGAGGTGCTCAGTTTTGGATGGAAACATGTTCAAATTAGTTTATTTATATCTACTCCACATAATTTCCACGAAATATAAATTATATTGACATTTGGACACTTGCCCTTGAGAATCTTCATCTTCATTCTTCTCTCTCCCTTCCCAAGTTCTAAAAATGTGAGCCATTTTGGCAATTGTAAGAAAGGCCACACCTAGTATGGCAAAGCCCTGCTAGTTAGATATTGTACTTATCCTTTGAAATAAGTTATGAAGTCTTGTTTTTATCCTAAAACTATCTTTTCTATGTTTATGAAGAGATGTATAATGAGAAGTCAAGTGATTGACATCAATCCTTGTTTCCTCTCAATCCTTCCATGTCTAATGCAAATTATTTCATTCTAATTGGTCACATGAAGTGTTGATTAGATGTATGAGTATATTTTTATGTATAAAATTAGCCTTAGTGTCTAAAAAAAACCTTTTTTTCACTCACCTTGAGTAATCTTTCATGCATTGCACCTTCGTGTTTGAAATGCTAGTGTTAGAGTGCCCCTAAGAGGTAGAAGTTGGTTTTATGAG
The DNA here is from genome assembly GCA_037957365.1 of Torreya grandis. NCBI lineage: Eukaryota > Viridiplantae > Streptophyta > Pinopsida > Cupressales > Taxaceae > Torreya > Torreya grandis. The sequence goes on along the minus strand of JARHVA010002464.1, from coordinate 2,486,609 downwards.
TCTTGATTCTTAGTATATTGGTAAGATAATCTTGTGGATATATTCATGGTGTATCACATCTTATGTATATTTTCCATTTAATGAAAATTTTCTAACCCTTTTCCATGAGTAAGCATTATATTAGGTGATAGTTACCTTAAAGAAGAATCTAGGGAGCTAGCCCTTTCAATCCTAGATATTCATCTCTCTTACAATTTTTCCACATATTGAGAGATGATTCAATATTGAATAAAATTTTAGGATCTGAATATAGTGTCCTAGGGTACACAATTTTATGCCAATGGTTCTGGCACACCCTGTGGGATAGCTAGTCCTAATTGTTTCCATGTTAAGTTGAATGTTGGTCTTGACAAGCCCAAGGTTTCAAAAGTGTTTTTAATCCATCATTTGTTGCCTCAAAAAGGTAATAATTTCTTGTTGTAGATAATGTCCTTCAAATTATACTTGATGGTCTTCACTAGATCATCTTCTAGTAGAGTATTCAATCAAGTCCCTCTATATGAAGCTCTTCTTCAAGAACAAGATCTAGAACAAGAAGGTTTTGAGGAGGAAGAAGAAGAATTTGAGGAGATAAGATATTAATAGGAGGAAAAAGAGATGGCTAGGAAACATGATTTCCCATCCTTCAACACCCAAAATCTAATTAATCTTCTTATATATGATCTTATTCCTCCCAATGCTACCAAAAGTCTCCCTATCTTTAATGGAGAAGGCCCTATTACCCCATTTAAGCACACTAAGAACATTTCAAATTTTTACAACTTCCAAAATATCACTCAAGTTAAAATAGCTATTAGACTACTTGCCATGTCTCTAAAGGGTAAAACACTTTATTGGTATAGAACATTAGGAGGTGGTTGTATTACTAATTGGGATGACTTTTGAGAGTTGTTGGTGAATAGGTTTGAGAAAAGAGTGACCACATTTCACTAATTCATTAGTTGAATGTGATAAGGAGAGGTCATAATTAATCTATGGGGGATTTAAATGAAAGGTTTCAAAGGACATGGTATATATTTCCACCTATCATGAGGCCTCCTCCAAGATTTGTATTCCCCACTTATCTCAAGGTCATTGGCATTGATGTGGTAGTAATATTGTAGTTAATGGGAGTATTTAATCTAGTATATGCATATGAGATATCTATTAAAGATAAGAATAGTTTGATACAAGCTAGTAGATTTTATCCATGAGTTAATATTCCTTTATTATCTCATAGTCTAGTTAAAATTCCAAGTGTAGCCCAAGTGCCCAATTTTAATGTCAATCCTAAAACCACTCCCAAGAAGGTGGACGATGCTATAGACAAAGATGAAATGATTTGGTCATTACAAGCTTAGCTCAAAAAATCTCAATTACATGCAAGTACTCCACCAAATCCCCAATAATATATATCTCCACCCCAATAAAATCACCAAAGAAGAGGATAAGGGCAACAAGTTTTCAATAGGTAGTCTAATGCCTATAATCCTAATTCCACTCCATCTATAAGGGCTGTTGTCCCAGTCCATGCTAACCTAGTTTAAGGAGAGGAAAATTTCAATCATTAGGGAAAATCTCAAGGTTAATTTGTGTATGATGGTGGAGGAGGTTGTGAAGCCTTAATGGCACAAGAAGGAGCTACTCCTTGCCTCACATCAGAAGAAGAAAATCTCATGCAAAGGGATATTAATGGAGAGGGTAGCAGCTAGAGTATAGGCCTTATGAACTTTCAAAAGGAAGATACCTATGTGTTGAACTAAATTACATCATTTTTAGACAACACAAGAGCCAAAAAGAGAGATTTTTGAGATGTCCTAGAAGCACATATGATTCCAAGTAATGCCTCTCCAAGGCCACAAAGTGTGAATCCTAGTGTGACAACCCCTACCAGTCACACTCCTCATCAAAGTCAAAATGTGAACAAGGTTGACAAATCACATTAGTGGATTGATGAATTAACATGATTCATGGAATATTATGATGATCAACTTGTAAAACAAGATGAAGAAAAGGTACCCATTAGCCAACATGATGTTCCACAATAAATTAGTAAAGAAGTTGATTAAATTCAAGTCCTTTTTATTGATCATGAAGAGTTAGAATTTTGGGATGATCTTGAAATTTTTATTCTTGAGATTGAATGATGCATCCTAACTTTATGAAGAGCTTGAAAAAAGTTTTTAAGAACATGTTGTAGCTGAACCTATTGAAAATCATGAAACACCTCAACAAAAAGAGCAAGGTAAGCATGGTTAATCTCAAGAAAATAAAATGAACAAGGTAGATGAATATTAAAAGGTACCAATATAGTTATTAAGTTTTTAATAAACTTTCACATGAATTCAATTGCTAGGACTACCAAAGCTTGATGGAAACCTTACCTTTCAAAATGAGTATAGTCTTGATGATGAAAAGCCACTTGCAGTAGAAGTTGAGGTTGAGTGTGAGGATCAAAATAAGTCCATAATAAATGAAATATCACATGAAATAAGGGATATGGTTTCCATTAAAACCAAATAAGATGAGTATGTTTCTATTGAACACATGTTCCTATATGAAGATCTAGATAAAACCAATGCAAACACTATGAGAAGTGAGAAAACTGTTAAACAAACAAGGGAAAGTCTTAAGTGTCATATTGTACATAATTATAGTTCAATTAAATAATATGGTATGAAAAAATTTCCTTTTGATCTAAGAGGATCATTTCTTTTTGTTTAGATTTCACATATCAGAGTGTGCTTATTTTAGTTTGTCTTGCATTTCCTAAGTGCTTTATCGAAAAAGTGTGTTTCCTTCCATTTATTTTGTGTTTGATTTTTATTTTATGTGTGTGGTTCAACCATATTATTTTACTTTAGTAAAAGTTCTATTCAATTAAATTTGAGTATACATATGCATGACTTCATGCGCAATGGAAAGACTAGGCAACTGGTCTTAGGCATAGTTGGCATGCCACCCCTAAGAATCAACAAGAATGTTTACCAAATATGACCCCAATTCAAATTGGGTAAACCCCTAATATTTTTATATTTTTAATAAGGTTTCATGTTTCTTATGAGGTCTCATAATGGTCTAAACATCTTACTTGTCCTTCCCCTAGTCCTTGTTAAAGCCCATCTTACTTGTACTAGTCTAGTCAAATAAAGTCAAAGTTGGTCAACCAATATCAAACTTAGTCAAAGGTTAAAATTGTGATATGAATATTATAATATGTTAATAGGTATCCTAAGGTGTTTCTAAGTCATATATTTTTCCTTTATCGTGCTTTATATGCAAAATATGCCTTTTAGCCACATTGTTAGCTTATCAACAACTTATACGGATGGTGGAGTTACAATATTTGTCACAAAAGTGAATCTAAACATGGAATGGGTCAAATTATTCTATAATATATCAGAGGTTAGTCAAATAACTATTCATGAACATGAAATGGTAGTTTTTCCTTAAAAATAAACCCTTTTGGGCACTTGTATGGACTTCTTAAGTCCACCATCAGCTATAAGCATGGGTGGAGTGACTCTTAATCTCCCCACACACATTTACACACTTTGAGTGTAGATATTTAATTATAAAGTCCATATATAACTTCTTTTTTTCCAATTTCTCTTTACAAGCCAAAGAAGGTCAACTTGTGATGCTTGGTGTGGACCATACAATTTGAGTTGGGATAAATGATCTTGGGGGTGGATATTATTATAAGTATTATTAGTTTTCATATAAATAATTTACATATTGGTGGATCTTCCTTTATGAACCATTTCTAATACTCTAGGCAACTTTTTATGCACTTCAATCCAAGAGGGGACCACTATTTACACGTATTTTAGATTGATTCACTTTAGTTTGATGGATTTGATGCTTTCTTATGTTTATAATGACCTATTAATATGTTTTACATGGTTTTATTATATTTGGAAGTTATCAAATGCCTAGAAAAGCCTTTTCTATCCTTGCCTTACTTTGGATTAACCTTGCTACTTTTGCTCAAAACTGTGCATCTACAGGTGCCTCGAATGGAGTTTATTCCACATTAATATGAAGTAATTAAATGTGACTCAAGTTTTTTTAGGTATAAAAGTTCATTTTATGATCAAGGAAGAGCCCATGAGGCCTAATCTTGCACCTAATCCACTCTTTCCCTTCACTATCTATATATCCAAAGGGAATGATCAGTCGAAGGGTTCCATCATGACATTATTGACTTGATAATAACCTTAGGAATGTTTTAAAATTATTATAGATATTAAATAGTGCATTTAATGATTTTTTTATTTACATTTCATGGAGGTGACTATGGCAATGCTATATGACTTCCTTGTATTCACTGCCTACTACATCTCGTCACCACCTAAAGGTGGTACCCAAAATATTGGAGAACCTTATGGGAAGGACTTAAGTGTTAAGGAGACTAGACTCAAGTTTTATGTATTAATTTTAATCCTAGTAGACCTAGTTAAAAATTTTAAGCATTGGTAGAAGAAAATCATCATCAACGAATGTGACTATGATTTCAGACTCACTATCCTAAAAGGACCAAAACATAGCTCTTGGGTTTTTTTGTTGTTTTCATGCAATGAGACTAGGGTGGTTTTGAAGGATACTTATATGTTCATATTATAACCCTATCCATATAAAATGTTCATGCTAACCTTGAAAGGAAATGGATAGGGATAAGGTAGTTTTATAAAGGTTCAAAGTTGTCCAAAAATTACTATTTTCAATCATTGATGTCTATAGGAAACCACCCCAAAAAGACTTATGTCACCCATTTTCATCAACTCCAAGCCATGATTAATGATTTAATAAATTTTGAATATATATGAAATGATTATAGGTCTTAAATAATCATAAGGAGAGAGGGTGAATGTTTTGATACCTTCCCTTACCCCTTTGCCCATACATAGGGTAGATCATTACCTACAGTAAACCAAACCTAATTTTAAGTGACACATGGCAGTATTGTGATAGAAAGGTATATAATGGATTTAAAATGGTTTAAATTAAATAAATGAGAGAATTTATCATACTAAATTAATCTTAATAAAACTATCACAAAGTTTTGTAATGAAACATACCTATAACAGGGGTCAAAATGGGACTATCTCAGTCAAAAAGCAAACAATGAGCATGATAGTGTTTTTTGGGAAAGAATAACCTAGACATGAAATAAAAGGTATAAATAATAATAGGACACAAATTAAGATCCATGTAAATGGTTATATATTTATATCAAGTCTTAATCCAAACATGACTACCTACAGGTAGGGAATAGATGGAGCTACTATCAATTTTGTGCTAACAAGCTTAGAAGTGCAAGGACAACATGGAGTACATTGAGAAGATAGATTGAAAATTGGGATTCATAAATTCAATTAAATACCATAATGGTACTTATAATTAATTTAAAATTAATATCAAGTCAAATAGAAACTCCCAAAGATGCAAAACACAATCAATCCTTAAAGTACATCTGCAAAGTCTGCCCTAGAAAAGGCCTGTCATGAAGATGGAGTGGGTTAGAGGGACAAATCACATTATTAAAAGTTTAAATTTGGTTTATATCATACTTGGGATGAATATAAACTTACCCAATGATTTTATTTCCTAATGAAATAGGACAACATGCCTCTATTTTGTCTCAAAGGTAGAGTACTATCTCCTTATATAGACCCTACTACTTCATGAAAGCAAGTGAAATAAGTGAAATAGAATAATGTAGCAGATAAAATGAGAATTTTTAAAGTTGTGACACATGTATAACAACATAAAAAACATTAATATAAGTTTTGAGGGAAAATAACGTACCCTACGATACAAAAGATGTAGTCACCATGGCAAGGAAAGGCAAGCAAATGGCTTGGTAAGGATGGTCACTTCCAATTCTAAATTATACAAATAATTCCAATGTTTTGATTAATTTTTGGATATGTATGTTGGGTTTTTATAAGTTTCATATATGTAAATAAAAAATTAGAGGGGTCACTTTGAGATTTTGATTGTAGACAAACCTATTGACAAGGTCTAGATCTAGTTGCTAGACATGGTCATTATTCATTTAAAGATATAAGGGAGATATTATAGTGATGGTAACATGTTTTTGGAATGTATATGAAGTTTTTTTAACCTTAAAATTATAGATAAGGTCTCCAAGAAGCCATTTTTGGCTTAGGAAGCATTTAAATCCTATAAATTATGAAAGATGTATTGAGTGGCCAAGTTGAGACGCTTAGAACTCCCTTGACACCTTATATGGGACCTTAAGGTTGTTATAAGAGTTATATAGGCTATTTAGTAATCCCTTAGTGTCATTTTATCAGAGGTCCAAAGTCTATTATTTATTAACAAATGTTAAGACCTAAAACCACCTCAAAACCCTTACAAACCCTCCTCAAGGACTTAATTAGTAAAAGAAGGAAAATGAAGAATCTAAGGAGGTTGAAAGAGCCATGAGAAAAATTTAATTATTTATACTAATCTCATATGGTTCATCCCATGACACTATTTCATACCTACAAGTATAAGATTATACGAAATAGGTCAAGAAAGAACAATTAATGCTAGACTAGGGCTAAGTAAAAATTATCAAGAACTCAAATTGGACATGATAGATTATAATGAGGTAAAAAAATTAAATCATATGATAATTTTCCATTTCACACATGTGGGAACAACAAAATGGACATTTTTGGCCTTCTAGGATAAAGAGTTCTAATTAGGAGTAATTGATCAAAAAGTACATTTGCCTTAGGTATAGAGCCATGAAACTTGGAATAGAGAAAAAATAAGGAAAATGGTACAAAAAATGGTATTAATTAGTCCCAAATATCCATACATTCCCCTAAACAAGTGGATTTATGTAAAAATAGGGTTACAAGAGGACTAGGCCTAGTGAAGGCTCTATGAGCAAAATGGGGTCTTGAAGAGAGTTTTATGGTTCTAAATAGATTATTTTCAGTAAAATATGATGTAAATAGGCCTTACATGAATAAATATTTCAAAAATTGAGATAAATCAAAATTTTAACCATTTTGGCCAAATTAGGCATAGTAAGGCAAAGAGGTCTTATGACACCTAAGAGTGGAATTGATGATTGCAAATGATGTGCCATCTTGAGATGATCCAAGATGATTTAAAAGTGTCCTTAATATGTAGATATAACTATCCAAGATATCTCATGATCAAATTATTTCCTCTTTCCACTTGTCAAGAAGGAGTTTCAAGCCCATGATGAAGGTAGTTTTCCAAGGGAGAATGATTGAGGAGTTTCAATGCCACATGTGAGGAAGGTGCTTAGTTTAGGATGGACACATGTTCAAATAAATTTATTTATCTCTCTTCCAAATAATTTCTATGTAATGTAACTAATCTTCACATTTGGATACTTGTCCTTGAGACACTTCATCTTCATTATTCTCTTTATTTCTTCCTAAGTTCTATAAATGTGAGCCATTTTGTCAATTGTAAGAGAGACCACACCTAGTATGGTTAATACCTACTAGTTATCTGTTAAACTTATCCTTTGAAATAAGATATATAGTGTGGTTTTTATGCTAAAACTATCTTATATAAGTTTGTGAAGAGATGTGTAGTGAGAAATCAAGTGATAGACATCAATCCTTGCTTCATCAGAATCCTTCCATGTCTAATTCAAGTTGTTTCATTCTAATAGATCACATGAAGTGTTGATTTAGTGTATGAGTCTATTTTAAGTGTAAAATTAGTCTTAGTGTCTAAAACTAACCTTTGGTTTACTTAGTTTGAGTTTTTTTTCATGCATTCCACCTTCATGTTTGAAATTCTAGTGTTAGAGTGGGCCTAAGAGGTATAATATAGTTTTTTAGTATTTATTATTAGTATAATGGTATGATATTCTTGTGGAGATATTCATGGTGTATCACCTCTTTAGTACAATTTCCATTTCATATAAAATTCTAATCCTTTTCCATGATCAAGTATTAGATTAGGTGATAGGTACCTTAAGGAAGAATCTAGGGAGCTATCCCTTTAAATCTTAGAGATTCATATCTCTTACAAGTTTCCCATAACTTGAGAGATGATTCAATGTTGCATCAAATTGTAGGAGTTGAATAGAGTGTCCTAGGGTGCATAATTTAATGCCAACAGGACCCACCACTATAATTAATTTGTGTCAACCTAAAATGGAAATAAAATAAAGTAAAAATGGTAAGCCTCCCTAGTTTTACCTTTCATTCATAATTGGGAAAAATATCATACATAAATACATGGTAGACTTAGGGTATAGTATTTTTGTTATGCCCAATAAAATCACTGATGCTCTTGTTATTAAATATACACCTATCATAAAAGGTGTGATTCAATTAGATGGGACTACTATTAAAATAGTTGGGACTATTAAAGGTTTAAAACTTACCATCCATGGATGTCCAATATTATAAATATCTAAAGATATCTTAGTTATTGATCTACCCCCTATTTTTTTATTTACGTTTTTCAAGACTTCACTAAAAAATGGGAGGGTATCTATCTGTTGATTGGTCCCATATGTTTCTCAAGACAAGATATGGAACTATAGTAAAAATAAGAGTTTACCAAATGATAAAGACCACATTTATCCATACATTTCTATGCTTGTGGAAATTAATAACACATTACAACATTAGGAGGAGGATCTTGACCATGAGGTTGAAACACCTATGTAATAAATTCTAGACACTCATCTAGATGAATGGGGATTAGCTCTCCAATTTGATCCTTATAATTATGTAAATGAAATTGGGTTGGGTATGTTTGAATTAATGAAAATGATAAAATCATCCCAAACCTTGTGAAACCAATTGAGGATCTCTAGTGAATGTGGAAACTATTTTTGAATGCCTCAAGAAGCAGGAAAGTTGCAGGTGTAGGTATTATTCTGATCTCTCCCTAAAAGGAGAGTTATTTATACTCTTTAAATCTTTAGTTCAATTATACTACCAATTTATTTGAATATGGATAAATGATTTAAGGTCTCAATATGTCAAAAGAAAGGGGAATACATTCAATAAAAGTATTTGGTGATAGTGAACTGATCATTCACCAAGTAAGGTCTAAAATCACAACCAATAATAACTTGCTAAGATATTACAAACATAGGTTTTAGGACCTATTAGAATATTTTATCACTTTAAACATTTAATAAGTACCAAGAACACATAATAAGGTGTTGATTTCATGGCCTCAATGGGTTTCCAATATAACCTACTTGAAGAGATAAAGAATAACAAAAGCCAACATGTAAAATTAATAGTGAGACCATATGTTCCTGACAATGCTACCAAATGGAAAGTTTTTGATAGTGACCAACAAATTATGAATTTTCTATGAGATGAGGCTAAGTTATTAGACAAAAATTAGTCAAGACTCCAAGAATAATAAGGGGATCTAATCATTTAGTTAAATACAAATAAATTCCCCATGGACCTTGTTACTTTAGAAAGTATCTTCATCTCTAATGATCAAATAAAGGGTGAGAAGAAAAATATCATGGTTAATGAAGAAGACTATGACCTAGTAGTCATATAATGCAAAGCATTAAAGATCGGAAAGGTATGAAATGCTTCTTCAAATTAAGATTTTATTGAGTTTTCTCAAGAATTTGATTATAAATTTTCTTAGAGTTATAATGATCAATCCAGAAATATAACCCTTGATGAAGAGTAAACTATCCAAACTAATAGAGGCTAATATCATTTTACCTATCAAGCACTCATCTTGGGTTGCTAACTTGGTCCCTATAAGGGAAAATAATGGTGAAATAAAGATTTATGTAGATTTTAGGGACCTAAATAAAGCTTCCTTAAAGGATCATTAACCCCATCCACCCATGGAGTAAATTATTCAAACTATATTAGGATATAAAAGGTTTTCCATTAAAGATGATTATTTTGGATATAACCAAATCCTAGTATCAGAATTAGACCAGTTTAATATAGTATTCACTATAAAATGGGGCACATATGCCTATAAAAATATGTCTTTGAATCTAATTAACATTGGTGCTACATTCTAAATAGCCATGGATATGAATTTTAGGGGTTTGATAAATGACATGATCTTGGTGTACCTAGATGACATCACCATTTATTAAAAACATGTTGGTGACTACCTAGATCATGTTAAGAAAGTTTTTGAAAGGTGAAGAGAATTTAGAGTTTCCATTTATAAAAAAAGTGCATTTTTTTAGTTTATGAAGGGAAACTATTAGAACACATTAATTCAAAAGAGGGTCTTGCAATAGACCCAGAGAGTAATCTCTATATCTTCAATATCACTTCTAAGTCATAAAAATGGATTACAAAGATTCCTAGGAAAGATCAATTTCACAAGAAGGTTTATCCCAAATTTTGCCTCCATGGCTAAGCCCTTTACTTCCATGCTTAAGAAGGGGGGCAATTTAAAATGGACATGGGAAGGAAAATATAGTTTTGAAGCCATCAAGTAGGCTATTTTTCAAGCTCCTACCCTTGTCAACCCCAACTATGAGAATGATTTAATTATCTATAATTTTGGAGGGGAAGGTAGCATATAAACCATTTGGACATAATAGAATAAATAATAATTGGAACGACCCATATCCTTCTTTAATTAATCTTGAAGGATTATGAGAAAAAGTATAGTTTTATGGAGAAGTAAGTATATGTTGTAATAAAAGATCTAAAATTTTTTAGGCATATGCTCTCCAATAATAAAATTCATCTAATGGTTAGTCACCAAAGTTTCAAAGAGTTCCTATTGAGCTAGGAAATAAATTATAAGAAAGTGAGTTGGATCATAAAAGGAATGGAATATGATGTGAATATCAAAATAACTCAACTTGTAATAGGAAAGGGCTTATGTGAACATATTATTTCTATTATGAATACTAATAATGTAATATTTGATGAAATATATGCTCAACATGTATTCCATCCTTCCACTTCACATGTGATCAATAGCACGATTAGTGACATGACCATCTTATTATACAATAACAAGCACCCATATGATCTCTAACATTCCAAGAAGAGGTATTTTAGAATCTAGTCTATTCCTTATGTTTTTATTGATGGAGTATTTTATAGGAAATACATGAATGGAATAATTATTAGGTACATCAAGAATGATCAAAATACCAAGGTGCTCAAGGAGATTCATGATGTCCCATTAAGTGGACATTTCTCTATAAGAACCACCATCATCAAAATAATGAGGGTAGGATATTACTAGCCTTACCTATTCAAATATGCCCATAAATTGGTGAATAATTATGATAAATGTTCCTAATTTATGTAAAATCAAATATTAGTAGTTATTCCTCTCAAACCAATCCAATTTTACCAACCATTTACCCAATGGAGATTGGATTTCATTGGCATGATAAATCCACTATCAAGTGCAAGCTATAAATGGGTCAGTAAAATAACTAATTATTTAAATATATGGAATAAAGTGGTTATTGGAAGTGCATATACTAAGGGGGGTTATTCCTTTGTATTAAAACATTATTTGAATTTCACTTAACATTCATGACTCATTCATTCACTTATAACAATCATTGCATACAGAAGCATATATAAAAGCAAATAACATTAGAACATACGATATATGTGGAAAACCCTATTGGGGGATAAAAACCACTAATAAAAAACTTAGAACATATTATTATAATAATTGAATCAAAATTTTAGAGAGGAACCAACCCCATAAGGAACACCAACCCCTCACTAGTCAAGCACCAACTCAACTAGTGCTTTAGTAAGATCTAACCTATAATGAGGCTCCAACCCCCTAGGTAACATAGCATAAAATTAGTTAAATTTAATCTATAATCACCCTTGGACACCTATTATTAACTAAAATAAATATTTCCTCCTTATTTTTCTCTTTTCACACTTATTTATCTCTCAAATAGCATATTAGGCCTTCTCCCTCAACTTGCCCTTTACTTGGTAGAATCAAGTCATATGACATTAATTAAAACCTATATAAAAATAGTTATATCTTCATGGATTATTCATCACACCTATATTATTATCTTCAATCCCTTTACCTACTCTCCAAAACTCTACCTCCTTCACTCATATACCTAACTCTCTTAATTAGTCAAATTAGGCCTATTAGGACTTATCTTTATACTTGAATCTTGATCTTACCCATATTTATAAGAAAATAACCTCACCATAATTGGATAAACATTTAAATATATAAATATAAACTTTTAAAAAGTGAAAAAACCACCTCATATGTTGGTCATTACCCTTAAGGGCCAAAACCACCATTAGGCCTAATAAATACCTAATGCAATTAGGCCTTTTCCAAAAACACATTTCGCTTAGATCTCCTTGGAAAATTTTGATCCTCCAAAAATGAATGAAAAATATAAAATGACTCAAATATACATCTGATAATCTCACCTTTTGTCACAAAAACCATTTGGCTTTTTTCACTTCTTGAACCACCCAATTAGGTCTACTTACAAATAGGCCTTCTCATTACTAGAAAGTATGTCTTGTAAATCTAATGCATATACTAAATTATGATATATAAAATAGTAATAAATCACATTTATATTATATTTGTGACATAAAAAACATCCCTAGGTGTTTTATTATTCACTACATAGGCCAAAAGGCCTCAAGAACACTTCTACAAAAGGCATACTCAAAACTACCAAACATAGGGAACATATAGTCAAGAACATTTGAATCTCCATACTTGAAAAAATAATTTTCATGAAGATAAATAAATTTAAATTATCCTATTATAACTATATAACACCTTTATGATCATTATATCCTATAATTTACTTCAAAATGAGTTAGAAACATCATTCTCACACATAGAAAATTGCCCATAGCACGAAAAACACAGTCAAGAAGATCAAATCTTAGAAAACATGTGGGAATACTTATGTGATATTAAAATGGTTTTAAATTAAAATTAATAATAATTATATCATATTTTAAAATATATATTTCATTTTTATATATCAATATTGGTCTTTGAGACCAATCTCACATCTTCACCTTGCACAGACTTCATTGTGTTAGATAGGTCACTTTGATTACAACTTTTTGCTTGTGTATGAGCGTAAAAAACACTTAAAAACCAAGATTATATTAGGTAATTTTTTTTAAAAATTAACCCATGTATTTGGATCCATACCTAATCCTCTGAAACTAATCCCTAATCTCATTCTCATTCTTGCCTAGTTTTATCATGATCTTGCTCATTAGGCCTAGTTAGCAATAGGTCAAATTACATGATAAATTTAGCATGTTTAAAGTATGAAACATGATTATAAAATTTAAAATACACAAAAAATAAGATTCACACATCATCCTCCATCTGTTGGCATGGTTTGATCTAGTCAACCCCATTTGTTACATCAAAATTCTGAGAAATAAGGATTTTCCTGTAGCTTCTACTCACTGTCATGACAAAAAAACACTTATAGAAAAATAGAAGTGTCATTTACATGTTTAAAACATAAAAATAGGTCATAAAAAAACCATTTTTATCCATAACTAATAATATCTTTCCTATTGGGTTAATATGAGGGTTTTAGGAGGGTTTTAACTAGTTTCCCTTCTTAACAATCATTCATAAAGGATTTCCCATCAACTTAGAAAAAATGATATTAAAATAAATATAGGTAGCTTCCACAACTTCTATGATCTAATAAATATCTCATGTAGTGGTTTCATGTGGTAACGAGTATGATAAATTCCTTCTCGGGTCTACAATACCATGATATGTGCACACAAAAGACCTCAACACCATGTTTCCTACTTTATCATTTAGGTATTGACTTAAAACTTGGTAAACATGATTAAAAAAACATATTAATCCTTTTTAAATTATCTTAAGATATCTAGTATTTTGGTAAATGATCTTGACCACTCATTAGGCCACTTTAGGTCATTTTTCACACTAGACCTTGACCTGCCAGTCATACTTAGATCATGATAACACCTTAAAATATCTTTCACTACTCACAAAGCCTCAAAAAAATTTCATATTAACTAATATAATTTGCATAAATTCTAAAAATTAATCACAAAATTCTCATATTAATTACCTCAATATGTTACCAGGCTTATGCCTTCTCACTAGGTCTTCATGTAAGGCCTAAAAGTTAAGAATTGACCTTAAAATTAATTTTAAGGATTATTTGCCTCATTTTCATGTTTAAAAAAAAATTAAATCTATTATGCCTTTAATAATACAAATAACCAAGCTTTAATTATGATTTTTATTCATACACCTTCTCTTAGGTCTAGACTAGGCTTCTCAAGACACCTAGTACATAACAATATCTTACATTGTACCATGATCCTAACTTTGACATGATAAAAAACTTAGAAGAATCACCAAGTTACCTTAAAATTATCTCTTAATATAGATACAAGAGGCTACCTTTAAATTTTCTCTTATCATGAGACCTATTTGACACATATCATCTCACCATGCATAACCTCAGCTCTGACCTTGACATAACTAACATTTTTATAAACTTTGACATCAATGACAACAAAAATTCTTTAAAAAAAACTAAAATAATCATACCTAAATAGTAACTCCATTTTTCATTGATTTAAAACATTCTAATATAATAGTTCATACTCATCTCCTCAAGTTAGATCTTATTTTGATACTTGGTCTTTATCTTAAACATGAACTTTCTCCCCCTTTGACATTAATGACAAAGGGCCATGTTATTGGCAACATATATAATCCTTGAACCTAAAACAATATACCTTTTATTTTCAAATAAGTTTAACACAAATCAAGCTGACATACCTATTCTTGAATCATAATTGGCTCATCTTTTCGCCATGAGAGATTCAAATATTATCAGAAATATGACTTGGTTTTATCAAATCATCATAAAAAATATTTGTTTCCTATTTTTTGATCACACCTGTAACTTACTTCTTGACTAAAACTTGAATATAAAAGACATCAAAGACCACAAAACTTCCCCTATAACCGAGCATCCTTTATTATCCATGCTTACTAGTTTAGTGCCTCCATGAAGCCTAATTGAGTCATCTCTACTTTCATAAACTTATTATACTCCCATATCTTCATGTCCTTACTAGACTAAACTTACTTCATGATCCTTTTTGGATTGAAATGTCCTTTTGGCTTGACTTCCTAAATCTTTATTTGAATAAAATATTAGCCTATTTTATTGGTCTTATCTCCTTCATCAATAATGTGAGGTGATAAAGAGAATTATAAACACTCCTTTACATTTTTACTATGATCTATCATGGAAAATAGTCCACTTGGACTTGAAAACTAGTCATCAACTTTAGCTATCTTGGGTTTCCACTTACAATCTAGTCTTCTTTCTTTTAGTCTAGGGTTCTCAACTTTCTTGTTTTGTCTCAAGAATTCATGTTTACTTTATTTTTAAATATATTCAATCTCATGAGAATTTAAACAAACTATTTCTCTTGATGGAAACACACCATGATCCATACCTCTTTCTAGATGTCTATCCTTATAAATCCATGCATATTGATTCTTGGAGGGCCTTCTACAATACCTTATTCTATGTCTAAATTGGCTACATGATTAACAATATCCATTGAAGGGGTTAGCATACATTAAAAAATTAGGTTTATTTATTGTATTAGACTTCATTATATCAACACCCTCATTCTTTAATAGATTATTGACATTTTTTTTATCACATTAGTTTTTTTTCTTGGTCTTCACTGAAACCAAGGCCTATTTTATCATTATCAATCTTTTGAATAATCAGAATGTTATATATATCATTTTTACTCTTTTCAAACATAAAAAAGGAATTAACCTTAATTTATCCCTAATTTGACTCATTTCTCAAGGAATCCACTTCAATTACATACCTTGTACATTCTTCTTATTTGATCTTTAGACTAGCACTCATAATCTCAAGTTGAGTCTCCACATATTTGACTATTTCCTCTTATTCTTTAGAGTTAGATTTAAACAAGTTGATTTTATCCTCATAATATTTCATAAGAGACATCATCACCATGTTATTATTATTTAGCATCTTTAGTTCTTCTAGATTATTCATCAACTCAGCTTTAAAGTTCAAAATTGAAGCATTTTAAAGGCAATTTACCCTTGTATTTACGTGATCCTATCTTCAAGGTTATTTCAAGAATATCTATCAACTCATCATCATAAATATCATATTAATCATTATATTTTACTTTATTACCTTGTGTCTTCTTCTCCTTTGGCTTCTTTTCTACATTGAATACAACTTCCTTCCTTGTAGGTCATCCTTCACTTGTCCTCATCTCATAAGTTGTTAGGGTACCATGAAGTCCATCCATATCTAGCTTACCTAGATATTGGATTTATTCAATGATAGATAAATTAGAATAAAATTTGGGAGTTATATACCTCAATACTTTTTGAACAATATTATACTCTTTCAACTCTTCACCTAGACCTCTAATGATGTTGACCACTTCATCAACCCGTAATAAGTAGGTTAAAATGATCTCATCTTCATTGATTTTTAGGATTTAAAATTATCTTATATGGGTTTTTAACTTGGCCAATTTCACATTGAAGTATACCTCATGAATAATATTAAACTTTTACCACATTTATTAGGCATGCATACATTTCATCACCTTCACAATTTATGCCTCTCATAAACCACACATAATACCATTCATTACTTTTGAGTTATTATCACTAGCCTTATTGCCTATTGTATCTATAAGAGGAAAATGGGGTGTAGTATAACCATCCAAAATTTATTTCAAAACATCATGAAATTGAGAATCAGATATGTTCTTATCTAAACACTCCAAAAGGCATAATTGGAACCATTAAATAATAGAGCCTTACTTGTAGAAAAATGACCTTATGCTTAACTAGCCATCTTTGCTTGCATATAATATCCTTTAGGTTACTATAAATAATTTATAGGACCTAATATGATACAAATTTTTTAAATTACAACTAATTATATGGGGGATAAATCATTTGTCTTAAAATATCCTTTCAATTTCAATTAACATTCATGACTCATTCATTCACTTAAATACAATAATCAATGCATACACAAGAATATATGAAATAAAATAACATTATATAATAATATATATATATATATTTTTAAACCTTATTATGGGATAAAAAAACCTAATTAATGTCATGGAATACAATATTATAATAAAAGAATCAAACTTTTAGTGAGGCACCAACTCAACTAGTGATTTAACAAGCTTCAACTTGTAAGGAGGCTCCAACCCCCTAGGTAACCTAGAGAAAACTAATATAACTTTAATATCTCATCACCCTTGGAAAAATATTTCTTATTCAATATAATATTACCTCCTTCCTTTGCTCTTATCACACTTTTTTCTCTCTGAAACATCTTATTAGGCTTGCTCGCTCAACTTACCCTTTACTTGGTAAAATTAGGTCAAATGACATTAATTAACACCTATAAAAACATATTTAAATATTATTGTATTATTAGTAACACATATTTTATGATATTAAATCCCTTTTCATATTCTCCAAAACTCTATATCCTTTGCTCATATACTTAACTCTCTTAACTAGTCAAATTAGGTTTATTAGGCCTTGTCTCTATACTTGACTCTTGTTCTTACCAATATTGGTCAACCAAGAACATAAAAATACTTATATCACCATTTAAATATATAAATATACACTTTTCAAAATTTAAATAACCACCACATAGGTCGGTCATTATTGTTAAGGGCCAAAACTACCATCAAGCCTAATAGAGACCTAATACAATTAGGCCTTCTCTAAGCACACATTTCACTTAGACCTCTTTGGAACACTTTGATCATAAATAAATTAAAAAATAAATAAAATATACTTAATATAATATTTAATTATGTACCAAACACCAATTTTCTCTTTTCACTCCTTGAACCATCCATTTAGGTCTACTCGTAAATAGGCCTTCTCACTGCTAGAAAGTCTATCCTGAAAACATAATGAATATAATAAAATTTAAAATATAACCCAATGATAAAATAGATTTTATAGGATATTTATGATCTAAAAACATCAAAAAGTGATTTAATCTTCACCACAGAGGCTAAAAGGCTTCAAGAACACTCCTGTAAAAGGCTTACTCAAAATTGCCAAACACTGTAAACATACAGTCAAGAAAATTTGACTCTATATACTTGAAAAAATAATTATAATAAAATGATAATATGATAATTATATAACAAATTTATTATATTTTTATCATTTAATTTAGTGTAAAATGACTTAGAAACATCATTATCACTCACATAAAGAAAACTGCCTATATCACCAAAAACATAGTCAAGAAGATCAAGTATTAGAGCACATATGGGAATAATTTTTTGATATTAAAATGGTTTTTAATGAATATTAATAATAATAATATCATATTTTAAAATATATATTTCATGGTTATATATCAAAATTGGTATTTTAGACAAATCTCACATTTGCACATGCATAAACTTTATTGTGTTAGACATGCCACTTTGATGACAAATTTTTTCTTGTGTATGAGAATAAAAAAAACTTATAAAAATTTGGATAATAGTTATAGGTATTTAAAAATTAACCCATGAATGTGGATACATCCCTAATCTCATTCTCATTCTTGACTAGTTTTCTCATTGTCTTGCTCATTAGGTCTATTTAGTGACAGGTCAACTTACATGATTATTTTAGAATATTTAGAGTCTAAAAACTACTCAAAAAATTTCATGGACACAAACTATAAGTCTCACACATCATCCTCCATCTAGTGGCATGCTTTGACCTAGTCAACCCTACTTGTTACATCAAAATTCTAAGAAATAAGGGGTTTCATGTTACTTCTACTCACTATCATGAAAAACCAAAAATACCTAGAGAAAATATAAGAGTCATTTAAATGTTTTAAAAATAAAAATAGGTAAATAAAACCATTATAATCCATAATCTATAATATCTTTCTTATCAGGTCAATATGAGGGTTTTATGTGGATTTTGATTGGTTTCCCTTCTTAGCAATAATTCATAAAGGATTTCCCATTAACTTGAAAACTAATTCCATAAAAATAAATATAGTGACCTTTCCCAACTTCCATGAGTTTATAAAGATCTCATTCAAATATTTTACATTCCAAATATCATAATAAATTCCTTCTTGGGTCTGCAATACCTTATTTTGTGCAAACACAAGACCTCAAAGCCAATTTTATTATTACTTTCTCCTTCAGGTATTGACTTAAAACTTGGTAAAAATTTATTAAAACAACCTATTACACATTTTTTAATGATCTTAATATCTATATCATATTTTTAAATGATCTTGAACCCTCATTAGGCCACTTTAGGTCATTTTGCACACTAGACCTTGAACTGTCAGTCATACTTAGATCATGATCACACCTTAAAATAACATGAAATAATCACAAAGCCTTATCCAAATGTCATATGACCTCATATAATACTCATACACTATCAATATTCATGACATAAATCTCATATTGATTACTTCAACATGCTACCAGGCCTATGTATTCTCACTAGGTCTTTATGTGAGGCTTGAGCCTCAATACTTGACCTTGAAACCCATCTGAAGGATTATTCACCTTTTGATCATGTTTAAACATATTTTTTAACTCTCTTGTGCCTATAATAATAAAAATTACCAAGATATACTTATGATTTTTATGCATACACCTTCTCTTTGGTCTAAACTATGCTTCTCAAGACATCTAGTACACAATAGTAACTTACCTTATACCATGCTTCTAACTTTTACATGCCAACATCCTTAGAGGAATTATGAGATTTAATTCAAATCATCTATCAATAGAGAGACAATAATATTCCTTAAAATTTTCTCTTGTCATGAGACTTCTTTGACACGTATCATTGTACCATGAATGACCTAAAATATGACCTTGACATAGATAAGATTTGTCTTGAATTTGACATCAATGAAAACAAAAATTATTCAAAAACAACAATATAAATCATACCTAAATATTTGTTGCATTAAAATATATCATAGAGGCATCTATCTTGGAATTCATGAATAACATTGTCACTAGATTTGGTATTCCTTACATTATTATCTCATACACTACCAAAGCTTTTATGGGCACTTAGGTGAGTGAATGGGTAGTAAGGCACAATGTATACCTAAATACCTCATTCAATTATTACCTACAAGGTAATTTATTTTCCAAATATACCAATAAAAATATCATAAGGATTATAAAAATGACAATGGGAGATAACTAAAGGACATGGCACACTAAGTTAAAATAAACACTTTGGAATGATGAGATCACTCCCAAGAGAGACATTGGTAATTATCCATTCATGTTGGTCTAGGGAAAGGAATATAGAGTTCTACTATTAATTGAGTTACCATCTATATAACTCAATCGTCAATTGGTATTTATTGAAAATGCTGAAATGATAGTATGGTTGGTAGAACTCATAGAGTTAGAAGAGGTTAGAACCAATCAATGCAAGTTCTAGAAGAAAATCAAGATCAACTAATAATAAATTTTGACAAAAAGTCATCTAATATGAAATTCAATGAAGGAGACATGGTTCTAAAATGGGATGCTAAAATAACCAAACTAGGGAAGCATACAAAGTTTGATGAAATATGGAGTGGTCCATACATCATAACTCAATACAAAGGAGAAAATTCATTCCATCTACTAGGCTCAATGGATTGGGTCTACCTATCTTAGTCAATGGGATATGCCTCAAAACTTTATTTTAAGGTTGGAATTACTTTGAAAACATTTTATATATTAGTTTTAGTTGGTCTCCCAAAATAAGTGCTTTCATATAAGTCTATGACTCATTAGGAATTTTTGTTTCTTTAGTTTGTTTCTATTTTATTTTTCCCTAGTTTTTTCTTGTTTAGGCAATTCCTAGTTTTTTATGATCTACTTAAAGTGTGTTAAGCTTAAAATGACTTCATACCTAATGAACTATAAGGCTAATAGAAAGAAAATTATTAGTAGGCAATCACCCCACATAGGTCACTTAAAATGTTGATATTTTTGAGCCAAAAATATCAAAGCATCTTGTACCCTAAAAAGAGACTCATTATTTTTTTGGGGAAAAGCTTTAAAGTGACCAAAGAAACTTTTTTCTAATACATAGTGAAAACTAGATATTTTATTATAGTTTACAACTTGTAAAGTTTCAAAGTGTACCCAAACCTCTACTTCCCACTTTTCACACACCTAGTAAAATCCATAGATTTGATTACAATTTACAACTTTACAAAGTTTCAAAATGCACCTAAACCTCCAATTCATGCTCACCCAACACCTAATAGAAATTATAAATCTAGTTTCACATTACAACTTACAAATTTGTAAATTAAAATATAAGTTTTTCTTTCTACCATTCACCACACCTGTGAAAACTAGAAATCTGGTTTCACTTTGTAAATTAAAAATAAAGTAATGATTTATACTATTCACCATACCCATAGAAACCAAAACTTTGGATATACTTAGAAAATTTCAAAGTTATAATGTGCAACTCTAATTTCACTTTCTTCCCTTCCTCCTTACCCACAAAAACTAGAACCCAATTGTACCATACAACTTTTCAAAGTTACAAAGTGCAACTCAAGTTCCCTTTTTTGAGTCCATGGCACCAAGTCACTTAGCATAAAACATAGATAAACATTTAAAATGAAATATTACAAAATTTTAAAAGTGTACCATGACTCTAAAACTAAACTTCTCCCATCATTTTCCCAATTACCACCTTAATTAGCATTAATTATAGGGTTTTATTAATGAAAATAGGTTTTTTTGGTCATTATTAATAATTAC
This sequence comes from Torreya grandis, assembly GCA_037957365.1. NCBI lineage: Eukaryota > Viridiplantae > Streptophyta > Pinopsida > Cupressales > Taxaceae > Torreya > Torreya grandis. The sequence continues at coordinate 2,464,770 of JARHVA010002464.1, read as the reverse complement.
AAATTGGATTTAGAACTCTGACATATCAAGAAGCTTTTGAATAATCTCAAAGAAATACCTCAAAAATCAATACCTCATCGATGCTATAGTATTTCCATCCTCTGTGCATGATCATGATATTATTTTAGAGCATCTTGCATTTCCTTTGGACCCTACAAATTGATTTTCTCCATGAAATCTAAATTTTTCTACTAGGTTAGGCTTTTTACCTTCAATATTATCAGAAAGACTTCATAAACAATATGAATTAAAATTTCCATTTCCTTTCATTTTGAATACTATCAAAATTTAATATTTTTCTTTACATCTTTTCGAAAAAATCTAGGGTTTGTGTTCTACTTTTAAAAAATCTATAATATTCTCTTAGGATTATCCACATAAACTCTATTAGAAACCTGTCTTGATTTTGTAAATCCAAATCCTTGATTGATATTCCCATTGCTTTAACAACTCCAAATCCATGTCAAATCTCTAAATTTATTTTTCAAACCTAAAACTCATCAGAACTTTGGTCAAACTTTGCAAGTGAAAATTGTAAGTTTAAAACTTGCCAAAATTTTCATCAAGATGTGTAAGTATAAATTCTGAGTGTAAACTCTAGTAGAATTTTTAGCTATAATTGCACAAAATATCTACATTAGACTTTCTACCTATAGTTACAAGTCTAAAACCTACCAATTTTATAGTTGTTTTTCCCACACACATTTTCCAAAAATATATGTCTAGAAAGGAAATTAAGTTTAAGTCCAAGGGACTTGGTGTCTCATTTATCCTAGACTCAAATACAAATGAGATCACCGACATAGATCTGGGTCACATAGACTTAACTAATTTATGGAATAGAATAAGCATTGAATTCAATAATGATTAGATTCAAAGTATTTACAATAGTGGGTTACCTTAGGTAACATCCTTCCCACTACCATTATAGAGATTTCATCTTGTGTTCACAATGGAAAATCACTATGATGCTGAGAAGAGGGAGGTGGTGAATGACAAAAGAGAAAATATTCTTAACCTTGAACCTGATTTCATAGAAATCATGTTACTAATTTTATAATATGAGATCTATCTAGATATAATTCTTGGCTCTTCTTAGAATTTCTATCAAGATAATAATATCACATGTCTAAAGGTTCTAAACAAACAATGGATAAAAACCTCTAGACCCACATCTATGAGACTGCCTAAAACCTTAGTAAGAATAGAATTCAAAGATGAAGTAGGTGACAAATAATTCTCTTGCATAGAGTTATAGGGAACCCAAATGCCAAGAATTATAAGGATTTGATGTACCAATATATATGGGTGATCTACTAAAACAAATATTATATCCACTAGGCCCAATTTATTTCTAACTCCATCCACAAATAATTGGTGGAAGTCCAAAATATAGGCAAGTTTTACATGACCTCATACTTGGTATAGATATTAGAAAAGGGAAGGGAATTCTCAAGATTGAACATAGTGCTTAATCAGGTCAATAAGGTTTTTAACTACTATCTTGATCTCACCCTTAAGGCTAGTAAACAACATTTTATAAGCGTCAATGAGTCTTTCATATACTACATCATAGTTATGTTTGATAAGGAATCTTCAAAGGTCATGGTTATGGATAAATTATTTCAAATTAATTGTAAAAATACATCCTATAAATTACATTTCTTATTGTAAAATTACAAGTTTCAAATCATAACTATTATTTTAGTAGCTATTTTTGAGAAAGATCCACTTGTAATTTTTAATTATCTTTTTTATAGGATTCAATTTGCAAAAGTGAAACATGTAATTTTCCTTTTTGACAAATTTTGAGTTGATTAAATTGAAAAAAAAAATGTTTTTGTTTACACTTTCCTTTTTGTCAAGTTGAATGACTTAAAATGTTGTAAAAGTCTTCACTTCAAAATACAAAATAGGTTTTATAAGTTATACCATAAAATATCTAAAAACATTCAATATCTATCAAGAAATGATCTATTTTGGCATCCCATTTATTGGAAGAGATAACAACAATATAAGTCAAGGAAAAAGAAATTTACATGAAGATTTTAATGGATTTATTTTATTCTTCAACGCATGTAGTGAAGCACCCAATAGTTGCATGCTTCTTTTCCTTTTTCTACTCTATTAGTGATGCTATTCTAAACTGAAGAGGATGCCATTTACATGAAGTTACATGATTTTATTTCTCTTTTACTAGGCTTAAGGTTTTTTTAACTCCCTCTCTTTTAAGAGAGTTTTTTTGTATAAATATGGGTACCCAAGCATAG